>OX589587.1:31271914-31838628 GCA_951329385.1 Polia nebulosa | reverse complement strand
TTATCATCTTGGTCTTCGTCCGTCATTCGTTTTTACATCACCATATTATCGTCTTGTTTCCGGAAATACTCGTAGTATTTTTGTTTAGTTGTATTCTTGTTTTTTTTTATTGTTTTTGGATGTATCGGCATTTTATTTGGGTATAAATTAATGAAATTATTGTAAAATATCGGCGAAAAAAAAATTTGTTGACATTCGACTTGACAGCCGGGCCACAGAGTATTATTATTATTACTATAGTTGCTAAGACTAAAAGAATGCTTGGCTTTATAACTCGCATGTCAAAACCTTTCGGTAATTATAGTAGCATTATTCTACTCTATAACGCACTCCTTACGCGCTCCTTACGTGTGCGCACACGCGCACACGTAAGGAGCTCATTGGAGTATTGTTCCACTATTTGGTCTCCCTATTACTCAAGTTATAATAATAATGTTGAATCTGTTCAGGCCCCTTTTGTTAGGTATTGTAGGACCACAAGACAACTTTACGGCCTGCAGGGATCCTGGGACGTTCTTCGTAATTCCGGGGGATGTCGCTTAGCTTGGCGACTGCGAGAGGACTGTATGATATGGGATCTGACTACGGTTGGACAAGAGAAAGAGCTGAGGGTGATTTCAATTATATATATTAAGGTAAAAGGGAAACACGTATGGGCACTTGCCAGGGCTAAAATTCTATCTATCTCACTAACACATACGTCAAGCCGACACAAAATATCTACGCCTTCTAAATTCAAGCGGCTTTCCAATAATTCTAGAACATTCTAATCAACCAGTTAATGCCGGTACACACCTGCTAATATTAGGCTGTGTCTACAATCGTCACAGTATCTATGTATGAAGAATGGGATTCGAAAAGCTATACCTGATTAAAATGTTAGGTTAAGGCACTATAAGATGATTATCTTAAAAGATCGAGTGTTTTGTATCCAAAGAAGTAAGCAAAAGTACCAAAAACGGCCGTTTTTGACACTTTTGCTTACTATTTTGGATACGAAACACTGAGTCCGGTTTTAACAACGTAAATAGTAGATTATTAACCAAGGGGATAAAGCAGTGTCTTCTGTCGCGGGAGACGATTTAAATCACGAGCGTAACGAAGGACTCGAGGTTTACTCCCGAGCGTAGCGAGGGTGTTAAAAACTTAAATCACGAGCGAAGCGAGGGATTTAAGACGAGTCCTGAGTGTAGCGAGGGATTTAAGTTCACCCAAGCCTAAGACAGCTTTATCACCGAGGAAAATACTCTACTTTTCGTACCATTTGCTCATATTAAAATTAACACAATAATAATATGAGATAAGCATTTACTAAAAATAATGACAATTAAAAGTAACAGTTAACATTCGAAACATTGTTCCAATTATTGATAGAGAGAGTTACATTTTTGTTTGGTACATTTATTGTTGATGAGTTGATTTGAGTATTTCTCTGTTCTTGCGTCTGAGGAACTTGCGTTTCATTTTAGATAGTATACGTCGGAGATAGTGGTGGTGGTGCATCGTGAGTTACGGACGAAGATAAGATGCCGGAAGTTGCTGGTTGTGGCTCTGATGGATTAAGTTTCATATTTTTGTTAATTTGACTGCTTAATATGGTTTTATTCGCCATTTAGCTTTCGATATAACCCTCAGCTACTGTATCAGAGCTCCAACCACCGTGTTTTTTTATTGACGTAATATCCGCTCCTGAATCCGCCAAGAAAGTCGCCGAAGTTCTTCTAAAGCAGTGACCGGTGTAGAGTTCAACATCTTTAAGTTTTAAATATTTAGCAATTTCCTTTGGCATATTGCTAATTTTATTTTTGCCGATGGCTTGTCGAGTACATTTCCCATTCCGATAGTTTATAAAAAATCTATTGTTTTCCATGTTGGTGGGACGTAATGTTTGGTATTAATGAATAATTTTAGTATATTGTCCTTGTACAATGAATGACCGATTTTTCTTTGTCTTAGTTTCCTTTACATTAATCAGCAGCAACTCATTGGTATGATTTTCAACGTCCTCCACCTTTAAGTTTACAAGTTCACATCCGCGGCAAGCACCATTGATTCCAAAAATTAAGGCCACCTATAACAAAGATACAAAACAGGTAAATATATAGAATAATTAACATTACTAAGATACGAAATATTCATAGTTAAATCATGTATACTTACTTTTGTGGCCAGAAAAATTTCGTCAGGAGCTTCATTAAGAAATTTTTCCACATTTTGAGTCGTAAAAATTTTAGACTTCTTTGCGCAATGCCCTTCTGATTTTCTTTTTAAAAAAGCCAGTAATTTCGTGAATCTATTTATTTCAATGCTGTGTTTGATGCTTATTGTAGCTTTCAGTTTTGAGTATATGCACCAAAGTGTATTCGGATTCTTTGTCTTGGATAAATAATCAAAATAGACAAGAAGTATTGATTCTGAAATTGATAGGCCTTTCGCACTTCTCCACGTTGAAAATTCTTCATAAGTTTTTAAATAATTTTCCTTGGATTTTGTTGGAAGCAAATTATTTATAATTGCGGCAGCATTTGCACTGATGGAATCCGACAATTCACTGTCACTGTCGCTTTGATTTAACATCGTAACGTATTTTTAGAATATTAACTTATTTATAAAAATAAATTAAAATAAACTTAACGTTTATGTATTTGAAGAAAACAAAAACGCGGCAAATTCCTAGACTAATATTTTTTTTGTCAGAAAAGCAAAGGCATCAAGCCCATACGGCCTCGTCGGTTTTCGTAATTTTATTTTAATAATCATAACTGCATAATAAATGCGTATTCCTTTTTCAAAAAGATGTATAATGCTTTATATACAAACTCAATGGTGTAAACACAGATGTAGTTCAGTATAAAGAACAATGGCAGCTTCCCATACATTGTTTTAGCTGAGATTAAATTCTTACGTCTTTAAATGAAAAATATCTTGTTTAACTCGGCGTCATCTTCTGAATTAGTTTGTGCAAGAATTTTTATGCGAGAAGGCTGAGAATAAAAGATATTCAATCATGAACTTTTGTAGGTTATGTCTTTAAGTGACCTTTAATAATGGTATTATTATGTGTCTAATAGGTATTATTATTCAATTTCGAGGAAGTAAAAGGATTTTAGCGCATTAGTATTTCCCTTACCTAGTTTTTTCAGTATAATGTCTTGTAAAAATATTGTAAACTAGGCGTTAGGCGTGAAAACGTCACAAGGAAACTCACTTGCGCGTATAATATTAGCTAGAAAGTTAGGATTAGGATGTTAGGTAAACCCAGTGGTTTTCTCCTTTGCTAGGCCTTACCTTAGGTATATAATAGGTATTATAGGGACCTGGAGCAGCTTCTCTTAGTGCTGGTCCCTGGAGATTCCTTTTAGGTTCCTGGGGGTTTGTCGTACTCGCTAGCGGTGCGAGAGTGTGGTGTATAAGAGTGACTGCTTATGTGTGATGTGTTATAAAAGAAAGAGAACTGGCACACTAATAAGTTATATTGAATAATCAAATAAATACAAGTGCCCTCTTCAAGCGGGCTAGGTGAAGTGAACCCAAAAACAAAAGTCTTCCTTCTTCTTAATTTTCAATCGGCGTTTCAAGAGTTTCTAGAATGTTCCAAACTTCCAACGTGCCAGTCTTCACCATAAGGTTGCCAACATAAGGTCGTCACATGAGCTACGCCCTTACGAATAGAAGCGCAGACGCTAGTAAGTCTTCTATTCAACTAAATATTTGAAAAGCCGATTGAGGCCTACCTAAACCTACTGCGAAGGCCCTACCTATGAGAGGTACATGTCGCAGCAGAGTCCACCTATGGATAGCCAAAAATGAACCCCGAGTAAAGTGGTCTTCTTTCTTATTATTAATTAAGCCATTCGGCGCACCACATATCCCGGCAATGCACATGGCTTCAGTGAGGTAAAAACCTCTCTAAAAAGCCACACTGCTCTGCTAAATTTTCTGACCTAAGATGCTCTAGTTAGCATCTACCCAGAAGGGGTTTACAAAAAATAAAATTCAAAACTGTAATAATTTTAACTCCATTGGACGTTTATGAAGACCAGGAGAAAAAACGACCACTGTTCTGAACACCTACTCACTGTTCCTGAACTTCCCCCAGAGTGCTCCATAAATATAACTTGAAGTATACTCTCTAAATGAATAATACATAAAAATTGTCATGGGCTCGGTCACACCATACAGAATCAACTCGATCCTACTTTGCGAAGGCATTATACCCCATAAACAAAGCTGGTATAAACCGACAAAAAACCCGGACACATTTTTCCCTAGGAGAGAGGACCGCAATTCCCTCTACCTCCTAACCGTAGTAACATCTTTATTAAAATCGCACTCTGGAGAAACTCATACCTATTTCCCACTAATAATCGCCTAACAAATTTTTTTTCATAGTATGTGGTCACATCTCCCATCAGTCTTCAATCACGTCCGTGCAGCTCATCATATCGATTAGGTACATGAAACACACAAAAACACAACGATTAATATTACATAAAAAACAAAACAAATGAGAACCTCCTACTTTTGAAGTCGGTTAAAATTTAAACTTTTACTATATTGTCAACCGTACTAATGTTGACGTACCAGATATCTGACAATTATTTGTCATGTCAAATGACATCTGACACCACTGTCTATCTCTAAAAATATTTTTAAAAATAAAATAATTTTCAACAAACAATTTATAAATTTTTTCTTAAATTTCCAAAACTTATATTTACTTACAGAATATTGCTTTAATAAATAGTTTACAAGCAATTCTTTACCTCTTTCGCATATTTTTATCGAAGAATTTGGGTCATCGTAATTACTATGTCCATACCTTATATTTATGGTCGAAAACTTGTTTGTCACGTTGCTATGACAATGCATGTCAGCTAGAATAAATAAAATTGATACAAAAATAATTTTATGTTTAGCAAAGAAATGGAAATTATCCTTCTTCGTATAATACGGGAGGGCCCATATCGCCTCCTCCAGCCTATTCTGTGAAAAATGCTGTTCCGCTTGTTGTGAAATGTTGTGATGTTGTGAAGTGATATTTATGATGCAGTTTTCATCCCGATAGATATCCGCTGGACCATCACCTATTGGAACAATAATAGCAGGATTTTGCATGACTTCCACCGGCACGCACAGCTCTTTGGACTCCACCGCCATTTCGAAGCTCTCCTGCTCACAAACATCAGCAGAAACATACTCAACTTGAACAAAATCATCGTTACAAGAACCATGTGTCTCCGACGGAACTTCCACCTCACAGCTTTCCATGTCGAAGACATCAGCCGAAACAACTCCCAAACAAATAAAATTTTCATTCGACTCGTGCTCGCCAAATGTTTCTTTTACTACAATTATCTCTTGTTTCTCTGAAATATTATTACTAGGAATAATTGTAAATAACCGACCCGATTCTGTATCTTCATTATCATAGCTTCGGTCATCATCGCCCAGACCGCAGTCTTCATATTCCTGGACATCATTGACTAGGCCCGGCATCAGCGCAGCTCTGGTCATCATCGTCCTCCTCCTTTGCTTTAATTGTTGAGCTAGAAAATAATATTTCGTGATTATCTTCGCTCACATTATCCTCGGACTCTTCATCCGCCTCGGACACAACGTCCGGCCTCTCAAGATTATACAAACACTGATTGATTCTCTGCTTGCAAGACACACACTTGCATGGGAATTCTCTCCTAAGCTCCGCGCATAGCGTGTCAAATTCCATCTCATACTGGAATGTATATTTAAAAAAATAATGCGCAGCTCCTTTTAACCAAATACCAAGAATTAGCGAATAATCGCTTTTTCGCCACCCCTTGGCAATGGCCATCGACACAAACTCGTCGATAAATTCTTCGAGGCACACCTCATACGTGTGTCCCGAAAAGTATCGCATTTTCCTCTTTTAATATTATTTAACACTTAATAAAAATAGAACCACTCAGCTTGGAGTATACTCCTCTTATCCTGATGCTGTCACTGCATCAGTCCTCAGTTTGTCCACCGCACACCGTTACCGTTGCCGTCACTCTTATATACGGCGTTCGTAACCGGCGCTCGCCGCCACTTATAGGGACCTGGAGCAGCTTCTCTTAGTGCTGGTCCCTGGAGATTCCTTTTAGGTTCCTGGGGGTTTGTCGTACTCGCTAGCGGTGCGAGAGTGTGGTGTATAAGAGTGACTGCTTTTGTGTGATGTGTTATAAAAGAAAGAGAACTGGCACACTAATACGTTATATTGAATAATCAAATAAATACAAGTGCCCTCTTCAAGCGGGCTAGGTGAAGTGAACCCAAAAACAAAAGTCTTCCTTCTTCTTAATTTTCAATCGGCGTTTCAAGAGTTTCTAGAATGTTCCAAACTTCCAACGTGCCAGTCTTCACCATAAGGTTGCCAACATAAGGTCGTCACAGTATTTATAACAGGTCTTTTGGCTGCCAGTCACTGTCGGCATTATTTCAGGTATTGATACAATAGGATTATACCTGGGAGTCTTTAAGTCAAGAGTGAATAGGTTACTTCTTGGCAAGCGTGCTCCATCTTCGACCACATCATCGCTTACCATCAGTTGAGATAGTGGTTAAACGCATGCCTATCAACAATAAAAAAAAATCTATTCCAGGATTTTATAAATACTTGTTAAGTTTTAGCGTGGAATATGTAAGTTGACAAAAACCAATGAAACAAGTTTTTTTATTATATCAATATTTATTCGTCCTCATAATTCTGCAGGTGCGGAGATATTTTCCTGATGTCTAACCCATCCTAAATACCAGACTAGCATCATTACATGAGCGCAACATCCTACTATGCGCCGACAATTGCAGCAGTACTCATTGATTCCTGTACGGCCAGGAATATTATTGTCTATTAAAATATATACATAATATTGCTTCCTGGTTATGTGACGTGACTTTATTTTGCCTTTTATTAGTGTTGTCTCGCCAGTGCTTCTAAAATTATATTCAGAAGAATCGATGCGTTCACTGGAAACCTCAATTCTGTACCCGACGTGGAAACGTACATGCTCGCCATAATATGAGCGCGCTTGTCTTATGTGGTACGTTAAATGATAAATGATAAATGATGTTTATTCAGTAAATAGGTTACAAGGAACACTTTTACACGTCAATGTTTTTTGTAAGTTTAAGCTAGATGAGGCCGGTGTTTCCTAGCTGACTACCCTGAGAAGAAACACCGAAACAAACTCAGAGGTCAAAGTCTCTTTTAGTGTTCAAATCCATACAATGTGGACTGGTTAGATCATATGAGAACCATGTACGTTTATGTCTGGGATGAGCTTTATGAAGAAAGCAACACACGAATTCGAGTGGACCTGTCCAGACAGTGCAAGCATTTGTCAGTCATCGCGAAGCTCAACTCAGAACTCTGAGGTGCTCAACGAACCGACGAACAATACCAAAGTAAGGACATTTGAGTAGGCCGCAAAAAATACTCAAACTGCCAGACAATCATAAAATCTACATGAATATAACGACATACATAGTTCTCGCATTCACATTATTCTATATTCTATATGAGGACCATGCAGCTTAGTGTCTGTAGTGGTCTTTTGAAGAAAGAACCCAACATATTTGAGTGGACCTGTCCAGTCAGTGCAAGCATTTGTCAATAGTCGAATAGCTCAACTTAAAAACCACTAAGGAGCTCAATGACATGACGAACAATACCAAAGAAAAGACATTTGGGTAGGCCGCAAAAGTACTCAAACTGTCAGACAACGTTGAAAATTACTGTAAAAAGGAGGAGAAAATAATAATAATAACCCACATAGTCCTCACATTTACAATAATTAAGTAATCAAAAAAAAAAAAAAAATATAATACTTTACAAAGTAAATATTTGTGTCAAACAAAATAGTAATCATAATATGTCAATCAAAAAAATAAAAATAAATATAATACTTAACAAAGTATTCAAGTCAAAAAAAAAAAAAAAATAATAATAAAATGTCAATAAAAAAATAAAATAAAAAATATAATACAATACTATACAAGTATTCATGTCAAAACGAATATTAAAAAAATATATATATATAAAAAATTTTTCATCAGTAAGTAGTACATATGAAAACAATGGCTCATGTATATCATTGAAGCAGCTCAATCCCACGCCTTTTTGTCCTCAAGAAAGTCATTAATTGTGTAAAAAGCTTTCTGGCATAGCTTACGTTTAATAAATGATTTAAATTTATTTATGCTTAGTTCTTGAATTTGGCTAGGAAGTTTATTATAGAAACGTATACATTGACATCTAAACGAACCACCTATTTTTTTCTTGAGCCTGGTTTTTGGTACAATAAATTTGTGTTTGTTCCTAGTATTTATGCTATGGATATCACTGTATCTTTTAAACAGATTAATATTTTTATGTGCATACATGAGATTCTCATAAATATATTGAGAGGGAACAGTCATAATATTAATCTCTTTAAATTTGTCTCTGAGGGAGTGTCTGGGACTTAATTTATAAATTGCACGAATAGCCCTTTTCTGTAAAACAAAAATTGTCTGAATATCGGCGGCATTTCCCCACAACAGAATGCCGTACGACATCACACTATGAAAATAACTAAAGTATACTAAACGAGCCGTCTCTAAATCAGTTAAACCACGAATTTTCCTTACGGCGTATGCTGCAGAGCTAAGTTTTTTGGACAGTTTATCTATATGGGGGCTCCACTGAAGCTGCGCATCCAAAGTTAAACCTAAGAACACTGTGGAATCCTCGGGTTTCAACTCTTCACCCTTTATTGACACACTAGTGTTCACTTGTATTACATTGGGTAATGTGAACTTTATGCATTTTGTTTTTTTCTCGTTAAGGAGAAGATTATTGACATTAAACCAGTTAACTACAGTTGAAAGAGCATTATTTACATTATCAACAACCACCTGCTGACGTTTGAGTTTAAATAAAAGTGAAGTGTCATCTGCAAACAGCACTATATCATGTTTATCCTTTATGAGGTAAGGCAAGTCGTTGATATAGATTAGAAACAAAAAAGGACCCAGAATTGAGCCTTGAGGAACCCCCATTCTGACTACAGACCCGGAAGACCTTTTGCCGTTCACATCAACTCTCTGAATCCTATTACTCAAGTATGAAGTAAGAAGATCCAGAGAGGCGCCCCGGACTCCGTAGTAGTGCAGCTTCCTGATCAATGTATCATGGAGAACGCAATCGAAAGCCTTAGACAAATTGCAAAAAATGCCCAACGCATTGCATTTATCTTCCCATGCATTATAAATGTGTCCCAAAAGTTCAACACCAGCATCAGTTGTTGAACGACCCTTTGTGAAACCAAACTGTTTGTTGTGTAATAATTTGTGTTTATTAAAATATCTTTGAATTTGATCTAAAATAATTTTCTCAAAAATTTTACTAAAAGTAGGTAGCACTGATATAGGTCTATAATTAGTAGGGTCTGATGTACTACCCGATTTAAACAATGGTATAATTTTACTATATTTCATTAGATCAGGAAACTCACCACAATCTATACAATTATTAAAAATTACTGCTAAAGTAGGTGCTACAATGTCTATAATAGACCTAGCAACGTCAACAGAATTACCCCATAGATCTGCAGTCTTTTTAACATTTAAAGTATTAAAAGTTTTGATTACATCATTACAAGTGACATATTGGAAATAAAATTGGGATTCACAAACTGGAACGTTTTCTTTAAGTAAAATTTCTGCAGCAGTTGGTGATGAATTTAGAGATTTTGTAGTCGATACGGGAATCTCTGCAAAGAAATTTTCAAATGCCGCGGCGACTTGCGAATCTGATTTAATGATACTGTCATCAATAGCAAGGCTGTAATCACTACTTCGGTTGCAAGACCTTCCCGTTTCGCTATTAATAATATCCCAAGTCATTTTAATTACATTACTACTATTTTTAATTTTTGAACTTAAGTAGCGAGATTTCGCCAAATAACATACTTTTTTAAATAATTTAGAATAATTCTTAACATATAAATTAAATTCTACAGTGTTAATATAAGTCCGTTCTTCATACAGCTCATACAGCCGTTTTCTACTTTTATTAATACCAATGGTGGCCCAGTCACTGAAGGAAGTATTGCTATTTACCGAAATCGTCTTAGGAATAAAAGTAGTATCAAATTGCGTGCAATACATTTTGAAAAAATCATTATAATGTTGATTAGGGTCATCATTAGTTGACAAAAGTGGGATTTTATTTGAGAGTTTAGTTTTAAATGTTTCCAAGCGACCTTTAGATTTTGGGTTAACAGTGATATCTTTTTTTCGTTTATATTTGTTTATATTTGGTATAGTGATCAATAGTCCACTATGATCAGAGTCTAATAAATTAATAATTTTTTTGTGGGTAGGTAAAATATCTGCATAAATATTATCTAGGCGTTCCCAGGGCGAACAGTATTAAATCTCTATATTCAAGGGTTGGGAAACATAAAACATTATTACGATCAGCAGTGGTAAGTACTTTGAAATTGTGATGTATGTCTATTAATATTTAAGGTTTCAACCATATTTGCCAGATTATTTTCTAAGATCATCCTTTCTCTAATTATATTTAATATTTCACTGGCATATTCATTATTTTGAAATGGAAGGCCGATGAAAGTATTCTTGACTAAAAAGTTTAAAATTTCGTTTAAAGTGGCCATTTACAGCCTCTACCACCCATCGGCAGATAGTGAAACAGCGGTTTCTGTTAGCTTGAGCTGTAGTTAATTGGCGTTCGTCTTCTAAAAGTGATTCTGGGTACATGTGCGATAGCCACATCCCTCTAGTAAAGTTATACAGTCCCTAAAACCCCTGTCCAGAATGAATACATCATCTTCTCTGAAATATGATCTAAAAGAAGAACTCTCAGAGGAAAATAGACCGGACATTATATCAGCGTCTGATGTAGTTGCTTTATATAGGCCAAAACAATCAACAATATATCCATCACATGCAAAAATCATAAAAGGTTTTAGTAAGTTCCTGTATTTATGAAGGGAATAAGTTGGCTTTTGGAACATATAGTTTGAACTCTTATTTATATAAATGTACGTGCCATCGCATATTACATTTACATTGTTACCATTACCATAAAGCCCATTATGTATTAACAATTTATGTTGTAATAATTGTTCCCGCCTTAAATGGTTAATGCCTAGATGGTCCGGTACAAAATCCTGAAGGAGGACCTCTCTGACTTTGTCCATTAAAGACTCCAAGGTTTGTCGTGGAACTTTAAGTAAATTGGAAATTCTTTCATCCGAATCACCTGCTCTCATTTTTAATAATAACGCTGCTAAGCCTTAACATCCTCTTTTTATTTGAGTAAGGCGGGGCACTTCTTGCAATAAATTATTGAAGTTTTCTTTTGCTAGGCCTATCCAATATTTAAAAACACTATCATCTATCTCTTGTACATTTTCAAAATCTAAAGTTGGATGGAATGCCTTCACAAAAGAAAATACATGCTGTAACTGCTGAGCAGTGAATGTTTCCATGCTGTTTTCAGAATGGAATAGTGTCTCCCATGAATTACTCATAAGTGTTCTAAGCAAATTCGAGCTAGGCTTGGCAAGTAATAGTTATGATTGCTTAGAACAATTGCACGTAAATTATCCGATATACTAAGCAGTGTGGTAGTAGTACAATTTGAATAAACACAATGATGGTTAGCATTGGCTGCTCGTCTGTAGTCCGGTAAAACTATTATTTAAACATCTGCCTGACGATCAAGCCTTGGTTCAGAGGGATTGGATCCAGATGGCTGATCATCCTGTTGAGATTCCTCTGGCACTGGGTGAGAACTACTAAGGAATCTGTTTTCATCAGTGATGTTACCACGACGTGCTTTTCTTTGAGTGCGTAACCAACAAGGATGACATATTCGATCAGATACTGTTATCTGAAAATAAAGAAAAGAAAATTAATAAGCCTATCGTTTTAAGTTCCTATGTAGTTGCTGCTCTAAAAACTTAAACTTGGAGTTCCCTGGTAAAATGAAAAAAATGATGAAAATGATGTGGTGGTAAAATGATTTAGGAGACTCAAGAGTCTCCTAAATCATTTTACCACTATCTTGATAGTGAACCTGTTAATTATTTTGTTTATAATGACATATTTTATTAACGGATGCATATAACTTTTAAATAGGTTGTAGTGAATGTAATTTAGTTTACCTGTCGTGGTGCTAGTCTGCACTCTAGAATATTATATCATAGACTGCTGTAGTTCCGAAGGGTTGTCTCTCAGTATTTTGTCACTTTGTCTATGTAAAATAGAAGTAACACATAAAAGACACACATTAGTGTGGCCTTGCTGACTTGATCCAGCTTGTTGGTTATCATTGCTTGACACTTTTTGTTTCAACTCATCTTTGACACTAAATACCGCAAGATCTCTGCATGCTTCGTAAACATAGTCATCTTCAGTAATCTGAAACAAATTGAAAATATTGCTATCTGGAATAGATCCCTATCAGAGTCTTCTAATAATACAGAAGCAATATTATTGTATATCTTGTATTCATACAAACAGCCAGTTCTGTGTCAACATGTTTCTACAGATTCAACAATATATATGTGTTGTGGCTAAGTGTTGTGGTATCTAAAATGTAAACTATAAATACATGTCCATAATTAAGAACAGCTACTTACGATTCGGGGATATACCCAGCTACAGAGTAATGTGATAACTCTAGTATCAAGTTCCAAGGCATGATATCGGCGCAGTGTATTGACGCATATATTGCAATTGATACACAGAATTCGTGTCGGCCTGCCACGACGAGCTTCCATCTTAGTGGCACCCAGCAAACGAGTTCACTAATAACTGATCCAAGCAATGAGGCAAGATCGGTGTCCAGTAGAGAAAAGCACAATGTCACACAGGGAAAATCACGAAGGCCTTATACACGCACGGGTCACACAGGGTAATATCAGAGTCCATAAGCAGTCCAGGTCAAGTGAATATTAAAGAAAACGTAAAAGCAATCGAGAGCAAAACACCACAAAGCGCAAAAAAAAAGGCGTCTGTGATAGTAGGGGAGCCCAATAAGGGATTTGGGATTTACTCGAGCGTGACAGATGAAGATGGGGGGATACCTTGCATCCTGTTGAGTACCTCTACCATATTATTTATATAAGCCCTTTATATAGGATCGTGCGTCTTGGGTAGACCATCAGAAATACTGAAGTGCTTCAGATTATAGGTAATTGGGTTTATTATACTAGCTAAAAAGTGTACACTTGTAAATCTGACGATTTGAGCGTAACGTAAGGGAGTGGGGGGGTATAAAGTTGCAAAAAAAAAAACGATGTATTGACATTCTCGAGCGCGGTTGATTTTATAAAAAATATTATTATTTTAAAAATTCCCGTTTTGCATCATGGGCTCCCTTACTATGACAGTGTGACTGAAAACAACAAATTAACAGTCAATGTCAGAAACCAGCCAGCTATATTTTTCAGATTTGGGATACTCGTCTTTTTGCCCATAATTAATTGTATTGTTAATTCATGTTCTCCGTTTATTAATAATATTTGACGACATGGTTAGCGCAGTGGTTGAGCGATCGGCTGCTGCGCTGCGTGTCGCAGGTTTGATTTTCGCACGGAACAAATTCCGGCTCTGGGTGTCTTGTGTATGTGAGTTTACATGTTTGTGAACGCACCCACGATACAGGAGCAATTCCTAGTGTGGGTAACGTTTTTTTTAAATAAAAATAAAAAAATAATATTACACCAAAACTGATAACAAAACGTATTACACAAATACAGTAATGTTGTACATACTGTCACTTGGCAGAATAAATATTTAATGGCAACACCAAACTAATAAAAGCCAACGAAAAAAATTAAATAACATTCCATTTAAAATATTATTTTTATCCGGCCTTAACATGTTAATGTGATACTTTGAAAAAACGTAGAAAATTAATAGAATTTCGTTCGTATATGAGTTACTTTTAGTCGCTGAAATTTTACTCAGCTAAGATTTCGCCATTGTTCTTTCGGTAAGTATTCCAAATTTAAATCACATTCTCCCCTTAGAGAATGAATGAAATTCAGTACAATTTTCTTTCCCTGTTTTTAACAGATTAAAAATGACTCTTGTTATGTTCGCTTTTTGTGGCATAGAATGTCACTTTTTTGAGCAAGTGGTACGAAAAATACCTTATCTTATGTGTAACAAACGCAACATAGAATTCTTTAATCTTTATTTTCTATGCTAAGATACGAATTTTTTTTCAATGAGGGTGCCACTTATGGGGAGGTAGGCCCTTAAGCCATAAATAAGAGGAAGTTCGTTTTAAATGGTGAATTTCTAAAAATTTCAAAGCCTACCAAGATTTACGGCCGAGTGGAGTGGGCACCCCGAGATTTTTTTCTCAACTATCAAAACGTAACATTTCGTTTTTAATAAAATAAACTATTTAATAATAGTATTGGATTATTTTATTTTCTCACAATCGTAGTGAAAAGCACAGTGTAACACACGGGGCGCTTAGAACCCATATAACTCGGTTTCTATTTACTCCCTCGCTGATTTAATGAGGTTTTTAATAAACTAACAGTGTTTACAATGACATAATGCAAACAGCTCCAGATATTAAATTTTATTTTTCTTGAAACTGGGTTTCTGTTTCGCTACATTTTGATGAGAAAAAGTAAAATGTAGAGTGGATGTTTTTACTGGGCGACGCCGGGAGGGTAATGCGCTATAGAGACTAAACGCGTGGGCCGATTTTGATAATTCTTACGTTAATTGGTTTGTCTTAACCATGCGAGTGCTACTAAAGACATGATAGTAATCAAAATACAATATTGCGACAACTAGACGCCATATTGTGAAAAATAATAAAAAAAGTCGACGAACCAAATTAAGTATGGTATCAAAATAAAGGGTTCGAGGAGGCGATTCTAAAAATATAACTCACTAAAATGTGGAAAATTACTGTAAAAATTAACTAAAACGTTCCAAACAAGACACTTTTCAAGCAGTCTGATGCAGTTGGTGGCATGAATTCAATAATTAAACTAAAATAACAGCGACCAACTGCATCAGACTGCTTGAAAAGTGACTTGTTTGAAATTTTTAGGTATTTTTTACAGTCGGGTTTTTTGAAAATATCTATTAGATTTTTTTCTGTGCACCATAATCTGAGAAAAACGAATCGAAAGAAGGCGGAGAAGCAAACCTTCCTGCTTGATGTTTTAATCCATCTGATTTAGCTACACTCTATGACGCAAGTAGTTTACCTGTGCACTCACAGTGATTTTTGGGATGAGGAAGTCAGTTTGAAAAAAAAAACAGTTAAATTTAGCAAAGGAACTGTAAGCTCGACACCGGTTTTTGGAAATTTTATGGTATGGAAAACTGCGGTGCTCTACTACCTACTAACTACCTACATTAATAAGTATGTAGGTACATAGAAAAAGATTATTAGCCGTTGTAATAACAGCCAACACTATCCACGTGCGCTTATACCATCGTTAGCCATTGTAAGTTATCGCTGTGCCGACAAGCTTACCTGGTTATTAAGGAAATATCCCACATGACCACTCCATTAGTCTATACGAGATGTTGAAGCAATTTTATCAAAGTGGTCTTGCATAATTATGAGTAACATTATGTTAAGAGATCGTAGGGATTGAGGTTTTCAAAAGTGTTTACGATGAATAGAATCGGAAGAAAAATATGAAGAAAATATTAGGTTAAAAACGTAATGTTGAAGAACGAGAAAAGTCAAAGGCCACAACATAACGTGATACAACAACGGTTTAGCTACGGATCGCTATACAATAAAAACCCGAGACAAACCGCCGTTTGTTATCATTTCGTGTTTGGTTTCGAAGCGCCACGATCATTCTTCTGCATGTGATCATGCCAAACAGGTTTCATTTATTTGACGACTTAAGAAAAATGTGTAAGTCCAAAGTGACGTTCGTAACTTTAAGTTTAGTTTTAACGTTGTATGCTAGTGATGGGAACGGAGAGAAACAGCCTGTGGTGCGGACCCCGCTCGGGGAAGTAGCGGGTTACTATATGCAGACCAGGGGAGGACGCCAAGTATCCGCATTCACTGCCATCCCGTTCGCGGTCGCACCGCTTGGAGATCTAAGATTTAAGGTAAGTACATATATAATTCAATTACCGCTTAGCGAAATGAGATAATAACGACCTGCTTCATTTATAATAAAGTTTCTAATCATATTTATCAGATTAATTGTTACGCTAGGTAAGTATACGCAGTGCTTATCACCGTTACCGGTGATAAACACTGTGTTTGATTTATTGCTATATTTTTCGTCAAGAAATAATTTTATGTTATGAATAGTATACGAGTAGGTACGTCACTATACCAAATAGTCTCAGTTGACTTAATTTTTCGTTAAGCAAATCAATACTTAAATTATTACGAAGTTTAGTAACAAGCTCCTATATACATAGGTAGGTTGTGTACCTACTACCAACCTGTTATTATAGAACAACACAGATGACCTCACGTCATCAACAGTTTCGGGCATTATATTAAAGGTAGACAACTAAGTTTTTACACGACTGCCCAAAAAACGGAGTGTTATGTGCTTTACATACCAACCTTTGCTACTATTCAATCAGATATGAATATCAACAAGATTCTTATCTGCTTTACCAATTTTTTGCGAATCCATACTAATAAATAATAAAATATAATAGCAAAAGTAAAATTAGTTAGTTATTCATAATGTAATATTACAGTAATTCAAATGTAGTGTTTGTATAAATGTAGAATTTTAAAGTACATAGTTAATCAAAAAATATTAATTCTATTGTTAGTAAGTTTATTGCCTATATATTGGATCCCCAATAAGTAATCTAACATATAAAAATCTCGTGTCATGGTGTTTGTGGTTGCACTCCTCCGAAACGGCTTGACCGGTCTCAATTTTTTTTTTGTATATTTGGTGGGTAAGAGAATAGGTCGTTAAGTATTGTTCACCCTCCTACCCCCACCCTCTTTTTTTTAATCGCAGAACAACGTTTGTTGGGTCAGCTAGTCAAAATCTCAATCTGCCTAGCATTTTCCCAACTATGTTGGGATCGGCTTCCAGTCTAACCGGATGCAGCTTTTACAGTATTTTACATGGAGCGACTGCCTATCTGACCTTCACAACCCAGTTACTGGGTAATACGATACCCCTTGGTAAGACTGAATGTCAGACTTTCGGGCTTCTGACGTCCCGTACCGTAATGACTGTCAAAGATCCACTATTGACAGCCAGGACCAACGGCTTAACGTGCTTTCCAAGGCACGGAGGAGTCTCGGTATGTAAAGATGGTCACCCATCCATGGACTAACCCCGGCAAGCGTAGCTTAACATGATGGATCGACAGTTGCGGCTGTTATAACTTTAGCCACGAGTTAGTATAAGTTAATAAATGCGAAAGTATATGCCTGTATGTTTGCTACTTCTTATGGTTAAACGGCGGCACCTATGTATGCTTGTGAGGTTCATGGGTAGCTAAAACCCAGAGGAAGGTCATAGGAATACGAAGATAAGTACCTTAAAAACCTAGATGAAAAATGTAATTATTGTTGTTAAATATAAAATCACATACCTCTATGTTTGCTACTTATTATGGTTAAACGGCGGAACCTATGTATGCTTGTGAGGTTCATAGATAGCTAAAACCCAGAGTAAGGCCATAGGAATACGAAGAAGTACCTTAAAAAACCTATATGAAAAATGTATTAGTGTTGTTAAATATAAAATCACATACCTCTAAATACATTTACCAATAAACACATTGGTGTATATTTATAAGCTTTAAGTTGATGTGACATTAGTGGCATAGTAATTTTATTGTATAGGTGTAATGAATGACTAAAACATATTTTGATAGTTGTTTTGTATCTACGTCAAATACAACCTCGTCTTGCGTGATAAATAATTCATATTACTTAAGTACATTATGCTATGCTTTTTTAAGTTCATGGTGTCATTTAAATATATGTGACCAATGCTAGGGAGCTTTATAATAGAATTAATGATAATAATAGAAAAAAAATGTTTGACAGGCTCCTGTGCCAAAAGGACCATGGCTAGAAACATTGGATGCGACCACCGTCAGCCCTGTATGTGTGCAGAGGAATCCATACATTCGCCAAAAGGAAATCGTGGGGCAAGAAGACTGTTTGTATCTCAACGTTTACACACCTGTTTTAAGTAATGTGCGTATATATTTCAAATCGTTTAAGCTGTTCTTTTATTTCGAGAGGCTCTAGAATACGAAGGAACTACAAAGTCAGCGAAGTAAAACGGTCTGTAATTAAAAGGCCGTTTCGATTTTTTTATACTGTCCGCACAGATTCTGGTTATGCGAGTTCAAAGTTGTAGGTGCTAATATAAATTGAAATACATACCTTCATATTATCAAATAACCAGGTTTGGTTTGTAGTAATCTTCTATTCAGGATGTTATGTAAATTTATTTGAAAATTCGCAGAATGTCGAAAAACGACTTTTACCGGTAATGGTGTTCTTGCATGGTGGCGGATGGATGTGTGGAGACGCCACCACACAAATGTATGGACCACAGTTTCTGCTGGATAGAGATGTCGTATTAGTTACTACGAACTACAGATTAGGTGAGTTACTAGCAACTATTTAAAACTACTATGCAAGATGTTTAAGTTTCCAAATGAATATATACTAAAACAGTTTACTCGATTTACAGTTCGAGCCTTTAATGATTTTGAACTACACTTGACTAAAAACAGCAATTTGTTAAAATTACAGGTCCATTAGGTTTTCTATCTACTCAAGACGAATACTGTCCTGGTAACAATGGGTTAAAGGACCAACAAGAGGCTCTACGGTTCGTACAGAAGAACATTGAGAGTTTTGGTGGTGACAAGAACTCCGTCACAATATTCGGAGAAAGCGCTGGTGGGGCCAGTGTGCACTATCACATGATATCGGAAACTAGTGCTGGTAAACCATTTTGTTTAATTATAATAATATAACGTTGACGAGGGTCTTCTAACCCCTCTGAAACGAACGATCTTGTTAATATGCTGGCAACGAGAAATTACAAAACTCTGTACCTAAGATTGTAAAATATCTTATGAGATTATAAATTCTCGATACATTGTGAACTGAACATTTATTTACGATGATATTTTACGAAACTAAATTCGATAGTCTAAAATCTCTCCGTCTCGCTCCGATAATTTATAAACCGAAAAGATATAAACTGTGTTGTAACCATAGATATCCGAGTTGTAACGGTGGTAATGGCCGCGACTTACAAGTTGAAGGTCGTGAGTTCAAACCCAGGCAGGCGCTGTAATTTGTATAAATTATTTCATCACTGCTCTCAAAACGGTGAAGGAAAACATCGTGAGGAAACCGGCACGGTTTGTCCTAGAACCAAAAATTCGAAGACATGTGACAACCACCAACCCGCAATGGGCCCGCGTGGTGGATTACAGAACACACCTTCTCACGGAGACGAGGCCTGTGCCCAGCAGTGGGGACATTAAAAACCCGACAGTAGAAAACAAATGAAAAAGTTCCAAACAAGTTCTGATGCAGTTGGCGGTATGAAATCAATAATTTAACTGAAATAACTGCCACCAACTACATCAGACTGCTTGAAAAGTGAACGTTGTTTGGAACTTCTTCGTTGTTTTTTAAGAGATTTAAAAAAAAAAAATCTTCCTTTTTGTGAGTTTTGTTTGGAATCGCCTTTTCGAACCCTTTTTTGATACCCCACACAATATAGTTCGTCGACTATATATTTTTTCTTTTTCACAATATGGCGTCTAGTTGTCGCCATTTTGTATTTTAATTACTGTCATGTCTTTAGTAGCACTTGCAAGATTAAGACGGATCAATTGACGTAAGAATTATCAAAATCGGCCCACGCGTTTGGTCTCTATAGTGCCACAAAGGAACAAACCGACATACATACATAGGCTGATAATGATAAACACATTACCGTCCCTTGAGGCGCGCAGTCGGGTAAAAAAGGCTGATTTGCCGTCATAATGGGAACTTCATTTAATTTATAACTCTAATGGTGTACCAACAAACACCAACAATTACGAGCATGCTTTTAGTTTTAATATCACCTTGAACTTTGCACTGATTAGTCGCGAAATTATATTAGGTATCTGTTGACAATTCATAGTGTCGGCTGGATTGATTTATTATAAAAAAGGTGCTCGCACACATTTGCGTCCGGATTGGCAATAAATATTGTGAGAGTTCAAAGAACTTCTAACTATTGTGTTGTGGTTGAGTGGAAAGTGTGAAAGTGTAAGCAATAGAGGGGACAAAGTTTACTCTTGTAGCCAGTATCTTATGTACGCTCACTACTAAGAACTAAATTAAATTCTTGTCGAGATAGGTGTTACATTTACATTATTTTGAAACCTACCTGAGAAATAATAGATTATTGTGTAGGATTCAAAAAGTACCTAAAATAAGGTACGGGTGGATTGCACAGCCGCCCCAGTTTGAGTCAAAAGTAAAAGTAGGTACAATGTAAAGTAGGCAAATTTATATAAAATTAGCGACCCACAAGGCCTTCGTACGTGTCCAAGGTTTTCTTTTCGATTTCCCGAAATATTCTCTCAGTCAAACTATTTTTTTTTTACCTTGTGCTGACAATCACAAACTCAACAAAAAATAATTAGCCAAATAGATGCAACCGTTCTGAAGTGATGTGTTACATCTAGTCAAAATGATTCAAAATGATTTCAGGATTATTTCACAAAGGAATATCAGAGTCGGGTACTGCTCTAGTGCCATGGGCTGAGGCTCCTCCTGGTGAAGCTCTCCGCAACGCGTTTCGGCTAGCTAAGTTTTTGGACTGCCCACAATCGCCTTCAGAAAAAATGATCAACTGTCTTCGCACCAAGGACAGCTATGATATCATCAACACAGAGTTTCGTTTTTATGTACGTCTAATTTGCCTATTTATACCCTGCTCTTATTATTCATATACTACTATAATTTCCTGTTTTTGTCTGCGATTGTTGAATCGCAGTTAATCTTGAATAGTTTAAAAATCATATTTGTCAAGGCATAATATACCTATGATGTGAAAATTAACATGATGAGAGTGAGACGTTGTGGCTGTTATTACCCACATAATTTATGTTTGAGATACTGCGTTTTAAAGGAGTGGGACTATGAGCCAATGACCCCATTCAAAGCGGTTGCGGAACCGGACCTCCCTGGAGCATTCTTGAAGAGGAGTCCTCGTAAAATTCCTGATGTACCGGCAGTACCCTGGATGACAGGTCTCACCACAGATGAGGGGTGCTTGAAATCAGTTTGTAAGTTTCCTTATCCCTAACGTAGATAAAACAATCAATCATATAGTGTGTATCTACTGTGTACTATATTTTCGTAAATGAGAAGTTTATATTGTAGTTTTGCAGTATAAAAGAACTAATCCAAGTCACAGACCGACATCAACCCTTAATTTATTTATTTGTATTACTTTCCCTGGTCACAATATAAAAGCGCAATATTCTTGTACATTTATCTTTGTTTTTTTTTTTAAGAGTTCTTAAATTAAATCGGAAAAACACTTTATAACTGTTTTTAATTCGAAAATTAATAACTTGTTACGTAATACTTCAAATTAAAATAGGTACCGGTCAAGCAAGATACCAATTAATATTTATTTTGTTTTGTAGGGATTACAGCGTATGCTTCCAGATATGAAGAATTCATGTCAGCTTTCGAGGCTATCGCACCAGTGACGTTCTATTATGAGAATTCACCGTACGTTGACGAAATTACTGAGAGCATACGTCAAAAATACCTAAAAGAAAATGACATAGAGGCAACACAGCGAGGACTAGTAGATGTAAGTTAATTAAGCATTTGTCGGATACATTAAGAGACCTGCCCCCCTAGCCATATTACATTTCTATTATTGTTTACGCTAACGCTTAGAACAAAATGTATGGCAATGACATTACCTGCGTAGATAAGTGTCACGTGACTTATCGCAGGTAATGTCATTACCATACATTTTATTCTAAGCGTTAGCGTAAACGATAATAGAAATGTAATATGGCTAGGGGGGCTTCACGCGTAGCATGACCACCTTAGAACGGGTTTTGTCGACGGAAGAATAGACAAAATGACAGATTGTAGAAAGTTTTTTACCTAAGCATGGCGGTGTTTAAATTAAAGAGTTTCTATTCTTCAGTCGACAAAAGTCTATAATGTAAAGCATACTTTTGACACATTTTCTTCTCAACATGTGTCAAAATTAGTCTACATCACATTGTACTTAAACAAGGTCTAGGTATTGATTTTAAAAACTCAATTCTGTGACTCATACAATATTTCAAAATTGTGGTGAAACTCCCACAAAAGCCATTAATCAAGAGTTGAAGTCACAGAGCACCATAGGTTGAAGTTGATGTTAAAAACATGTAGGCAAAACCAAACATTTGAAATATGTAATTTTTAATTTTGTTATTTTCCACTTTGTGTAATGCGAAAATTAACAAAACAAACTACATTTTTCCAATGTTTCATTATTTATTTACTTTGTTTGTTGTAATTGCACAAATCCAACTCGATCAGTCGATCTCACAGCCACAGATATAGTACAACAAACAAACAGCCGACATAGAATAAAATTTATATGGGACCACCTCGGGCGTATATTCTATCGGATAAAAAAAGAATTATGAAAATCGGTCCTCAGTTAACAGAGAAATAGGTGGTGGAGTTATAATTAAATATATAAATATTATCTACGTATAACCCAACTGTAAAAATTAAACTCTCCATTTATTTACTCAGGCTGGAATGTCAACACTAACATTAAGTCTTGAGACAGGGCTGTTTGCGTTATCTTGACGATCCATAACCTCACGATTCATGACGTCGCTCGTACTGAGTTTTATATGTATTGGAACTCCCTGATAGTCACAGTACGTATATAGCAGGAAGGTAAACCACGTAGTAGGTATACCTTTATGAGCACGGAGGGATTTCATATTTTAAGTTTCCTAGTAAGACTTACCTACACGTCAAAGGCAAAATCTTTTTAAATTAAACAAGTTTGTAGGGCTATAGAGTAACCGAGGCGAGAGTGAATCATGATCTGTAGTCGCTGCAATGTTTTTGTGGATTAGGTACCTAAGTCATTGGATGATTTCCCCCCCTCAAAAAAAAAAAAAGAAAATAAAAAGGTACCTACCCAAGTAATTTTTATTATTATTTTCAGATTTACACAGACTCGTATTTTGCATATCCAGCCATTGAGGCAATTGAACTGGTGTTCAATTACACAAAAAATCCAGTTTACTTGTACGAATTGGCTTATAGAGCCACAAACAGCTTTTCGCAAATATTCGGTGATCCGGAAGGAAACTACGGTAAGTTATTTCTAGTAATGCTACTCTGCAAGCATCAGTTGTTCTAGAATATGTAGGTTCACTCTGAATGCTATTTTACTACATCTGCCGACGACCGAATCGACGGTAGCTGCTACGCTGATTACCGATTCGTTAGTGCATAGGTCCCAAATTAGGCAAAAATAATAGATAATACGCACAGATTTTCTGATGTTACTATTAAAGTCACACTGACTTTTTCGTCTCTAGTAAAAGCTAAGAGGATTAAAGGATTTATTACCTACTTATGTGCATCCAAATTATAATAATTAGTTAATTTTCAAAACATATAAACAATGTAACTCGATAAATAATTATTTTGCTCGCTGAATTCGGTGTTTGAAAAATAAGTAAATCATCAATAGACCTTCATATTAAATATTCGCCAGTCAAGCCCACGTCTAGGTTTACCGTTAGAGTTCGCTGGATAAATAATGCCGTTCGTCCATTTCAGGTGTATGTCACGCCGATGATCTGATGCATCTATTCCCGATCGAGTTTCTTGCAAAACCAGTTTCTTCTGAAGATATCAAGATGAGCGAAACTATTGTGACGCTATTTACTAACTTTGCTACTACTGGGTAAATAATTAAGGCTCTCGCGCAAAACTTTGCTTCGCATATTTTATTCGCTGTGATCTGCAATCGTATTCATATTGTAATGATCACGGAAATCATGAAAAAGTGGATTGTAACAGAACCGAAGTATATAGGTACCTAATTAATTATGATGTTTTCAGAAACCCCAATAAACCCGTACATGTGCCTCTAAAATGGGAGCCAGCGACATCGGGCCGCAACATGGAGTACCTAGAAATAGCAAGTCAGTCCAAGATGAAGAGAGACCTCGCGTCGCGATCACGGTTCTGGGGTACTTTGCCTCTGTGGCAAAACAGGCTCAACCGCAGGTTTACGGACGAGCTTTAAAACATGTAACTTGTAAATAAAACGGGTTGTTCCCAGAGGTCCACGATTCTATTGTTCTTCTTATCCCACCGGGTCCATGAAAATATTATAATAGTGTTTTAAATGTTTCTAAATGAATTCCCAACGGGTCTACGAGATTTAAGCAAAGTACAGTCAGTAAAAACAAATTCTTGTAACAAAGAAGAATATTTGGAGCTCACTTGTTGACTGGTTTTATGATTGTGTTAGAAAATTGGTGCCGATTCTCTTATTCAATAACTAAACTAAAATTAGATAATCGCTGTCTTTTACTAAAAGGCAGTGCGAGAAAAGGACGGCTATAGCTATGAACTAAGTTAGAGATGTCAAACTAGTTTACGCCTTGCGCATCACCGTGTTTTTAATCGACATGTTTTTACGTGTACCCTTAATTTGAATGGAAATATTAGTTCAACTAAATTTGACAGCTCTAATTTACGTCCGTCTCTTTCTTGTTTTATTGGAGAGAAAAAGATAGGAATAGCTTAAATTACGTTTAGTTTATACAATACAGAATCCGCACCAATGACCACTAAAAGAAAATGGAAACCACATTTATAGAAGCCGCTCAAGTCGTCATCCTAATCCAGCAAGGGTTGTCTCAGCGTACCGGTTTATTATCACCTCTTCTCTCCGAAATCGTTACCCTCGCGCAATCAGCAAGTAAGACAGCTCCCCACAGCTACAGCAGCGGCCCTGGAGCCCTGCAGGCTCTACAGTAGCAACCGTCGACAGAAAGTCTATAGGAGACCGGAGGAGTAATTCGCACAATGCTATTTTGCGGAAATAGGGGCATACAGGGTGGGGCGGTTGAAGAAAAAACAGAGTTGATATTCGTACCTAGTGGATCGTACCTGGTGGAGGTCGGGGAGCGGGCTAACCGCAGAAAGATATATCAACGACATGTGGCTAGGCCATATTGTGCTCCCGGGTTTACTGGCGAAGATTTCCTACTAATGCACGATAATGCCTGCTGCGACACCGCTGCAGTGACTAGACAGTACCTGGAAGAATTCGGGATTCCCACCTGACCTGACTTGAATCCGATTGAACATATGTGGGACAAGCTGAAAAGGCGGGTACGAGGAAGATGTCCAGCTCCGGCGTCGATAGAAGGCCTGAAAATTACTTTAGTCGAAGACTGGCAGGAAATCCCACATGATTTCATCAGATAACTCATTTGGCCAATGAAAAACCGTTTACAGGCAGTCATTAGGGCCAGTAACACAAAATATTGAGGGGTAAATAACATAAATTGTAAATAAAAATTTTATCTTTTCATATGAGTTCCTACTCATTTAGACGTCTACAACTTCGACCTATTGCAACTTAATTTTAAATCTTCTTGATATCATTTGAAAGCTAAAAAAAATACCTTTTGAAATGTTAAACCACAGTCATTGCATATACATTATGATTAAAAACTTTTTACAAAAAATATGTACAACCGACTTCCATAAATAATACTAAAAATGCAATTCGACTCGTCGCGTCGACCTCTGGTAACAACCCAATAAAAATATATTTCAGAAAATTTCTAATGGTTTAATTTGCTGTTTTTGATAAAACCTCACTCTTGGTTAACACGGTACACATCGAAGTTAGAGTTACACGGTAAAGATAAAATCATGATAGTAGAATGTTTTCCACTATGGAGTTTAAAACTGTCTATAAAATTACAAGGTGGCCAACTCCGATGTACATTATGTCACCGGATGATTGTAAACATGTTTATTCTTTATTTTCAATAAGCCCCGGATATATTTTTAACTACCTTTGAATGAGATTGAAATTGAGGTATTTGAAAATATTACTCTCGCAAGATTTATAACAATCTTACGGTGGTGCAATTATCTAGTGACATTACAACTCTAAATAATTATGAAAATTATCAGATAACCTACTTCCTACTAATATTATAAATGTGAAAGTCTGTGAGGATGTATGTTTGTTACTCTTTCACGCAAAAACTACTGAACGGATTTTGATGGAACTTTATCGTCAAGCCCCTCATTAGCAGACACAATTAAAAACCTATTGGCGTGTCTCCTTAAGGAGACGCGAGGGGCCTTGCGGATTAAATATCAGAATAACACATCATAGGCTATAATTTATAGTGGGAGGAAGTACTAATACCACGCGAGCGAAGCCGTTGGCAGAATCTAGTTTTATCATAGTTTATATATTATTCAGGCTTCGTTATATATGATTATCAACACAAATATTCACCTGTTTATTAGTTAAAAGTTTTTCATCAAAACACGATTAAAAGTCAGTGTGTGACACAGTGCATTACAGTGCGTTAGTGCATACTTTATTAGGCATCACCTATGATATTTTAGTGTTGTTGGTAAGTACTAAATAACTTCTGGGGTTCTCGTCGTAAATGAAAACTCAGGGCGACTGTATAGAATGATGATCTGCTGATATATATTTTATTGACAAAAACCACTTCTTATAAATACATTGTTCATGTTACATTTAGACATAGTTCTAGCTAGTGTTTACATCATTTCCACCAATAGCGACGCGCGTAGGGCAAGAAACGCGCGGGGCGCGGGGCGCTGTTTTGCACACGGCACTAATCCGTCTGCGCTTGATTGCGAATCTATAAATATGAGTCGCGCGCAGAGTGCGGTCCTTTGGATTCGCCACAGTTCACTGCCTGACGTCGCTTGTAGCACTGCTCGCCACGTCAGGTACTTACGTACGAACCTACCCTCGCTCGGTGCCTCTTTTTATCGTCGTGAGTGCGGACTCCGGTTCGCGTTTGCGGCGGTACTAGGGGGTACCTTGAGAATTTTGACGTCCATCTTGGAAAAAGAAAAAGAATAAGGTTGCGAAGAACTAGTCAAGACTGAAGACCACCATGGCAGGGAAGAAGAAGGGCACCAAGGGTTCCCGCTCATCCCAACGCGGCTCCTCCGGGTCCCCGGAGGATCAACAGGAGACAGCCACCGCAGCGACGGAACCTCGTCTGAATATGACGAAGGAACATGAGCCCCTTGCACGGCTATTTGTGAACGCGGTTGACATTCTAACAGGCGTCGCCGGGGTCAGCGAAGCCGAAAGAAAGGAATGCAAGGAGTTCCTACACCGTAAAATTGATGAGTCGCTCGACGCACAGGAGCCGCACGCCACCCCGCGGCCTGACGCGTCTGAGACAAGCGCCCCACAGCCGCGAGTTCCGCGGCCCCTCGCCGGAGACGGTCCGCGGACGACGGAGACGACGCCTAGTTCGTCGCCGGACCGTGGCGCTCCCGACGACTTCATCTACGTGAAGCCCACGGGTAGGCCGCGACCGAAGCCCCGTGGCGCCATCTCGCGCCCCGATCTTCCACGAGACCCGCGGCGCCGCCGAGTTTCGCTCGAACCACGCGCCCCTGATGAGCTGCGCGCCCCGGTTTTCGCGCCCTGCGCGCCCGAGAACGCGCCCGCGAACGCCCCGAGCACTTACGGCGTCGCGCCGAAAGAGCCCACCGCCTCAACATCGCGGTCACGGCCAGAGACGGCCCTACTATCGCCGACGCCGCCGAAATGCGCGGCCCAAGATTCCCCCGCCAAGATGATGTCGGCATGTTTCTCTCCGCAGGAGTCTGACATGTCGGCATCGGAATATGAAATCGAGGCGGAAGAGGCAGACCGCCGACCGACGTCCAACCAGGGGCGTAGCCAGGAGGCGAACCAGGGGCGTAGCCAGGTGCGCCCCCAACGACGTCCCAGAAGCCCAGAAGACGATGACGCCTTGGAAGAGGCGAAGAGGCGCCCGCAACAGCGTACGCCGCCCCCGGCGGCCGCCGCCGCACCGGGCCCGAACACCGCAAAGAAGCCCCGCTACCCTCCGCTGGTGGTGGAGAGGCTGCCGGACTGGCAGGTCCATTTCAAGGCCCTGCGCGACCTCCTGGGCCGCCCGCCGACTGCCCGCCCGTACCAGGCGGGGATTCGCTTCCTGCCCAGGGACGAGGAGGAGTATCGGGTGGTCCAGCGATACCTGTGCGGGCTGGAGAAAGAGACCGGCTTATCCTGGTTCTCATACTCGCTGCCAGCGGAGAAGAAATTCAAGGTGGCCATACGAGGGCTACCTGTGGACACCGCCCCGGAGGAGATAATGGAGGAGCTGCGCAGGCTGGACTACGACCCTGAGTACGTGCGGAGCATCAGGGGTCGTCAGGGCCGCCCGGGCTGTATCTACCACGCAGTCCTCAATGTCCAAAAGGATATTCGTCGTATATACGACGTCACCACCTTCCTGATGATGGAGGGGGTGCGGATAGAGGCATGGAGGGGGAAGCGGGGGCTGGCACAATGCCACCGCTGCCAACAATTCCGGCACTCCTCCCATCAGTGCCACCGACCGCTCGCCTGTGTGCGATGCGGGCAGGGGCACACCGCGCGCGACTGCCCCCGACCCCGTACGGAGCCGGCAACATGCGCCAACTGCGGGGGGCCACACCCTGCATCCCACCGCGAGTGCCCGGCCTTCAGAAGGGAGGCCGTTAATAAGCGTGCGGGCACCGTCGCCCTCACGGCCAGCAGGACGACCCGGCCGACCAAGGCCGCCACCTACGCAGAAGACCACGAGGCCCAGGGCGCCACCCTGATGGCGGTGGCCAACGAGCCCTCAACGAGAGGAGCAGCCCCCGCGAAGAAGAGGAGGAGAAAGCGCGGAAGCAGAAAGGGGAAGGACCCCCCTCCTCCCCTCACCAACCAGGAAGACACCACTCGGGTGCCCCAACCCCGAGCCGCACGACTTGCCCAGGCGCCAACCCAGGCGTGGGCAATAAAGAGGACCACAGCCCAAGCCGCGGCTACCGCCGACGCCACGGTGCAGCGCGGAGGGCGGAACGAAGACGCCACCAACACCAAGACCAGAGCTGCCGATCTGCTGATGGGGGCTGCTAGAGCCCTAGGGCAGGGAGGTGAGCCTCTAAACCTGCAAGAGGTCGTACAAAGCGTCGTCCAGGCGCTTCTCCTGCTTTTGACACCCGAGTAGGTCGCACACACCTACACGCGGCCTACTCACACAGTGACACTCACCACAGCACATACACTGTGACGCGGCGTGTGCTAAGTTAATATAGGCACGCCGCGGAGCGTATGCAGACATGCACGACTCCACATGCACGTAAACTCCCGCACTGCTGGGCGCGGCTAGTCCGTGTACAACAGTGCTTACATGGACGGTGTTACTCACACAATACCGTCCACACATACGCCGACGGCCCCTGACCTGGACCGCGACCAAGCGGGACGGGCCGGGGTCACACACCATGCCGTGGGCTTGCTGTAAGCCGGCAGTTCAGTCGCTGGCGCCATCCGCTGGGCCTCCCACAGGGAACTGTGGGTCTCACCCGGTGGTGGTAGACCGCCTAGCTGCCGCGATTACCCCCGCGAGCCTGCGGCATTACACATAGCAAAACACAGGGCGATTGCTAAGGGGATCTCGGCAGGCGTTACAACACAGCGCTAGCCTAGGAGGTTCCCATAGTCAGTCGCCCGCAGTCTTCAGCCTACAAGTAGGCGCCCCAGCGAAGCACCCGTTGTTACGGGTGCCCACAGACCCCGCGGTTAGAGGGCCTAGCCCTGATGCCGCCCGCCGCGTTCCCTTGCGGGAACGCAGCGACGTCCCCACGACGTGCGGTCCTTTTCCCCCAGCGCCGTCGACGAGTGGACACCTATACTGCTGCAGCTCTTGCTTGCTCTGCTTGCGCTAACCATCTGCTTCCGGAGCGAAACTCATTCTATCCTGTTTCTTGGCTGGTCAAAACGTGTTGCTCACTGCTTCTTACAGAGACTGTCAAAACGTGGTATTTGGTTCTGAGGTATTGGTAACTGTTATGGTGGTAAGGTAGTAAGGTGGTATATGGTTCTATGGTAACTGTGACAGGTACTGTGTCGCTACATCACTCCCCCCTAAGCGAAGCGTACGTTGTGTTTGACTGCGCGGCCGGATCGAGTGACGTATGTTTCGCGCGGCGCGCCAGGGGTTGATGACCGCGGCTCGACGCTCGCGGTAGGTATGCTCTCAGCGCGAGGTGTTTGTTGTTGCGCGCATGTTGTTCGAGAGGTGGTAAACTCCTCTTCGCTGAGTAGGTGCGCTGGCTTAAGTCTGTCTATTGAGACAACTGAGGTTCGAAGTGGCATCTGTATGGTGAATTGCTTGCTGTTACGTTGAATCACCTTAAACGGGCCGTCATAAGGAGGGGTCAATGGACTTCGCACGGTATCATTGCGCACGAAAACATGAGTACACGTCGCTAGGTCCTTGTGTACAAACGTGCTCCTGTTGTTGACACGTGGCTTGGTGTTAGGTGCGAGTGACGACATTGTTTCGGTCAGCTGGCGGACGAATTCTGCGTCATCGTTTTTCGGCTGAGTAGGCGCGAAGATATCTGACGGTATTCTTAGTGTCGATCCGTAGGTCATCAAGGCCGGACTGACTTGTGTGTCTTCACGCAGTGCTGTACGTAGTCCAAGCAGCACGGTCGCTAGTTCATCGCTCCAGTGTGCGCCGGCGCCTCTCGCCATGAGCGCGGCGTTCAACGTTCGATGCCAGCGTTCGATTTGACCATTTGCTTGCGGGTGGTATGCAGTAGTTCGAATCCGTGTGATGCCAAACTTCTTCAATACTGCGTTGAATAACGACGATTCGAACTGCCTCCCTTGATCTGTCGATATACGTAATGGACAACCAAATCGCGATATCCATCCCTCGTGTAATGCCTTAGCAACAGTGTCGGCGGTGACGTCACGAATAGGAATCGCCTCCGGCCATTTAGTGTAGCGGTCGATCATTGTCACTAGGTATCTGTAGTCATTCGATGGCGGTAGCGGTCCAACGATGTCAATGTGAATGTGTTCGAAGCGCGCTGATTTTTGAAACTCGCCGAGTGGACTGATAACGTGTCGTTGCACTTTCCCACGCTGGCAACCGATGCATGATTTTGCCCACAGACCAACGTCTCTGTTCATACTTGGCCAAAAAAACTTTGTTGTCATTATCTTCCTTGTTGTTCGCACACCAGGGTGACTTAGATCGTGCTGCGCTTTGAATGCTACGACACGATAACTCATTGGTAGGTATGGGCGAACGTTGCCCGTTGATGTTTCACATATGATGGGTCGTTGACCTCCGGGCAATGTGATAAGTGAAAATTGTAGACTTGGGTTGGACATGCAGATCTTCAGTTCTTCATCATTTTCTTGATCTTGAGCGAGTAGGTTGTAGTCGATTGCGGAGTGCGATAAGTTGATTTCTTCGATACGTGATAAGGCGTCAGCTGCTTCGTTCTTATCACCGTGAATGAATTTGATCTTCGAGCAGAACTGACTAATGTAGTGTAGCTGTCGTTCTCTTTGCGGTGTATCGCTGCTGCTGGGCGTTCTTGTCAGCGCGTAAGTTAGTGGTTTGTGGTCGGTGAATATCGTCAGGTCACTGCCCTCTATCAGTCGTCTTAGCTTTTGCACAGCGGTGTACATTGCTAATAATTCGCGATCGTACATGCTGTAACGTCGCTGCGTATCACTCATGGTTTTTGAGAAGAATGCCAATGGTTTCCAGGTGTTGTCAACCTTTTGTTGTAGGACGGCGCCGATGCTAGTGTTCGAAGCGTCGGTAAATAAACATAGCGGCGCGTTAGGTTTCGGATGCGTCAATGTTGTTGCCTTGAGAATGCTTTGTCGGCATTTCTCAAAGGCTTCTTCTGCTACTTGAGACCATTGTATCGGAGTTTTGTCGTTCCTCTTGCTGTTGTGCAGATATTTGTTAAGTTCGTGTTGGTACTCAGCTTGATGAGGTAAACAACTACGGTAGAAGTTTATCATTCCTAGAAATCTTCTTAGTTCTTGAACTGTCTGTGGTTTCGGATAGTTTACTATGGCTTGTATTCGTTCTTGAGTGGGGTTGATTCCTTCTGATGTCACTTCGTATCCGAGGAACTCGATATTTTCCCTTTCAAACTCGCACTTGTCAATGTTAAGACTGACGCCGTAGGTATTTAGGCGTTCGAGTACTTGTTCTAAGTGGCGGCGATGTTCTTCCTTATTTCTCGAGTGGACAAGCAAATCGTCGACGAAGCAGAATACGTTGTCATCAAGTCCTCGTAGTACCTCGTGCATGAAGCGTTGAAAGGTTTGACCGGAGTTTCTTAAACCGAACGTCATGCAGGTAAATTCGAAGAGTCCGAAAGGTGTTATTATTGCTGTTTTCTGAGCATCTTGTTTTGAAATGGGTATCCAAAAATAGGCCATTTTTAAGTCGAGTTTCGAGTAAATTTTCTTGCCGTGAAGTTGGTATGTGAAATCTTGAATTCGTGGAATTGGGCATCGGTTTGGAACTGTGACGGCGTTGAGTCTTCTGTAATCGCCACATACTCGTAGTGATCCGTCTTTCTTGTTCACGATGTGAAGTGGACTTGCCCACGGACTGTTTGACGGCTTGCATATTCCCATCTCGATCATGCGCTCGAACTCCAGTTTTGCCGCTTTATATTTGTCGGGCGGTAGAGGGCGCGGCCGTGAGTATATTGGCGGCCCAGTTGTCTCGATGTGATGTGTGACGTCATGCTTGACTGGTGTTTAGAGTGTCATCGGTCGCAGTACATCTGGATATTTCTTTAGCAGGTCGTGATGAGTGTGGTCGCGGTTAATAATGTGGATCGATTCTTCTTTGCTATTTATTTTGATGGCGTTCACGCTGAGCTCGGTCACGCGGTCGATAAGTTTTCTTTGGTGCAAGTCGACTAACAGTTTATGATGTACTAGAAAGTCGGCACCCAGTAACGAAGTCTTTACATTCGCGACGACGAAAGTCCACTTAAAACTTCTTCGTAAGCCTAGGTTGAGCTCGAGTGTGCGCTCACCGTAGGTACGAATCTCTGTTCCGTTTGCCGCGTAAAGTTTGTAACCGGCATTCTCCGACGGTGTTGAATATTTCTGGTTTCGTGCGGCTAGTACTGATATGTCGGCTCCCGTGTCGACAAGAAATCTTTCCCTCGTTTTGGTGTCGATGACACATAGGCGGCGGCTTGTTTGGTTTACATCGATACCCGCCACTGTCGATGCACGTTCTAGTTTTCCCGCTTCGTGAAGGAACACGGCGATTCACATTTTCGTGCCCCATTGCCGAATCGGTAGTGATAACGGCACAGCCAGTCGGGATCGCCGGGCTTGCGGGCGTTATCTGTACGCTGTCTTGAATGTGAGCGTGAGCGGCCACGATATGCGGAGTTTTGGCGGGAAAAGCGCTGCGACGAGTGTTGATGGTTGCGGAGTTCGGCGACTTCGAGTGACAATTTCTCTATTTGCTTTGTGAGCATGCTGATTTGTAGAGCTGTTATTGCGTTTATCTGTACCTCGTTGACTGCTGGACTTGTTGCTGGAGGGTTTGCTGTAGATACTGCGGCGACTGTAGCGGGTTCAAAATGCTCCATCATTTTGTCTGCCATCGCGGCTAGCACTTCAAGCGACGACTCGGTGTTTACGGAAAGTACTGCGCGCACCTGTGCGGGCAGCTGGTTGAGCCACATGACCTTCAGTGCCTCATCTGACAGTAACTTGCCGCTGAGGTCTCGCATTTTACGCAGCAGCTGGCTTGGCTTGAGATCGCCGAGCTCGAGGCCGCTGAGAAGCTTCTGTAACTGCCGGTGGTCTGACTCCTGGTACGTTGAGATGAGTCTTTCTTTGAGCGCACTGTACTTGCCGGTGCTCGGTGGGTGCAGGATGATGTCTTCAATTTGTTCAAGGTCGCTGTTGCCGAGTAGCGGAACGACAAGGTTGAATTTTTGTTCCTCACTTATCTTGCTGGCAGCGACGGCGGCTTCAAATTGCGCAAACCATAGTCGTGGGTTTTGGCGCCAAAAAGGTGGTAGTCGTGCAGGTAGTGAGACTGATGCCACGTCGTTTGTCGCTGCTGTACTGCCCTGAGCATCGCTGAAGTTTTCCATCTTGTTCGGAATGTTGTTCAGTTCAAGAGTTCACTGTGTTCAGGTTTCACGGGGTCACCACTTTAGTGTTGTTGGTAAGTACTAAATAACTTCTGGGGTTCTCGTCGTAAATGAAAACTCAGGGCGACTGTATAGAATGATGATCTGCTGATATATATTTTATTGACAAAAACCACTTCTTATAAATACATTGTTCATGTTACATTTAGACATAGTTCTAGCTAGTGTTTACATCATTTCCACCAATAGCGACGCGCGTAGGGCAAGAAACGCGCGGGGCGCGGGGCGCTGTTTTGCACACGGCACTAATCCGTCTGCGCTTGATTGCGAATCTATAAATATGAGTCGCGCGCAGAGTGCGGTCCTTTTCCCCCAGCGCCGTCGACGAGTGGACACCTATACTGCTGCAGCTCTTGCTTGCTCTGCTTGCGCTAACCATCTGCTTCCGGAGCGAAACTCATTCTATCCTGTTTCTTGGCTGGTCAAAACGTGTTGCTCACTGCTTCTTACAGAGACTGTCAAAACGTGGTATTTGGTTCTGAGGTATTGGTAACTGTTATGGTGGTAAGGTAGTAAGGTGGTATATGGTTCTATGGTAACTGCGACAGGTACTGTGTCGCTACAATATTATAAAAGAAAGATACGCTATGATCATACAAAGCGGCGTTCAGATATCGTTGAGTTGTTATTACAAACGTCCTTGCTTAAGGGTCTACTACTCGCCAAGTGGCGGAAAAGTGTCAAAAACGGCCGTTTTTGATACTTTTGCCTACTACTTTGGATACGAAACATTTTGAGACCTGTTTTAACAATGTAAAAATACTTTATCCTCTTTGTAACAAACGTGACCTTGGATTCTTTAATATTTATTTTCTATGCTATGCTACGATTTTGTATTCAATGAGGGCGCCACTTGGCCGGTAGTAGGGCCTTAAGTGTATGTAATTATGGTATGAAATTCCTTCACTCCTTAAAACTTGGAACCATACTTTTTATACTCTTATCAGTATCACACAACTTGGTATCACAGATATATTATTGTCACGCCACGGACACGCTTTTCTTCGCTCGCTGCTGTTGTGTCCAAACATTGAGCGGCAAGAGCGCGGCAGCAACACGCGGCGTTACCAGGACACATTTCTGCCGCACTCTAGTTAGGACTAAACCGACGCATGTTTGCGCGGCAGTACTGCGCGGCACATTTGAGACACGCCGCGCTACAAAACTAAAATGAAAGCGGTTGCGTGTGTCTTAGCTCTGCCTAGGAATAAGAAAAATCATAATAAAATAAGGAAATGCTGGATGACTTTATCAGCGGAGGTTACAGAATTTTGAATCATTAAATTACGAAATTCATTACCTAATACTACAGTTTTTAAGATTATCCTTGGAAAAGTTTGAACATTCACATAGCCCTAAAACATCAGATAGTTATGTTACAAACAATTTTGTATTACTTTATATGATTTCAATAAATTATATCCTGTTGATTTATATTCGGCGTACCGTTTTTTTTTACTAGCACCACTGACTGAAAAGTTGTGTGGAAATCGGTTGTCGTGGTATGGGCATGTGATGCGGAGGAATGAAGAATATTATGTTGTGAGGAAAGTCTTGTGTATGAATATGGATGACTATAAGAGTAGGAATGCCAAAGAAACTATCAAAATAAAATAACGAAGAAATAAAACAAACACCGACTTCCAAAATAAAAGTTATTTTTTAATTTTTAGTGTATTTTTTTTTGGAAGTTGGTTGTTTTTTTTTCTAAAACAGTTTTTTCATATTAAAAGATATACACATCCATAAATTTCGATCAAACAATGTTTTGTTGTCCATTTTGATACGCAGAAATCAAAAATACGTCCAAACACAATTACTGACGAATTTTTCCTAAAAATGTTTGTGCGCGGCAGGTAGACAGAATCGTTCGCGCGCGGCAGTCGTCCAAACACAGCGTGGCAGGCCGTGCACAGCTGCCGCGCGCGATTGCAGCTTTATGTTTGGACACACCTTTAGCCGACTTAAGGCTGATTTTTCAATAGTCAGATAACTTTTAACAGAGGAATAAAAATGGCATTTTGACAGTTTTTGTATAGAAATTATGTCAAACCGCAATTTTTATTCCTCAGTTAAAAGTTATCTGACTATTGAAAAAGCAGCCCTAAATCAAATTGCTACAATTGGCTGAATTTGTCTGTAACAAGTCTCTTTTTTACCCGACTGCGTGATGCAAGGGAGGATGTGTTTATCAGCCTATGTATGTATGTATCTATATTTGTTCCTTTGTGGCACTATAGAGAACAAACGCGTGGGTCGATTTTGATCATCCTTAAGTCAATTGATTCGTCTTAAGCTTACGAGTGCTACTAAAGACATGACCTTTGGACATGACAGTAATCAAAATACACTATCGCGACAACCAGACGCCATATTGTGGAAAAGAAAATAAATAAAGTCGACGAACTATATTAAGTGGGGTATCAAAATAAAGGGTTCAAGGAGGTGTTTCCAAAAATATAACTCACTAAAATGTAAAAATAAAAAATATTTAAAAAAAACCCGAGAACTTTTTAGTGGTTTTTTAGTCGGGTTTTTTGAAAATATTCATTTTTTTTTATATATACATATAATATCATTGGTCACACTTTCAAAGTAGCAAAAATATTTTGCTTATTTTAATCGTTATTTATTGAAAGGGGTTTTGTCACTTAGTGATAATGTCACCCTCGTAGAGGAAAACAATCAATAACATAAATCTAACACAATGGGTAAAACACAAATACTATCATAAATTTTAAATCTATCCGCAATAAAGTTTTGTTTATACCTACCTATAATGTAAATAGGTGTTATTATTTTGTTTAGAAAATCTTTTGTGAGCGTCCAAGCAAAAAGGGTCTAGTAGTGGAGTATTGAGTTAAGACTAGATATAGGTATCTAGAATAGTCAATTGATAATAAGGATTAAAAAAATATTAATAACAGGCACAGTTTTTTAATCAGAACTCGAACTTGAAACTCTGAAAAAACTTGATTTGAGAAAAAACATAAGCACAAATTCTGGAATTTCTGTAACTTAGAAACATCTATATATATAAAAGAAAGTCGTGTTAGTTACACTATTTATAACTCAAGAACGGCTTTACCAATATGGCTGAAAATTGGTGAGGAGGTAGCTTAGAGCCAGGAGACGGACATAGGATACTATTTATTCCGTTCGACAGTGTTCCCGTGTGACTTGACATAAAACATCAGTCACTATAAAACGTGGTATAACAAAAAAGAATCAGACTTGGAATAACAAAACACAAATGACAGCTATGTAATGGACGTATGGATGACAATTTGATTTTTATAAGAAATGAATATTAAAACTATTTCTATTAAATAAATAACATTTATAATATAATAATAGAGCCATTGCCTATCTCAAAAAGCTAAGTAATTTTGTCTATGTATGAATGGTTGAAAATTTGAGTTTTGAAATAAAACAAAAAAGAATCAGACTTGGAATAACAAAACACAAATGACAGCTATGTAATGGACGTATGGATGAATATTTGATTTTTATAAGAAATCAATATTAAAACTATTTCTATTAAATATATAACAATTATAATGTAATAATAAAGCCATTGCCTATCTCAAAAAGCTAAGTAATTTTGTCTATGAATGAATGGTTGAAAATTTGAGTTTTGAAATAAATATTCAGGTGAATTGAAGTGAAGTGAAGTTTAATTACTAGTGCCGCGACCAAGACGATCGAATCTTTCCCGACAAAGCCGTAATGCAAGAAGGATACGAAACACTGCAAATGAAAGGACTGAAGAAGAACAAGAAATTGCACGTGAACAGCGCCGCGTTAGTATGGCTCGACTTCGTGCTTCTCAATCACAAGAGCAAAGTGAGGCAGCCCGTGAATAACAGAGGTCAACAAATGCGACGCAGAACAAGAGATTTATCGAGTGCTGATTTGAATCGAGCAGCGTTTCGATACGATTGCAGCAATGATTACAGCTTGCATCCTAGCGTTTGCATTGGGCAAATGGACGTTGTTTGCAAGTATTGTGGTGCATTAAAGTTTTCCGGAGAAACGCCAGGATTATGCTGCCTTAGTGGTAAAGTGAAATTGCCATTGTTGACTCCGCCACCTGAGCCATTGTATTCATTGCTTTGTGGCGAAACACCAGAATCACGCCACTTTCTTGCAAACACTCAAAAATATAATGGTTGTTTCCAAATGACGTCATTTGGGGCAGATATTATCGAAGAGCGAGGATTTAATCCGACATTTAAGGTATTTATTAATCGAGAATTGGAACGGGAACGTGAATATGATCACGAGGAATTAGATTTAGTAGTTCAAACGAATGTACCCCTGTTGAATTCCCAACAAAAGGACGTTTATGATACTTTAATGAAGGCAATCGATGATGGAAATGCTGGTTTATATTTCCTAGATGCCCCGGGTGGAACAGGTAAGACATTCCTCATGTCAGTAGTTTTAGCCACTGTTCGTGCGAGATCCAACATAGCGGTTGCAGTTGCTTCTTTTGGAATAGCAGCCACATTGTTAGAAGAATGTCGTACGGCTCATTCAGCATTAAAATTACCGTTAAATCTTCAAACTATTGAAGAACCAACGTGTAATATTACGAAAAATTCAGCAATGGCCAAAGTTTTATCGGCATCGAAAATCATCATCTGGGACGAATGCACAATGGCGCATAAACGTGCATTAGAAGCACTTAACCGAACATTGAAAGATTTACGGAATGACTCGAGGTGTTTTGGAGGAGCAATGATTTTACTGTCTGGCGATTTCCGCCAAACACTGCCAGTAATGCCAAGATCTACGGCTGCCGACGAAATAAACGCTTGCCTCAAATCGTCGAATCTATGGCGCTATGTGAAGAAACTGCAGCTGACAACAAACATGAGAGTTGCATTGCTTAATGATACATCTGCTGAAGATTTCTCTGAGCAATTGCTGACTATCGGTAATGGTCAAGTACCTGTCGATGAATCGAGCGGATTGATATCATTTCCAAATAATTTCGGTAATTTTGTCTCATCAAAAGACGAACTTATCAACAATGTATTTCCAGACATTATTTCTAACTACAAAAATAATGAATGGTTGAGACGCGAAACCCAATACGATTCTGAGGCATTAAAAGAAACTGTTCTAAGAAACGTTCCCCTTTTAAATGAGCAACAAAAATATGCCTACGAAACGCTAATGAAAGTAGTGAACGATGAACTGGCGGATTTTTTTTCTTAGATGCTCCCGGTGGGACTGGGAAAACGTTTTTAATATCATTGATTTTGACAACGATTCGATCGCAAAATGGTAACGCACTTGCACTTGCTTCATCAGGTATTGCAGCTACGTTGTTGGATGGCGGTCGAACAGCTCATTCCGCACTCAAGTTGCCGTTGAACATGCAAATAAATGAAACACCAACTTGCAACCTTTCGAGAAATTGTGCGATGGCCAAAGTGTTGCAGCAGAGCAAACTAATAGTTTGGGATGAGTATACCAATTCGAATTAAATAATCATCGTTAAGACAGGACAACGTCTGTCAGGTCAGCTAGTATATATATAAAAATGAACCCCTATTTCTTCTGGTCACGCTATAACTTAAGAACGGCTTTACCGATTTCTTTCATCTTTTTTTAAATGTTTTCCAATACTTTATAGAAGGTAAGACCTTCTTCATTAAAAAAAAAAAGAAAATTGCGCAGCAACTTAGAAAATTTTAGAAAACTTAATGACTACCTTTATTATAAACTTTTTTAATGTAACCTTAGCCCCAGCATTATATACTGGCTGCTAAGCACGTTTGAAATAACTGTCAGTTGTTTGACAGTAAGAGACAGATCGCACACCGCCAATATCGTTTACAAAGTTTGCATAATTCTAGCTTATGGTTATATTCTCTTTGCGTTAATTAGTTGTATCGGTCGGAATCAAGGACTTCATCATGGAAATCCAAGGTGCGCATTAAGAACGAATTATAACCCTAACCCAACTCCTTGGTCAGAATGATATCTTTGATTAGGTAAAATTAAACCATTTTGCTTTGATTTTGCATATTGGTTATTTAACATTTGTACATAAATAAATAATTATACATTTCTTAGTGCACACTGCACAGTCGATTGAATCGGAAAATTTAAGGAGTTTTAAATTTGTTCATTTACAATTTAAAGTTGAAATTTTGATATTATAAATGCCAAGAAGTAGACGTTCAAACATAGGTCGCAGAACTCGCAATACCGCATGTAAAAGATATTTAAGAGAAGGCAAACTGATGAGCAACGCAAAGTGCGAAATAAAATTAAACGGAATTGATATCAAGAACATAGAAATGTTGCATTTGATCCACATCGAGCTGCATTCAATTATAACGTGGCAATCGATTACAGTTTACAGCAAATCTTTGCTATTGTACTTAAGAACGTTTTATGTTCACATTGCAAGGTATTGAAAAAATTAAGCCCCTGGATTGTGTTGCGCCAGCGGCCAGGTCAAATTGAAGCCATTGGAAGCGCCACCAGACCCACTACATTCGTTGATTTCTGGAAATGGGCCAGATTCCAAACATTTTTTGACTCATATCTAGCAATACACTAATTGCTTTCAAATGACTTCATTTGGTGCAATAAAAATTATTAGAGATAATTTTATGCCCACTTTCAAGGTAAGTTTAATGGGAAACATTAAACATTAACAGTATAAAGGCGAAGACGTTTTGATTCCACGCATCCCAATAATTCCGAACGACATGCCATTCGACTTTAAACGGTTACAATTTCCAGTTGCGCTTGCATTTGCAATGTCAATAAATAAATCGCAAGGCAGTCGTTAAGTGTTTGTGACATTAATCTTGAAAAGCCATGTTTTTCACATGGCCAACGGTATATCGCCTGTTCCCGTGTCGGAAAACCATCAGCATTATTTATTTACGCGCCAGGAAACAAAACTAACAATGTTGTGTATTAACAAGCATTGCAATAAACAATAGTTTAGAGAGATAATAAAGATTTATACACATAAAATATTATTATTAATATAGTATTCCAGTTGGAATTGAATGACAGGACAACGTCTGTCGGGTCAGCTAGTTGGTTTTTAACCGACTCTCGAAAAAGGAGGAGGTTCTATGTTCGACTGTATGTATGTTTTTTTTTTTTTGTATGTCCGCGCATTTCTCCGTCAGTTGTGTACCGATTTTTTATTTTTTTATCCGAAAGAATATACTCCCGAGGTGGTCCCATATAAATTTTATCGAAATCGCTTTAGCGCTTTTTGAGAAACTGAACCAAAACGAAAAATATGCATATCTTGATGACGTTTTTGTGTTCTCCAAATGTTTAAATTCCACGTTCCATGTTATTGGGGTTTGTAAAATAAAAAACTTTTTTACAAAAAAAACAACCGACTTCCAAAATGGTACCCGGCTCCAATAGATATGATTGTAGTGTCGTTTAAAAGGTCTTACCAAGAGGAACAATTTTTACTATAGCCGCCACTCTCAAATCTGATTGCGTTTGAAGATAAACGACAGTCTTACTAACTAATAAAAACCCTGTTCCTTCAGTTTCCCTTTGCTTTCCAGGGCCACAGTAACCTGTTTAGACAGTCTCGTGGCCCCGGCGATAAACATACATATACGAGTATATTAGTTACCACTTATTTATGTAAGAAAATGAGTACCAAGGTAATATTTTCGGCATTTCCGTTCATGTTTTCTATTAATAACGTTTTTACGTAAGACTTTGCCATGCACTCCTCATTTTAACTCGAGTCCCGTTGCTCCTGAGCGCGGGGTGTGCGCAAGAGCAGCGGGGGAGGGAGAGGAGGGGATCGACTGGACGTGTTCGCGTCCTGCGTCAGTCGCTCGTTCGTTTTGCGCTCGTGACGACGTTTAGCTGCTGTTTGAGTTTCTTTGGTGCTTTCATAACTCGGTTTTATTAACTACTGACCCCTGCGCTCCTACTGGACTTGTTACCCGCTCTAATTAACGCTGACCTGTGCTAGTGTTGTGGACTATACTGATTTGCTTTTCGAACTGGAATATCGCAATGGAACGTCTCAACTGTGTAATGTGTCGGCGAGCTTTATATACCAGAAGATACCAACAACATGTTTTGACAACTAATCTGTCAAGAACGCGCCCTGAGTTCGCTGCGTTTATTCATGAACATGCTGTTCTGGAGGTAAGCACTTCCATTATTATAATCAAGGTGTGGTTTTATTTCATCATCCCTTCGTCCGTGCCGTTTATACTCTTAATCTAAGTATAGCACAGGTGCTGACACTTAAGACGGTCATTACCAATAACAATAGATAATGGTTAGCAGTACAAAGAAAAGGGCTTATCCTTTCTAACTCGATATTAGCTACCTGGACACTGTGCGCACGTGTGGAGTCATCGGACCTTCGAAAGTCACTTTTATTATTCCAATGCCCTATTATTTTGCATTAGCGTTCCATAAGCTTTATAAGTGCAAGCAAGATGGACATAGAGAAATGATTTATGGCCCGACGACTTTGTTGAATCTGCGCTTACTATAACAAAAGTGTTGTTAGGTTACGATCGACACTTTAATATTTTGTATTTACGTGACGTTGTTTTCTCAGTTTTTTAGCTTAGTTCCAAAAAAATATATATTAAATCATATTTTTACTACTTTCAGGTGGTATTCAATGGCACAGGACGTGTGTGTCACCGATGTTGGCAGTCCGCTGATAATGCAGTGAGAAGACATGCGAACCCTGCCGTGCCCGTAGCAATGCCTGAAGCAATGCCAGATGCAGTGCCAGAAGCAATGCCGGATGCAATGCCGGAAGCAGTGCCGGATGCAATGCCGGAAGCAGTGCCGGAAGCAGTGCCGGAAGCTGTGCCGGAAGCTGTGCAAAATGTTCAGGAATTTCAAGTTTCAGAGTATACACGTGCTCCAAACACACCACGGCATTGTATATTTAACAACTGTCCAAACGCAACTCGCCATCGAATCCCAATAACAATTAAAACTCACATCTTTTGTGAATATAAGCTTTATATTCCAAATGGTGCAAGAGTGTGTACACAGCACTTAGAGAACAACGTTTGGGATGAGCTACCTCAAACATGTAATGTCACTCATGATTTTAATACAGAACAGTTTACTGACATTTGTGACATGTTAAGAATGGCCTTACAACGTGGACCTCGGCTAGACTTCAACACGAGAGGCGCTTTAACCAACGAAGAAATGCACTTTTGGACAGGACGCAAGTGCGAAGAGTTTGATAATATATTGGTACAAACACCTGCACTAAATGAAAGATGTAGAGAGCCGAGAACTGCATTAGGTATTTATCTAACAAAACTGCGTTCTGGGGAGCCAAATGAAAGACTTGCGACATTATTTAACATGTCACGACGAAAGCTCGAACGTTTATTGGTTATTGTGAGGGAGTGTCTCAGTAACAATTATGTCGGGCTGCATTTGGGAGTGGATCACATTGACAGACAACAATTATTGGAAAAAAATCTAACTATACCAAAAGCATTATTTGGAAATGAAAATAATGATAAGTTATTATTGATTGGTGATGGTACTTACATTTACATAAATAAAAGCTCGAACTTTTTATTCCAAAGATTATCCTACAGTTTACACAAGTTTCAGAATCTACTGAAACCTTTCCTACTTGTATGTACTGATGGATATATATTGGATGTAATGGGTCCATCCGCTGCAACAAAAACAGATGCGCAAATAATGGGCGATATTATGAATGATGGACAACATCCATTACATTGGTTACTCCGAACAAACGATGCTTTTATATTAGATCGAGGTTTTAGGGACAGCTTGGACCTCATTGATGAATGTGGGTATGAATCCTATGTCCCACCAACAAAGAACCGCCAAGAGACACAGCTGACCACTGAACAATCCAACGAAGCTCGATCGGTAACGCTATGCCGGTGGGTTGTGGAAGTGGCAAATGGCCGGTTTAAACGTGATTTTAAGCTCTTGCGGCAAAAATATTTTAATAAGTCACTGCCCAATATGTTCACTGATTTTAAGATTGACGCAGCTATCACGAATCACTTCCACCAACCCATCGTGGATAGCGTACACGCAGACGAATTCGTCCATATAATAAGGCAGAAAATAGATACCCCGAATCTTCTGCATATGTATGTAGAGAGAAAACGGCTTAACCACAGAAGAGTAGATTTTCAGAGGATGGAAGCGAGCCAGATTGAAAACTTCCCTTCAATGACGGAGGAGGATATAATTCTATTAGCGCTAGGTACATACCAACTCAAGCTGGCAAGATCTTACTGTGCCGAGCATTTATCAAATGGTCTATATATAATTGAAACGTACAGAGAGGGAGCACTTGATGATCTGCCAGACTATGGCATACACGAAGATGCCTGGCTTTTGCGTGGACGAATCCAGTCGCGACATGTCCGTGTAAAAACATATTTTTGTTATATATTAATCAGCAGTGCAAATAATATTGTCCAACAGTATTGCACATGTTTAACCGGGCGACGTACGATCGGCACTTGTGCACATATAGTGTCCATCGTATGGTACTTAGGCTATGCGAGGCATACGGGATTTACTGCTCCGGCATCTTTCCTCAATGCTGTTATAGTTGATACCGATATGTAATGTTTTAAATCTACTCACTTATTGATAAAATATATGTTTTGTATTTAAAGAATGCTTGTTTTCTTACTTCTTTTAATAATAGAATCCTAAATGTGTTATATCATGTTATTCTAGCTTTATTTTACTTATATAAGTAGTTTGTAATAAATTCTTCATCATTTATAAAACACAAGCTGTTCTCCGTGGTTTCACCCCTGCTGCTCGGCTCCTTTTAGTCGTAGCGTAGCGATGATATATAGCTTATAGCCTTCCTCAATAAATGGGCTATCTAACACTGAAAGAATTTTTTAAATCGGACTAGCAGTTCCTGAGATTAAAGCTTTATAATAATAAGTATAGATAGTGAGATTACTGCTTTCCAAACGTGAATAGGGACAGGCGCCATGGTAGACGTTTTTCTGCATCAAAATGTCTATTCAATGATATATTAATGAGGACTATTGGAGCGGGTACCACGTTCCATACATTTTTGCCCATTGTCCTTTAAAAATAACTTTAATTTCGGAAGTCGGTGTCAAATATCGAAGAAATAAAATACAAGCACTGACTTCCGAAATTAAAGTTATTTTTAAATTTTTGGTGTATTTTTTTATAAAACACTTAAACGTCAATATTTTTTGTCAGTTTATGCAAGATGAGAGTGTGCCACCCTCTCGCACAGAGGAGGCCTGTGCCCCAGCAGTGGGGACATTAAAAAGGCTGATGATGATGATGATGATGACAGGGTGTGGGTCGTAATCTACCACGCGGGCCCAATGCGGGTTGGTGGATGTCACATATCTTCGATTTTTTGGTTCGAGGACATGCAGGTTTCCTCACGATGTTTTTCTTCGCCGTTTTGAGAGCAGTGGTGATGAAATAACTTACACAAAGTAAAGCGCCTGCCTGGGTTTGAACTCAAGACCTACAACTTGTAACTCCTTCTCTCACTGAGAGGAGGCCTGTCCCCAGTGGGGACATTAAAAGGCTGATGATGATGACGCTAGATGAGGCAAAGATGCACAAATAACCAAGAGACAAACATTTTCGAGGCTAACAACTACTACAACGTACAATTTATTTAATTTAATAATATTAGTAGGATTACACATTTTTCACATCTATTAAATCTTTTTCTGAAATCCGCAGAGAACGAAGTCGCGAGCAAAAGCTATATTCTAATCATTTATCTAGTAAACTATTTTTTTTTACAATTCAAAGGCGACTTCATTCTTTCCTTAGGCTTACTGCATTCACTGACAGATTAATATTTGAAATATTGATGTTTAATATTGGTATTTAAAACATAAAATAGAATTATTCGTTTTAGCCTATGTTTTAGATAAAATATGAAAAAAACGGTTTAAAAACACATTCTGGAGTGTAGAAAATAAAATCCTTACCTAAAAATGGCTTGCGAGGAGAAAAAAAGTGTGTGGTGGTACTATCCAAATTTATTGAAGTGAAGTTCGAGAGAATAGAAATCGATTTTATAATTATCAGCCGTTGCAATTAATTTCCCGTAAAATGATAACATTGACTCCCTGAGGTTAAATACTCTAAATACTGCACTTCATTCAGTTTTGGTCTTTTATTTCATACTATTTGTACATAATTTGAATGTGTAGTTACGAATAAAAAACAATACGTTATATATTGATCAAGAACACCCACTCACACAGTGTAAAAGACTTGTAAAATACTAATTGAAATAAATAATATTTTGTTGCTGCTGAATTACGAACTTTTACTGTAAAAAATTAATTTAAATTACGAAAATCTGACAGCTCTGATCTGAAAAAAAGTGGCATAGGACCTGCGTCAATGAGACCCACCGGCCATCTGAATTTCTGACAGACGAGCGTGATGCAAATACTTTTAATAGGCAAAAGAAGAGATGGCGATAATATGTGTGCCACTCGAAATAAATAACGTAAGCGCCAAAATAAATCTACGTATTTTAAAACATAAAAGTATAATTAAATTAAAATTTGTTCAATCAAAGGTTTGATAAGTTTATTTTCTATGTTTTGAAGGAAATTTCATAAAATACCACTGAAGCGTTACGCCTTGTAGCTAAAAAGTGTAAAAATATGGATCGAACTTTGCATTTTTTTTCTATCGAGAAAATTTCTTTGTATCGTGTATTCCTTCAATCAAATTGAAAATCTTAAAGTCAAAAAGCATGTAACAAAATGTTATATCCCTATTCCAAGTACTTGGCAAGATACACTCAAATGCCAAACAGCTTTTTTATCAATGTGTCCCCTTAACTGTCTTTGCGTATAGTAAACTACACTGGACGTATCCTGTGACGTCATCCAAAGCGCGCGAAAAATGGAGGCGTTCAAACAGGTCAACTTTTGTCGGTTTTTTATATATTTAAAAAAAAATTGAAGACTTTCAGAAGTATATATATTTTTTACTATGTTTTATCGAATTAATAAGTGAATAACACAAATTAAAAAAATTGATACATATGTTGTCACTCAACTGGAATACTATACTAATAATAATTATTTCTAGTGTTGTATATTTTGAAATTGTATGTTTGTAATTTTTTGTTTATGTTTAATCCGTCAGGCCCCTAGCTGACCCGACAGACGTTGTCCTGTCATTCAATTCAAACTGGAATACTATACTAATAATACTTATTTCTATTGTTGTATATTTTGAAATTGTATATGTTTGTAATTTTTTTTTTTTAATTGTGTCTGCTAATGAGGGGCTTGACGGGTTAATCTGCTGCGATACATAGATATAAAATAGGTAAAATTAAAATTGGTGATAAAACTTTAATGTTTCCCATTAAACTTACCTTGAAAGTGGGCATAAAATTGGAAGGACTTTACAATAAGGATAGTAAATATATATACTTATATATTTTAGCATCGCGGGAAGGGGGGCGGAGAGGGGTGGGCAGACAGAAATTATTAAATCCAAATAAAATAACTAATTAATATGCGAATTTTGAAAAAACATAAAAAATTGCGCGTCGACTTATTATTTGCATAATCAAAACGCATTATTAAAACACCCTAAAATAGATAATACAATATATAATAAATATAATAAAAAGAAAATAAATAAATCAAATTTATTTCAGACTAGTCCATATTTAAAAATTACAATTTTACTTACACACGCATGCATACATATAACAAAAAGATACACACATAATAATAATAATAATAATAACCCGCCTGTCAAGCCGACTGTCATAATTTTTTCCATATATTTTTCCTAAACTATTTATATTTATTATCATGTTTACAATAGTGAAAATAAGACCGAGAACGAGAGAAAAAAAAATATTACCAAGTGCAAATCATAGTGAACAACAGTGAGATGAGAACTACAAAAATAAAACGGAACTTATGACAACGTAAAAATGCTAACTAGGAACCGGGCCAAATTGCTGACCACACACCCAACATCTTCGGGTTCGTCGCTCAGCTCCGCCTCGCAGCCGCCGGGACCTGCACCAGCCGTGAGTCGAGTGATTCCGGCCGCTGCAGTTGCGTCGAGCTCGAGCGACGAATACACCACTCCGCCGACGACACCACCACCTGCGCGTCGACGGGGAAGAGGCCGACCACCAGCCAGTTTGGAACCTCGAGGCCCACCGGCCTCTGATGGGGTTCCCGCTGCCGGTGGAAGTGTGCAGCGCATGCGATGGACACAATCCATTAACGAAAACGTCATGCGCTCATACTATGGGGCTACAGAGGGGGGAATTAACCTGACTGCGTACCGTGGTCGGATGCTCTCTCTGTTTCAGGTGCTTGAGCCAGCTGTCAACGTATCGGCCCAACGACTGTCGGATCAGGTGCGGGTCATCCAGCGTAACCGTATGCTGGATGATACCACACTTGATAGACTACGCCTCGAATCACGGAGTAGCCGTGTCTCACCTGCTTCGCCACCGGCCGCGGTGCAACTGCAACCTAATGCACCACCGCGACCTGACCACGTTGGTGAAGATGATGATGACGTGGCTATATCCGTGAGTACCCAGTGTAACGAACGATTGAGGAGCGCTTTGGAGGATGCATTCCGAGAGCACCGCTCCACACCGCCTGGGCTTAGACCTCGTCTACCTCGTTTGCCCATGCATAAGAAAAATAAGGCGCTGGTGTGTGCTCTAGATTCGCAGCTATCAAATTTTTTTGATAGCAGCAAAGACCTTGCTGATACCCACTCAATCTTGTACTGCGCGGCTGCAGCGGCATGTCGTGTAGCTCACGTCAAGTTCCCCAACAGTGACAGAGCTGCACGACCAGCTGTACCAGCTTGGCAGTGCAGGATCGAGCGTCGTATCGGTGAGGCTAGAGCACTCATTGGCAAACTTACCTGCTTCAGGGAGGGCAACACTCGCCCTAGGGTGATGCGCTTTGTGAGGCGAGCATTCTCGGGGACTGATATAAGTTCCCGAGATTATCTGACCCGCGTCACAGAGCGTGTCGACTTCCTGAAGCAGAAGATCTATGCATGGGCGGTTCACTCAGAATCGCACATTCGAAAGCAACGAAAGGTGGGTTTATAGGGCTTGGGAGCGACCGGACCAAGGTGTGTCCGATACGCACCTACCTGATGACGACGCCATGAGCTCATTCTGGCGCGGCATCTGGTCGGTGCCGGTCAGGCACACCGAGGGTGATTGAACTCGAGAGGTCGAGCGCGCGTGCGACTTTATACCAGAAATGGGGGCTATTACCATCAGCCCCCAAGATGTAGCTCGTGCAGTCCGTCCGTTGCCTAACTGGAAATCTCCAGGGCCGGACGGTCTGCACAATTTTTGGATAAAATGGTTTCAAAGATCGCACGCTCGCTTGGCAGCTCAGTTCCAGTCTGCCCTAGAGTCAGGGTCGCTGCCACAGTTCCTTACGACAGGAGTAACCCACCTGCTCCATAAATCAGGTAGTACTGCGGAACCCAAAAATTATAGGCCGATCACGTGTTTACCGACGGTCTATAAAGTTTTTACATCCATCCTGAGAGCCAAAATTAACAATCATATTAACACAAATTTTATCATGTCTGCCTCTCAGAATGGATGTAGGAACGGGTCCCGTGGTACTAAGGAGCTGCTCCTCATTGATGTTGCCATTAGCCAACAGGTTCGTCGTTCTCGAAAAGATCTGTCGACATGTTGGATAGATTATAAGAAGGCCTATGACTCGGTGCCACATACATGGCTCATGAGGGTGCTGAAGCTGTACAAACATGCAACTTTGCGCACCTTCCTGATGTCGTGTATGGGGCAGTGGAGGACGGTTCTTCACTATCCAGGATGTCGACAAATCCGGGAGAACAGCGAACCGATAAGGATCGAGCGTGGCATATTTCAGGGCGACAGTCTGAGTCCACTGTGGTTTTGTCTGGGCCTAAACCCTCTCAGTACTCTACTGGAGGGTTCAGGCCAAGGCTACCGGTTGAGAAGAGGTGGTCAGGTCATATCACACCTCCTTTACATGGATGATCTGAAACTCTTTGCCCCCAACAACTTGCAACTGATGAAGCTACTGAAGGTAACAGAAACCTTCAGTAGCGCCATCAGGATGGAATTTGGTGTGGACAAATGTGCAGTCATGCATGTAAAGCGAGGGGAGATTATGGAATCCGTGGGAACTCAACTCTCGGATTCCGTACACCTTAGATCCCTATGCTCAACCGAAACCTACAAGTATTTGGGTATGTCGGAAGCGTTAGGCATCAGTACAGCTGAAGTGAAACAGTCGTTGAGGGAGCGCTTCTTTGGCCGCCTGAATAAAGTACTGAATAGTCTTTTATCAGGCGGGAACAAGGTGCGCGCCTTCAACGGTTGGGTCATGCCGGTATTGATGTACTCTTTCGGCATACTCAAATGGACTCAGACGGAACTTGACGCCCTGGATAGGAGGGTCCGCACACTGCTGACCGCAAATCGGATGCATCACCCACGATCATCGGTGATGAGGCTGTATATCACGCGGAAGTGTGGGGGTCGTGGGTTCTTAAATGCTAAGACCCTACACAACCGCGAGGTATGCAGCCTTAGGGAGTACTTCCTCAAAGCTGACGTGGGTATGCATCGAGATGTGGTCGCTGTGGACAAGGGCCTCACCCCGCTCTCCTTGGCAAAAGAGAACTGGCGCAAACCTACAGTACTGGATACTAATGACCGCAGGGAAGTATGGCAGAGCAAGGAGCTTCACGAGCGCTTTTACCGGGTCCTACATGGGCCCGATGTAGATCTCTTAGCGTCCGTATCCTGGCTGCGCTTTGGTGACCTCTTCGGGGAAACCGAAGGTTTTGTCTGTGCGATTATGGACGAAGTCATTATGACGAATAACTACCGGAAATATATTGTGAAGGACGGTACGGTTGACATCTGTCGGGCATGCCACCGGCCCGGAGAATCAATACGACACATTATTTCTGGTTGTTCTCGTCTAGCTAACGGAGACTATTTGCATAGACACAACCTTGTAGCCAGGATTATCCACCAGCAACTTGCTCTTAAATACAATCTTGTGGAATCTGAAGTACCGTATTATAGGTATGAGCCCGACCCAGTTCTCGAAAATGGCAATATCACGTTATATTGGGATCGATCTATCATCACTGACAGGACTATTGTTGCCAATAAGCCTGACATAGTGGTGATAGATCGACAAGAGCGTCGCACAATGATTGTTGATATAGCTGTCCCTCATGACGAGAACCTCGTGAAGGCTGAGAGAGATAAAAAAACAAAGTATCTTGATCTGGCTCGCGAAGTTGTCGACATGTGGGAGGTGGATACAGCAGTCATTGTGCCGATAGTCGTGACGGCCAATGGCTTAATTGCCAAGAGCCTCGACCAACATCTCAGGAGGCTCTCGTTAGGCAGTTGGATCAAGGGCTTGATCCAGAAAGCAGTACTCCTGGACACGGCTCGTATTGTTAGGAGATTCCTTTCTCAGGAGCCCTGACCACCGGTAGCTTGGACCCTATTCCCGATACCGGTGGGCTACTACTTTTTATATTTTTAAATGTTTTTGTATTTATTTATGTTTTTATATGTAAGTACCTAAATATTTGAAAATGTAAAGTGTATGTATAGAAGATTGAATAAATGGAATAATAATAATCTTTATTTAATCAGACTACTATGTGGTCTATAGTGATAGTAACAAAATAGCTTATCCTATGTTAGTACTTATTAACTAAAACCGATCGGGTCCTATTTGTTAGTGCCCACACTAGCGGGCTGTCTGCCCGGGCGACTATCGATTGCAGGATAGTGTTGGGACCGCCACGTAGCCTGCGGAGTAGCGAAGCAGATTTCTTACGCCACAGTGCATCAAAGCCGTCAGTGCGTTACAAAAAAATTCTCGATAGAATAAACTATAATAATATCCACTCGGAATGCAAAAATATTGACTTCAGCCAAATTTTTAAAGATGGAGATCCAAACGTTTCACTTAATCTATTCATACAACTTATTCAACAATTAATACTGACTAATTCAATCAAAATTAAAATTCCTTGCAGCAAAGTAACAATAAAGCCATGGATCACTGTGGGTTTACTCAGATGTATCAGGAACCGAGATAGAATGCATTTTAAACTAAAAAAAGAGCCGTATAATCACATACTTGCAACTACTTACAAGAGGTACAGAAACTTCTGTAATTCTATTATCAAGAAATGCAGAAGAAAATACGAAAAACATGAGCTTGAGTTGGCAAAAAATAATAGTAAGAAGCTCTGGAGTAGTATCAAGAAAATATCAAACACGTTCAAAACAAAACAAACAAACCATGAATTACTTTCGCTAGAACAAACGCCTGTCAATTCTTGTAACGCAATAAATAACTTCTTTGCAACTATAGGCTCCAATTTAGCGAATAACATACCGACGACTCCTCCGATTTCTGACAGTAATTATAATAGTGCTCACTGCACGTCCTTTGTTCTTTTGAACACGGACTGTCAGGAAGTTGCCAGTGTAATTGAGAACCTGAAATCGGACTGCAGCGTAGGCTGGGATGGCATATCAACCAGAGTTCTGAAACTCGTTAAGGAATACATAGCGCCGCCACTCACTGAACTCTTTAACAACTGTCTCAGGCTGGGTGTGTTTCCTGATGCCCTCAAGCAATCCATAGTTATTCCTATACACAAGGGTGGGGGGAGAGACTGTGTCAATAATTACCGTCCAATTTCACTCCTACCATCGCTATCAAAAATCTTAGAAAGGATTATTAATAAAAGACTTGTAAATTTCTTGGAGAGTAAAAAATTACTAGCAGATGCCCAGTATGGTTTCAGACCAGGTAAATCGACAGACGATGCTGTACACAACTTTACGGAATTCATCGCAACGAAATTGGATGAGAAAAGAGATGCCTGACCATTTTTCTAGATCTAGCGAAGGCCTTTGACACAGTCTCTTCCGTTAAACTCTTGGCAAAGCTTGAGAACATGGGTATAAGAGGAACGGAATTGCTCCTTCTTAAAAGCTACCTTCAAAATCGCACGCAGAGGGTGAGGATAGACAGCACGGTGAGCGAGGAGTGTTCTGTGACCTTCGGAGTCCCTCAAGGCAGTATTTTGGCCCCATCTCTCTTCCTGTGCTATATAAATAACCTCTGCAATCTTAATCTACAAAACTGCAAGATTATCTCATACGCTGATGACACTACACTTACTTTCTATGGAGACACCTGGGACGAAGTTTTTATTTACGCCCAAGAAGGCTTCAACAAGGTCTGCCACTGGCTTGCTTCAAACCAGTTAACGCTAAATGCCACTAAAACCTACTTTCTTACTTTTTCATTACGTACTCCCATCCCATCACACAAAATAATCGCACATTCTTGTCTTCAACAAATAACCACAGCTTGCAACTGTCCACATATTAATTATTCAAGTTCCGTTAAATACCTAGGTGTAACAATTGATAACAATCTAAACTTCCACGAACATATAGGTAATGTGTCCAAGAGAATACGTAAACTTACATATGTCTTTAAAAACCTTCGACATGTAGCGGACTCTAAAGTCATGCGAACTGTGTACCTGGCGCTCTGTCAATCTGTTCTCACCTACTGTATCTCTTCATGGGGTGGGGCAGCTAAAACGCGCCTGGTTGAACTAGAAAGAGCTCAAAGACTTATTCTTAAGGTCAGCCTATTCAAACCGAGGCGTTTTCCTACGACGGAACTGTACCAGCAAGCTGAAGTTTTAACGGTGAGACAACTATATGTTCTTGCTACCATACTTAGGCAACATTCAAGCTTGAACTATAGCAGTCTTAATCCTGTACTAAAAAGAAGGCGTTTTTATCAAGTGTGTCAAGTAAGACCAGCTAAGACAAGTTTCAGCCGATTCTTTTTCTTTTTTCAAGGGCCACGTCTATATGAAATTGCAAATAGGAAGCTGTCATTATATTCTTCAACGAAACTTGAATGCAGGCGTAAGGTCTCAAATTGGCTCCTAACTCTTACCTATGACGAGACGGAGAAACTGCTTTAACAGAGAAGTATAACAAACATGCAATACACACACACCCCCAAAACCTAACAAGCACAACTCATATATCACACACACAAAACACTATACAAACATTAAACACCCACCAACAAATTCACAAACTTACCTTTCATTAATGTTAATGCCTTAATTTAATTTATTTTTAAATGTTATATTCTAATTTTTATCATTGATGAGCTATGAGCGCTCCCTACTACAGTAATATAAATCTTTTTTATGAATCTTTACATGCATTCGAGATAAGGAGACCAGGTGACCCATAGCACAGGTTTTACTTAGTATGGGCTCCTGTCTCCCATCTTCAAATTGTTCCCTTCATGAACTGTATATGATTTGTCACATATGGGAGAAAATAAATAAATGTTATTATAAATGTTATTATAAAGTGCGTGCGTCTGTAAACATTGCCACTAAAGAAGCGCGGCAGTCGCAGCAATACCCTGAATGCGTTATTATATTGGATACGCAGAGCATTGTAAGCCTTTTGGGTATATGTGAACCACAGGGCCCCCGAGTACAATGCTGTACAGTATGCCTTAAAAAGGGTTATTTTAATTACGTCTGTACATCGGGAAAATCTGCGGGCCAGCATATTCGCCCTAACTGACAATGCTCGGCGCTCCCTCTCTAGATCCATGTCATCTTTTAGGTCAGCAGTAACCAGATGGCCCAAGTATTTAAATGTATGTACCCTGTTTATCGGGTGACCGTTCAAAACGAGAGGCGGGACAGTAACGGAACACCTGGTGCCAGACTTGAAGACCATGAATTCTGTCTTAATACTATTATAGATTAACCCATGACTCGCAGCGTATGACTCACACACATTAAGTAGCTTTCGGAGACCACCGATCGAGGGAGCCAGCAGTACCATGTCGTCTGCGTAGCTAATGTTGTTAAAACAAACTCCATCCACGTAGCAGCCGACACGTGTGCTGGTGAGTTCCTCAAGCAGCGCATTAACATACAGACCGAAGAGCAAAGGCGAGGAGAGGCCTCCCTGCCTCACCCCACACTCCGGCCGGCATGGCTCCGACAGCTCTCCCGCCCACCGCACCTGAGTCTCTTGGTTCAAGTACCAGTGCTTGAGGAGTAATATGAACTCTGGCGGCAGCGTCGTCTCTTCTAGCTTTTCCCAAAGAAGATCGTATGGGACAAGGTCAAAGGCCCTGGACAAATCAAGAAAAACCGCATAAACAGGTGTATTTCTATCCGTATAATACCTGACAGCGTGTTTCAAGCTAACAATAGCAGTCTCCGTTGACAGCCCAGGCTGGAATCCAAACTAGGCATCGCTGAGCCGCACATGCTTATTTAGATGTGAGTTAAGCACGCTGTCAAGGACCTTGGCTATGACGGTGGCGAGTGAAATAGGCCTGTAGTTTGTCCTGTCCGATACGTCTCCTGTCCTGCTTTTGACCACTGGCACCACCAGAGCTCGCACTAGATCAGGTGGAAGATGCGAATGACACAAACACAGATTAAATAAAAGTGCCAGCACCCGAGGTAAGTGGGGACCAGCATGCTGCAGGTGCTCAATGCTGAGTCCGTCGTGCCCAGGGGATTTGCCTCTAGTCATCTTCTTCAATATGTGCCTGATCTCACTTGCAAGTATTACAGTGGCCACCTCCGCACGCTCAGGGCCAGCACTGAACACCCCGCACGACTACCCCAGTGTCGACTTAATCGAGAATTGTTTACTAAACAATTGAGCTATATCCCTTAATAATATATCTCTCAATAGTTAATAATTAGTATATTATTCAATTAATTAGTTATTAGTCAATAGTTATAATGCTGGGGCTAAGGGTACATTAAAAAAGTTTATAATAAAGAGAGTCGTTAAGTTTTCTTAAAAGTTTCTACACAATTTTCTTAATTTTTTTTTAATGGAAGAACATTCTAGAAAGTATGTATAAGAAAACAAGATGAATGAAATCGGTTAAGCCGTTCTCAAGTTATAGCGTGACCAGAAGAAATAGGGGTACATTTTTATACAAAATTTGTAAATCTATATTTACAAAATTAGTATCATTCACAAAATCACATCAGCCACTAAATACTACTTACTACTTCAGAATTTATTTTTGATAAGCAAATTATTACATTTAGAATCTGAAAAAAAAATATATATTTTAGATACATACATTCTTTCTCCTTACGATGTACCCGATCAATACACGATACAGTTCAATTTTCTCGATAGAAAAAAAATACAAAACTACGTTCGATTTGCAGTTTTTTCACGAGCCAATTTTCATTTTAAACAAGTACTAATACTTCTTTTTTCAATAAATTATATCAATTTATAGGTAATTTATTTTGGAATCGATTCCACCCGATCGTATTTTTTTATTAAATTTAAATTAAAAAATATCGATTATTCAAGTGATTTACGATCCGCGCGTCGCTTGCCAGTGTCCCGCGGGACGTTACCGAGGTAAATAATATTGTATATTTGAATTAAGATTATTATTGTGACAGGCGCCGGATAGCTTCGTGGGCACTTCTGCTTGTTTTTTCTATTTCGTGGTACTTACGTTCGCTTCACGACTGTAGGATTGTAAAACTGTGCCACAGTCCAAATATAATATCAGTAGGTTCAAGTTCAAAGAGAGATAAATAGGTTACTGTTTTTATTTTCTTTATTGTTTTAGTATAATATGTCCAGCATCGATTTTTTTAAAATACAGTAACTTATTGTTTCAGTTCAAAAACTAATCGAAATAAAAAAGGCTTATTTGTTAATAAAAAACCAACTAAGTGCGTGTCGGGTCACGCGCATGGTAGAGTGCCGTAGCCACCCGTTATGACATGCGGATTTAGAAAGGGGCTTTATGTTTATTAGTGTGAACATATTAATTTTAACTAAAAATAAAAAAAGAATTATTTTTCCAAAATTGTGCATATTGTTTACTACATGTTTTAAATAGTAAATAAGTAACAACTACACCTTAGTAATTATTTTCTAAGAATTTTGTACGAAATTTAACAAGTAGAAATATTTAATAAGTTGGGTAGCTATTACTCTGAAACTAACAGAGCTAACTTAGCCGTGATAGTTTTACTTTTAATTCCGTTTTATATACTACTGCCGTGAATTTTTTCACATACCTATTTAAAAGCAACCATTTAGCTAGCAGGGGCAGAGGACACAATAGACTCTAACAAAAATTAGCAATTTAAAGCTTATTAATTTAACCTAAACGGATCCATGAATTAATAAACGGTTTTCACAGACCCGTAATATTTTTAAATGGCCTATTCAACGATATCCCACACCATTAGATGGACAAGAAAAACAAAATAGCCACTTTATGTGAGGTACAGACTGTTGTCAACATTATCTGACCCACCCTAAAATCAAACGACTTTTGACCCTCTGCCTGTAACATTAAGGTTTATTTAATTTATATGAGCTTATCACACAAGTGCACGAGGACTCGATGAACAAAAATACAATAATAACACAGACATTATATATGTTTTTGTTAAGCTATTTTAATCATTATCTCGTTAACATTAATGTTGAAAAGCTTTTAAGTCACACTACATAATTACAACCCAATCTTTAATTTCGCATATTCCCAACAAGTTCTTGTGGCTTAGCGGTTTGATGCTGGATTGACGACGAACAGCATGTGGGTTCGAAAACACAGTCCACCTATACATCAGATTCTTTTTTAATTTGTTTTCATTTCTACAATATTGCTTGCAATATTAAAGAACGACCAATATGATTTTCGCCTAATAACTTATCTTGTAAACGGGTGGGTAATTTAAAAAACTTTAAGTTCACAGTTCTTTATAATGAATACGAATATTTATTTTTCAACTACCCACTTATTACAAGTTATGTGAAAATATTACCATTTTAAAAAGTTTATGTATAGTCTGTAGTTCTTTACAATAATACAAGAAATAGTTTTGGAATATAAATTCTATATTGAAAGCAAAACAATATCTTTGTCACAGGATTTGATCTCGAACCTTGTTTTTCTCAGTCTTTTATACAGACCACGAGACCAGAATTACTTGAACTCAATCATTAAATAAGCTATTACACTTATCATATTATAACAAATAGTTATAAAATATAACCTAATGCTAACGTTTTAAAGATCAAATTTGCGTGTCTATATTATTATTGTATTTGTTCATCAAATCCTCGAACAGTTGTCTGATAAGCTCATATAAATTAAATAAACCTTAATGTTACATGCAGAGGGTTCAAAGTCGTTTGATTTTAGGGTGGGTCAGGTAATGCTGACAACAGTCTGTACCATAAATTTTTTTTTCGTGATTTTATTTTACCACTTTGTCGGTGTGATTAATATTATACATATTCATCCATGCCCAATTATAGCTTTCTAGTACTAAGAGTCTCTGGGCTAAGCTGTGGACGGACGGACAGACGGACATGGCAAAACTGTAAGGGTTCCTTGTTGACTAAGGAACCCTAAACAGGACAGAAAAATAGTAATAACAAGACAACAAAGACAGTACGTCTTAGTTTTCTTGGTAATCGTAATCCTCACCAAGATTAAATAGCATACCTACTACTAGCATACCTACAGAAAAAAAAAGTGTTGTTGGTTGAAGCAAACGTTTTATTATTAATAATAGTCAGTTTAGGCATAAAAATTTGCCAATCGCCGACTGTCTGCAAGACTGTAGCAGCGAAACTGAAACCTATTTAATTCTTGCAAACTGTTCACATTCCATGGGGTACTTATTTTTTGTTTTTCGAAATTTGTTTTATTTTTAACTATCCCTATTTTTCGAGACAACTTCGGCATAGCTAAGCAGAGCTACATCACAAACTTTATACAAAACTGAAAGTGAAACTGTAACTTTATTATTTCATAATCGTTTAACTTACAGTATATAATTAATTATTCTATTTTTTATCAATTTGATTAATTTGCCAATACCGTTGGAATACTGTTCAGTTTAGACTGTGGCGCACGAACACTCGGGGCATACGTACTCGTAACTGCAGTTTCACGCGCGCGGGCCTAACCGACACGATCTTAACGCCGCGCCGCGCGCGGGAGTTGCCACGTAAATACCAATTTCGCTTGGCCTTAAGTGTTCAAGATTGATCACGACACGTCCTTTTAGATAATATTATTATAACAGGAAAACTCATGATCTGTCCAATCTCATGAATTGGGGGTCAATTAATCAATTGACCCCCGTTACCCAAAAAAAAAACTTATATTACGTTGTTTTTAATTCACTTTGGAACTTTAAGGTGGGTACTGACCGGTGTTACGGGGCGTAATGTAACATGTTACAAAGCGATGCTTCTATATGCCAAAGAAGCATCGCTTTGTAACAGTAAGACAGTCAGTACCTTTAGAGTGCAATTACTGAAGTTATAGTCTTAAAAGTTATCCAAAACAAAATTGCAACTCTTTGACTAAAAGTGGAAGAACAATACTAAAAATGTGCCTCATATCGAAATGATGGCGAAAAATGAGGTATGTATCGAATTTGGCATCTCTATTAGACTGAGAACCGAGAGCCGACAGACGTTACTTATTTTTTGATTATCATCTAACGAAATCAAGACTGACACTATAAGTAAGATTACGTTTTTTTTTTGTTTGGCAGTATTGATTAATAGGTATTTAACGATATTCTGTAAGGCATCCATTAAAATCAGCACTGAGACTTTTTTTTTTTTTTTCTTTTACTTTATGAAAAGTGAGTAATATTTTTACGTACCTTTAGTTTGTGGGACCAGTGAATTGGCAGTCCGATACTACTCACATACTCGTACACTCACTGTCAGAATATAAGTAGTCTTGGAGCTTTGCGATCTTGGACTATATAGAAATACATTAATTAAACAAATAAACTTTTAAATCACGCAGTGCAGATTCATTTCCTAAAGCCTTAGATCTCACCGAAGGTATCGCTACCAATCTTGTAAATTATAGACTAGTACAAGACTGATCACTGATCAAAATATTTTATAATCATGATCAGTCTCGTACTCTCCTATCCTATCCTTCCTATCCTCCTGAATATTAACAGATATTTTAGCTGGATTAAGAACACATACTACTAAACCCGTAATCTACTTGTTGTTTCAACATATTCCGGCAGGTGTCCACCAAGAACTGAAGTTTTTATAAATAGTTTTTTCCGTCATCAGAACTTCATCATTTGCCATGGCACAGAACCGGCAGTATTCATCAGTTTTCGGGCTCTCATGCCTGCGGCGAAGTGTATAGTACTTTCGCCATCTAAAAAATCTATAATAAATTTCACGATTTTCTATGATGTCGTAGATTTCCATGGCTAATTTTTTTGTTCCTAACTGGTAAGCATTTAGGTACGAACCAGGTGGCAAATACCTGAAATGAAAATAAATAATTATTTGGTAAAAAACACAAATTACTCAAAAGTTTACTTTTATTTAAAAAAAACACTAAACTAAAATTACTTTTTTCAGGCAAGTTCTTATAAATTATCTAACCATGTTCAGTACCTAATTATATTATTTATACTTGCCTTGAATAATCAGCTCCACCGTAGACTACTGGCACGGTATAGTGATCCAGGGCGTACAAAATCTTTTCTGTAACATAATCTTCGCTAATAGCATTTTCAAATGCAAAATAAAAATAATAGCTTCTTTCCAACTCGTCGAGGCATCGAGGCATTATAGATTTCGGACATTGTAAAGTACCGCATGAGCCGTACACGTCAATTTTTAAATCATAATCCTTTAAGTAAGCTTGAAGTTCATTAACGAATTCTTCTCTTTTACTCAATGTGTTGCAATTAGAAACGAACCAAGCTCCCGATTTGGTTTTGTATGCCAATTTTTGTTTTAAATCTTTGTCAATAGGGGACATATCGTCCACGCTCATCCAATCCATATCAGTGCTGGGTCCAATGACATGATTACTTGAATTCAATACAGCGATGTATCCCCAGATTGCATCAGAATCCAGTTTATACGTCCATGTCCAATTAAAGAAATTATCCCAGTTATCTTTGCAAATCGGATAATTAGCTGCTGCTTCAACGTTTGCGTACACATATTTTTGACGAAAAGTTCGGACTCTTGGAAGGTCGTCACTGCTGATTATTTCTACAAGTTGAGGTCCGTTAAATGCAATAATGTCGTATTCAGTGTAGTCTCTTAAAAGTTGTCTGTTACTAGTAACATAACAATTGATATATTCACATTTTTTGTTTTTGAAAACACTATTTCCTTCTCCGAAATAAACAAATGGGTAAGAATTAGGGTTAGTCCAAAGCAAGATATATTTGCTTTTAGTTCTTGGTCTAACATATTCTATACCTTCAGTTGTTGTTTTATGGAAAGGCCTATTTGTAACACGTGGAATTTCCAATTGCGTTTTCTTTAAATAACTAGTGTTATTTAAATACAATATCACGAAAATTAATGTCACAGTTACGAAACAATACACTGATTTAATTTTAATACTCTTTAAATTGACGTGCATCATTCAAGTCTGTGCAAACATTATGCGTGCCTTTCACGTCAATCGTTTACAACTCGATCTTGTTTACAGACGACTTAGTATTAGTCGTTTCTGTTTTTCACGAGAATTGTTGAAGATTCAATATGCCACATTCTTTAGCACGAAATCACAATATCTTCATTGTGATTTAACTTTTGACAAACTTGCTTAAGTAGCTTAAGCCAGGTGATTTCGGATATCAAGCGACGTTAGTATGAGTAGATTAGGGGACTTATCTTGGGATATTGTTTTACATACCAAAGCAAATGCATATGTGCATACGCTACAGAAACCTTACTTTGCTATTTGACACGTGGATGAGATAACACTTTCCCACATCGAAGTCTAAGTTTTAATGTTTTTTTGTGTTAAGACGACCATATAAATTAACTATTGATTAGGCATAGCAACATAAAGCACAACATTTAGAAAGGTGGAAGTAATGAAGGCAACCTTAAGCCCACACCTTCCGCCTGAACCAGGTCCTCACCGGACACGGTTGCTTCGGGAGGTTCCTGTTCCGGATAAGGCGGGAGGAAACGCCCGGGTATCACCATTGTGTGGATCGCCCGGAGTACACGGTGGAGCATACGGTGGAGGCCTGACCCGCTATGGCGAATCACCGCCGTGTCCTCGTGGAGGCAATCGGGCTTGGCGACCTCTCGCGTCCGGCTCTGGTCCAGGTGTGGGACACGCGAGTTATTAGCGGTTTATACGGCTGTCAAGCATTTTAGAAACCTTATAGAAGGAGGCGATGTCACAGTGTACACAGACCATAAGCCGCTAGTAAATGCACTAACACGCCCACCGAGTAGCAGCGACACCCCGCGTCGAGAACGGCAATTAAATTTTATCAGCCAATTTTGTACGAGCATCAAGTACGTGCAAGGCGAAGATAACTCGGTGGCAGACGCATTATCACGCATAGAAGACATACAATGCCCATCCATCATCGACTACGCAACGTTAGCCAGCGAACAAGGAAAAGATCCAGTTTTGAAACAGCTCAGAAGTCAACCAAACTTGAAGTTTACCGACGTCACAATGCCCGGGATAAACCAGCCAATCACGTGCGAGACGTCCACCGGCACACCTCGACCGTACTTACCCACCACTTATCGTTTTGAGGCATTCAAAGCTCAACACGATTTGTGTCATCCCGGCGTAAAATCCACTAGAAAACAAATGCGCTCAAAATATTTCTGGCCCAGCATGAATAAAGAAGTTAGCAACTGGACCAGATCATGTATCAGCTGTCAGCGAGCGAAGATTCATCGTCATGTTGTTACGCCACGTTTTTTATTAGTGATCGATGTACGCCACTGAACGAGTTCCCACCGTCGGCGCGCTTCGAACACAGTCACGTGGACATAGTGGGACCACTACGATTGTCTAATGACCAACGCTACTGTGTAACTATCATCGATCGTTGCACCAAATGGCCAGAAGCCGTTCCTGTACCCGAGATTACCGCTGAGCGAGTCGCAAAAGCCGTTTACGAGAATTGGATTGCAAGATTTGGTTGCCCACTAAGAATATCAACAGATCAAGGACGGCAATTTTTGTCAACATTGTTCCGATCACTCATGAAAAAGTTTGGGATATCACGAATACGGACCACGGCATATCATCCGCAGTCCAACGGTATGATCGAGCGGTGGCACAGGTCATTGAAGGCAGCACTCATGGCGCGAGGTACTACTACACAGTGGACAGAAGAGCTTCCCACAGTACTATTAGGTTTACGTACGGCGCTGCGAATCAACAACAGTTTAAGCCCAGCGATGATGACGTATGGCACTACGCTTCGCTTACCATCGGATTTCATCGTGCCAACTAAGTCGAACATTGATGAGAACGACTATGTACGCCGCCTCACAGAAACCATGGCATCGATAAGAAGTGCGCCTCGATCAAACAACAGTCAGACAAAGCCATTCATTCATCACGACCTCGTCACGTGCGCACATGTTTTCGTTCGCAACGACACTGTTCGTTCCCCGTTAACACCGCCGTATGAAGGTCCTTACGAAGTAATCGAGCGCTATGACAAGTGTTACAAAATAAAGTTACCGCTACGCACACCAGTAGTATCGATGGATAGGCTCAAGCCAGCCTACATATTCAACGAGTCTGAAGATGTGGATCATCGCACCCCTAGTCAAGCAAACCAGTCATACATCACAAGATCTGGAAGAACCGTGAAGCCCGTTGTTCGCTTCGCTTAGGGGAGAGTGATGTGGGACACGCATAAACTCAACACACTCGACACCGCCAACCTGCAAGCATTAAACGACCGCGCGGCACGGGCGCGCGGCGCACACTGTCGGTGTGTGTCGGTGGAACAACAAGCTCGCATCGAAGCTAATGAGAGACTGCTCACCGCACTTTTTTTTTTTTTTTTTTTTTTTTTGTTGGACCTATCGCAGTTCAACCCTATTGGTTGTCGACTGCTCAACCGAACTTGCCTGTGAAGGCTCTAATTTATTAAAGCCTCCAGCCAGGACTTATTAAAAATTACAAACTAAGTGACCACGCTAAGGGCACCCCCTGCGGGGTACGGGCCTCGGCTTAGGGCGTCACTGAGGGGACAGCAAGGGAAGGCTGGATCTGATTCCCATTACATGGGGGATATGCTTGCTCAGCGGCACGTGCTGGCGAGAGACGGGGAGGGCATTGAACAGGTCTTCGCGGGCCTCTACGGCGGGGGCGGAAGGACGGCTGTGTGCGTTGGCGGGCTGTGGTGCTAGTTTCCCTACGGCTCTCCTGGAGCAGGGTGGTAGGGTCGTCAGGAATGAGGAGGGTATGTCTGGGTCGGCGCACCTTGGAGATGCGGGAGGGTTCGTATCGGGCGGCCGATGCGATTAGGGGGTTTGGATGATTCACAGCGGTATCTAGAAAACGCTTGGTGAGACGTTTCAAGTACTGCTGGATGGTGGGAAGCTTGAAGTCTACATGCAGCTCTTCGTTACGGACAAAGTAGGGGGCACCCGCCGCTCGGCGAAGAAAGCGGCTCTGAAGAGTCTGCATTTTATGAATGAACCGGGGCTTAGCGTGTGCGAAGACAGGGCCAGCGTAGGTCATGACGGGACGAATGACCGCGGTGAAAGTACGCAGTTTACACTTGTACGACAAGGTACTGCGTTTATTGATCATGGAATGAAGCCTACCTTGAGCGAAAGCGGCCCGCGCGCGGGCCTGCTTTATGTGCTCGGCGAAGGTGAGATGTTGGTCTAGGACCACACCCAGGTATTTAGCCTTCTTCTCCCACGGAATAGGCTTATTATACATGGTGATCGGAGGGGGCTCACCGCACGGCGGCGCTGTGCGTATTTATAGTTGGCGCACTCTGAACATGCTCCAAACTCCAGAAGACCGGGAAACCTATATCTAATTGGCTGAGCAATTTTCAGTATGATTCCAAACCACGACTACGTCAACTATTCATTTGTATATATTAGAAGTTAGGATTTTGACAATAAATAATTCCCATTTTGAATCTCCATCGCTTGTTTTATTTTGACTCAAAATTACCGAATACAAGTGTGGCAGATACCCCACACAGGCCATGGTACGGAGTTAGAGGGCATGGGAAACTGTCACCTTCTGCGAAGCAGTAATGCTCGCAAAGGAGGAGGCGGTAAAATATAATTCCAAATATTCACATATCAAATTACGACGGAAATTGTCTAGACTCTAGAATAACATATTATTATATTTTTTCAATGAAATAAGACTAGTCGTTTAAACGTGATGTTCAATTAAAAACCATTAGAAGTCGTATAACTGCGCCTTAAGTGTTATATATATATTATATATAGTTATAATATTAAAGTGTGTTTTCAATTTTGATTACGTACGAGTAGTTTCGTAAACATCAATGGCTTCAATGTCACATTTTATGTAGAAATCCCCTTTACTAACTAGTCGTCTTATCGTCTATAATTTTAGTAAATGGGCAATAATAATTTACACGTTATTTTAAAGCCAAAACAAAAACAAAATGAGGTTTCTGTTTTGTAATGATTTGTTTTAGAATTGTGTTGGAGATGATTGAAACGAACGAAAATTATTTTCTTACAAATTTATTTATAGGATAGCCGAGCGATTCACTATTGTTTTCAGTGGCTGTCAGTGGCGCAGACAGCGCGAATGCGCGATGTACTCCGCGCCTCTCCTGCGGCCCCCGGTTCGCCAATCGCGGTGATGCGTATGTGTCATGTTTCTGTTCTCATGGCATTATTAAGTCAATGGTTGGTTGATTTATCATATCATATTCTTTTTCTTTATTCTAACCGTGATAAACAAACACACATTATACACACTTGTACCAGATTATTAGGATTTGTTTTGTATTTGCTTAATGGTAAACACGGTTGATAAAAACTTTATTTCAGCCGTGATAATATATCAAGCGAAGATTAAAAGGATAATATTATGTTCTTTTTAATGTTCATAGAATTATCTGATTTTAATGTGTTCTCATCGCTTGCCACATAAATAAGCTGATAAGAAAGCTACTTTGTAAGAAGCAATTAACTACCTACATTATTTTAGCTGTGACTTGATCTCATTAGTCTTTATGACATACACGCGTAATTAATAAGCTGAAGTGGTAATGGCCCTTCCGTATTAGCCGTAGACGCGATAACCGTTGGGGATTGGACGTGTTCTTGAGTGGAGACTGCAAATCGGTAATTTGAAGGTGAGACGGGCCTCTGGCTAAATGGAGCGACAATAATCGCATGGTGGCTAGTAGCAGATGGAATACGAGAAGAGTTGCCAGGAATCGAGATAAATGGCGTGTGATTGGAGAGGTAAAAGTCCAGCTATGGAATGCTGTAGATTGATGATGATAGGTTTGCTTTTGCCCTTCAGTGGCACAAAACAGGTTAGTTAAATTAAATTAGATAGGAACTTGTACCAGCAAACACGTTACTTTAATAACCTCAGTGTGTATAGTTTCTTATAATTATTTATTTTAAAGGTAATTACAACGTCTTTTGTTGTAATTTGCTCAAAACACCATGTGTTAGTATTGGTTGTCGGACAGTGTTTTGTAAGTTGTCTATGCTTATTAAGTAAAATATACTTCCTTCCATCTTGACAGTCGAGCACGTTAGTTTCGTTGAAGAATCCTCAATTTCAAATATAAAATAATAACAGGTTATGGGCCCAGGACTATTCCTGGTTCAAACAACTAGTTTCTCCGTGATAGTGTGATATCAGGACATTGTTGGTATTAGTTACACTTTCTGTAGCTTCAGATCACTGTCTCTAGCTTGATGCATAATAGCGTTCCTTCTAACACCAAGAAGTTTTCTGCTGCAAAGCACCACTCGCCATAATTTTCGCGCCCCTTGAGTTTGGGTACGCTCACGACGTAGTTAGACGCCATGTTTTTTTTTTACACACAGCACCCAGTACGACTGCACGAAATAACACAACTAAACTGTTCACAAGTAATCAATAGCAATATCAATTAACAATATCAATAATATCTAGAACTTGACGGGTATTGTTCCCTTAAATTATCCTAAAATTGTCATGACAGTTAGTGGAGTAGGCCTACAGGGGAAACCACGGTAAAAAAACGCGCCGAGTACACTACCTCACAGGTGGCGTGGAAATGTGTGCATATCGTGTATAATGTGACTCTTAGAATCGCGATATCTCAGGACTGGTATCTCTTAGGAAAAAAATCATGACGACCATTTTTTTAAAAAAATTTTGGTCTACAACTTTGGTTTGAGGTAGTTTTTGATAAAACTTACCGTTTTCGAGAAAAATCCAAAAAACCTCAAATTTTGACTTTTGACCCCGAATAACTTTTGCAGCACACATAGGATCGATGGGGATTTTTAAAACTTTATTTGTAATTGTTGTTTGTTTTGTTGTTGTTGTGGTAAACCCCAGCTCTCCACCAATATTTAGCTTTCCGGGAATTTGTGATATTTGACCACTATTTTTATGTCTAAATTGACTGGACTATTATGGCCATTGAGCATTCGGGAATGTCTATCACAACGGATGCCATAAAATTTAAATTATTAGATATGGAGTCGAAAAGCAGTGGAAGCAACAGTGCTGCGTTTGGTAGCTTTCAACAGAAAAATCAATGGGGCTAACATAAGAAAAAGGTTAGGCCATTAGAGAAAGACAAAAGTCGTGAAAAAGATGGCGGCGGCCAGCAGTCGATTACAAAAGTAAAATGTTTTAAATGTAAAGAAATTAGACATTATCGGAATCAGTGCACAAGTACACACAAACAGCTATGGCTTCTTACTACGCATACGCTTATTCATGGCTACGATATGGCGTCATGCTATGGGGAAATAGTGTTAACGTAGATGAACTATTCATAATGCAAAAGAAATGTATAAGAATTCTAGCCCAAATAGATAATACGGAGAGCTGCAAACTATACTTTAAAAAATACCAGATTCTAACTTTGCCGTCAATATACATACTTGACATTTGCGTATTTGTTTTTAAAAACATCGAAAAGTTCACGAAAGTAGAAGATACACATAACGTCAACACTCGCCATAAAAAGAGGTTATGCGCTCCACCCTCAAGAATTAAAATGTTAAGCGATAGCCCATATTACATGGCAATAAAAATATATAATAAGTTGCCCAACATGTTTAAAACTGAAAAATCAGTAACGATATTTCAAAAAAGGCTAAAGCTATACCTCATTCAAAAATGTTTCTACTCAATAAAAGAATATTTAGAGTCTAGCCAAAAATAACAAATTTCTCCCATGTACAAAAGTGGTGATCTGACCTAGATAAACAATAAGATCTAATCTATTCTATTTAACTTAATCTATGATTATAATTTAGTATATTGTAAAGGATGACATTAATATTGCTGTTTATTTGTATTAAATTAATTATTATTGACATTTAATTTTGACATAACTCTAATTTTTCTTAATTTAATTGTACTATTAAAAAGTAAATAATTAAGTATTAATTATGTTTAATGCATGCTAATCTAGGTGAATAAAAATTGCAATGCTTGCAAAAGGCTGCTAAGTTATAAGTACCAAAAAAAAAAAAAAGTATAACACCAACATTGTACACTTAGTTCGCAATAAACGTTTTGACTTTGACAACAAATTTCAAAGATATGGATCGGAAACAAACGAATGCGTTTAGTTCCGTGTTCCTAAGTTGATATTATAATAAATCTGATTGTTAAGTTGACTCCGGAGCCAGCGTTCATTTGACAACAAATGAACACTGGATCATAATTATGCGTTGTACGAACAATGTACGAAGGAGATTATTGTTGCGACCGAGAACAAAAAGCCCGTAAAATGTTCCGGTAACTTACAAATTAGTACTTGTACAGTCAAGTGAAATTTTGATGTGACAATAGAAGAGGTTATGTGTATTCAGAGTCTCACAACAAATCTTCTATCAGTCAGTCAACTTATAAAGAAAGGCAACAGAGTGATATTTAGAGACAGTGGTTTTGATATCTACAACAGAAAAGGAGTTTTAGTCGCTTCAGCCACATTAGTTAATGGGATGTATAAACTTAATACACCAGTACACCTGTCAGCTGCAGCAGTGGTAACAAATGAGATATGGAATCGAAGACTTGGTCATGTCAATAGTTCCTATCTAAATGGAATGCAGAATTCTGTTGAAGGGTTTTTCATTGACAAGAAGGCAGAAATCAGTACAACTTCATGTGTAAGTTGTTGTGAAGGGAAGCAGAGTCGCCGACCTTTTCCAAATAGTGGCAACAGAAGTATCCAGCTACTAGATGTGGTGCATACTGATGTGTCCGGACCAATGGAGCATGTCTCTCTGGGAGAATCAAGGTATTTTATAATATTCGTTGATGATTTTAGCCGTATGACTCATATTTATTTTATGAAATATAAGAGTGAAACATTACAATGTTTTAAAGATTATAAAGCCAAAGTAGAGAACTCACTTAACAGAAAAATTAATGTATTGCGCAGACTCAGTGACAATGGTCGTGAATTTTGCAATGGTGAATTTGACAGTTTTCTGAGATTAAAGGGCATTATTCATCAAAAGTCAAACCCATACAGACCTGAGCAAAATGGTTTAAGTGAGCGAATGAACCATACTATAATTGAAAAGGCTCGTTGTTTATTATTTGATGCTGATTTGAAGAAATAATTCTGGGCAGAGGCAACTAATACAACTGCTTATTTACAGAACCGAACAGTATCAGTTTGTTTGAATAATAAAACTGCATATGAATTATGGAATAATACTAAACCTAATATTAGTAATCTTAGAGTGTTTGGAAGTATTGTAATGGCACATGTACCCAAACAGAAAAGGTTGAAATGGGATAAGAAATCTGAGAAGTATATCCTAGTGGGTTATTCTGAAGATATAAAGGGATAAAAAATATACACTTCTGGACACATCTATTGGCCCACCTTGGAGTTTAGGTTTCGATGGCCCCTACCGAAATATGATTGCTAGATTGAACAAAAACTTACCATCTTTTTCGATCGTATTGTTTTAAATTTGAATTCAGAATACCATACGACATGGAGCTACGCCTAACAAGTCGGGTATGCGCCTTGTTAAAGGCAATTGATTTTTGAATAAAAACATGTTTTATCAAATAAAGGTTTAATTTAATAACGCGTGTTGCCTCCATGGGCATCTACCACAGCTCTCATACTATTAGGCATAGAGTTTATCAACCGCTCTATGAAATTTTGAGGGATCATCTCCCATTCCTCTTCTATGGCAGTTTTCAACTCCTGCATCGTCTGGGCAACTGGCTGACGAGCCCTAACACGTCTTTTTAGCTCGTCCCACATGTGCTCAATGGGGTTCATGTCTGGGCTTCTGGCTGGCCAGTCCATAACTGTGATGTTCACATCCCGAAGATATTCCCTGACGATGCCGGCCGCATGGGCTCTTGCATTGTCATGCATAAAAAGGAAATTTGGGCCCACATAGTCCACGTATGGTATCACGTGAGGTTCTAAGCACTCACGAATGTACCTTTCAGCATTTAATGTTGGCAGCCGTGGTCCTGTAACAACCTCAAGTTGAGTTTTGCCGCTCGCGGATATACCGCCCCAGACAGTCCATGAGCCACCGCCATAAGCAACCCTCTCTTCAAAGCAGCATTGTGCGAAACGCTCTCCCTTACGTCGGTAGACCTTCTTCCTTCCATCATAGCCATGTAACACAATTTTAGACTCATCAGAAAAGAGTACACGGCTCCAATCTTGCTGTGTCCAATTTAAATGACTGCGTGCGAAAGGAAGGCGCGCTGTTCGGTGGGCTCGCGTTAGTTTGGGCCCATTAGCTGGCTTGTGTGGTACCATATCGCGTTCTTTTAACCTTCTCCGAACAGTTCGAGCGCTCACAGATACTCCGTGGAAGTCGCGAAGTTGGTTTTGTATCTCAATGCAGGTAAGGTGACGATTTCTCAAGCTGGTCGTCACGATGAATCGATCCTGCCTTTCAGTTGTGACCCGAGATCGTGGCCTTCCTTGGCGACGAACAAAGCCGCCAGTCTCTAGGTACCTCCGATAAACATTTCGGACCGCAGATCGACTTAAATTAAGTTGAGCACTCACGTTTCTTTGGCTGTGTCCGGCCTGAATAAGTGCCACAGCTTGGGCGGCGACTTCAGGTGAAGTATCCATAGATTATTGATAGAACCTCACCTTAATGTTAAGAATAAGTAATGTTTGTTGCAAAACCAAAGATATCAATCACTTTTTCAAGAATTAAATCCAAGTAAACCAAGTTTTCTTAGTATTCGATTGTTTGATATCAACAAACAGGCTCCAAATTGTCTATTGTTTCTTTAAATTCTGTGTTCGAAATTAAAAAAAAAGACTATTGAATGAAATTGTGAATGTGCCAGGTTCAAAACTGCATAAAAACTTTTTGCTCGACCTAATATAAAATTTTAGCTAGGACCAAACGAAACTGAAAATACAAGGTGGGCCAATAGATGTGTCCAGAAGTGTATAATCCCAAGTCCAAGTTGATTACAACTCGTCGGGATGTGGTTATAATTGAGAAAGATTTTGATACGAGGAATATCACTGTTACTGAAAAGAATTAGGATTCAGAAACTCAAATAGAAAATGAAGAGAAGAGTTTGGATTCAGTTGAGTGGGGGACACTCAGTCAAATGATTCATTTACCTCCGCAGATAACAGCAACGATCGATCGACGTGCCAAGTAGAGATGAAGACTCGAACAATTCTACAAGAAGTACAGGAAGTGCAGTACAGACATCTAAGAGACAAAAGCGTAAACCAGAAATGTATGGCTATTCAAATATGTGTACAGAAAGTAATAATGTAGATGTCGGTGAGTTGTCACCATCGCTCGTGTGTCTGTCCGTCTATTACAGCCAATTTGCTCTGAATCTACTGGACCAATTGAGTTGAAAGGACAATGCTCGTTAAGTATGGGAAAAAAACCAGGCCCGGCGCAAATGAAATGTATCTCATTAGTAGGTATACATGATAAAATATTAAGTTGTCAAAATATTTTTCTAAATGTCATAAATTGCTAGTTGTTTTTTGTAAGGAGCTATACTGGAAAGTTAAAAAATGGGGAAATTTTTCTTCCTTTCTTTACTCTTGTCCTAAGTATGACATTTAGTCATCTTTTGTATTACTACGCCACCTACATAATCTGCAATGTAAATAACCAAAAAACAAGGGTAATTGAAATTAAGTATTTTATTACATATTCATTAATTTATTTATTCGTTTTCTAAGTCTAGGATTACATCTTTCAAAGTGTGTCCGGGATGATTGAGTTGCCATTTATGCATAGTCCCCGTTTGCTCCAGTCTAGCTTGTTTAGGATCGCCTCGAGGACATCTATAAATATTATTAGAGACAGCGGATCGCCTTGCTTAACTCCCCTTTCTATTGGGAAGCTAGGGCCTAAGGTTTCTAGCTTGATTTTACCCTTATCGTTGCTATATATTGATTTGATGATTTTTATATATATTTGCTCTACTCCTTGTTCCTTCAGGCTTTTCCAGATGCTTGTATGTGTTACCGTATCAAAAGCTTTTTGGTAGTCAACGAATGCTATATAAAGTGTTCTTTGGTTTTCCTGATACTTTTCCATAATTAATTCAAGTGTGTGGATGTGGTCAACTGTTGAAATACTCTTTCTGAAGCCTGTTTGCTCTATCGGTTGCTTTTTTTAAATGTGTTACTAATCCTTGTATCTATTTTTTATTTCGCGCAATGTAACGCGAGTACAGGCAAGTGGAGTTAATCCCCGGCCCTTCGCTTCAAGCCACGTAGGTACTTGTCAGATACGTTTGATATTCATTGCGTTTTCGTAACTGCAAATAAGTAATTTCGAAATTTCGTATTAAAAAACGAAAATTCTGTTAATGTTTGTTTGGAAAAAAGTTTAGTAATAACACATAGAATTCATTTTCGTAAAAAGTAAAAAAAATAAATTGCGCCTTTGACCTTCAATATCTCCAGAGCCAGTGGTTTCCCAGGTATGGTCTAGTGGAAAAAAAATATCCAAAGAATGAGTAGAATATGTGGCTTTCGGCTTCGGAAACTGTCTTTTTACACACGATATACTTGGTAGCAAGCTAATTGGTCGATAGTTTCCGATATCCTTCGGGTCGCCTTTTTTGTATATTAAATGATAAATGATAAATGATGTTTATTCAGTAAATAGGTTACAAGGAACACTTTTACACGTCAATGTTTTTTTGTCAGTTTAAGCTAGATGAGGCCGGTGTTTCCTAGCTGACTACCCTGAGAAGAAACACCGAAACAAACTCAGAGGTCAAAGTCTCTTTTAGTGTTCAAATCCATACAATGTGGACTGGTTAGATCCTATGAGAACCATGTACGTTTATGTCTGGGATGAGCTTTATGAAGAAAGCAACACACGAATTCGAGTGGACCTGTCCAGACAGTGCAAGCATTTGTCAGTCATCGCGAAGCTCAACTCAGAACTCTGAGGTGCTCAACGAACCGACGAACAATACCAAAGTAAGGACATTTGAGTAGGCCGCAAAAAATACTCAAACTGCCAGACAATCATAAAATCTATATGAATATAACGACATACATAGTTCTCGCATTCACATTATTCTATATGAGGACCATGCAGCTTAGTGTCTGTAGTGGTCTTTTGAAGAAAGAACCAAACATATTTGAGTGGACCTGTCCAGTCAGTGCAAGCATTTGTCAATAGTCGAATAGCTCAACTTAAAAACCACTAAGGAGCTCAATGACATGACGAACAATACCAAAGAAAAGACATTTGGGTAGGCCGCAAAAGTACTCAAACTGTCAGACAACGTTGAAAATTACTGTAAAAAGGAGGAGAAAATAATAATAATAACCCACATAGTCCTCACATTTACAATAATTAAGTAATCAAAAAAAAATAAAAATATAATACTTTACAAAGTAAATATTTGTGTCAAACAAAATAGTAATCATAATATGTCAATCAAAAAATAAAAATAAATATAATACTTAACAAAGTATTCAAGTCAAAAAAAATAATAATAATAATAAAATGTCAATAAAAAAATAAAATAAAAAATATAATGCAATACTATACAAGTATTCATGTCAAAAACGAATATTAAAAAAAATATATATATAAAAAATTTTTCATCAGTAAGTAGTACATATGAAAACAATGGCTCATGTATATCATTGAATTAATATGATGTTTGATTCTGACCATTGAGACGGTGTTTCAGAATTTTGCAGAATCACATTAAACAGTTCAGCTAATGGTGCAGCCAGAGTTATGTGTGCTTTTTTCAGTGCTTTGTTCGTAATATTATCTAAACCAGAGGATTAGACTTCGAAGTGATTTTATACGAAGTATCGGCCGAATATTAGGGCGTTTCTTACTACGAAGTTCATTCTATTTCGTTCGGTCGATCGGGTGCGACCGAACTTCATTTTGACGTTTGTTGTATCGTAAACCCTACTCTGAACGAAAAATGTCCTACCAATAATTTGAATTTGACAAGAGTTAAATCGTGAAAATAATGTCAAAATTCACGACATCAAAATAGCTAACTTTTGGGTATCGGAAGTATCGAATTTAATAAATTATTAAGATAGTCTTGAGTTTTATATTTGTGTGAAGTGTTAAAGTGAATGTGTCATACTTAAAATTGTAGCGAAATGGCATTACTTATGAAACTTATTATGTTGTTTTTGAGGGACTTGTTTATTATGAAGCCGACCCCGTATTTTCCAGGAGTTTATCCTATGTAGCACAGTATAAAGTTTTCATATTCCTCTATTTTATGTCCATGTCTTCTCATTACCGAAATTCCAATTATATCGTATTTTATTTTTCTTCTAACGTCTTTAAGTTCTAGCACAGATAATATAATACTAGCGTACAGATGCCTCACCCCATACAAAGAAACGGTATCGCCGTAACTACGCGTTTTCGTCTTGCAAAAGCAACTTTTGGTCTTGATTCGGGCCCGTCCTTTAAACCTCGCTAGATGGTGTTAGCAGCGACGGCTTGCAAGTAGAAATAATTTACATAAAGTCTTACCAATATTTTCTCACACATTGAGGAATTAATATATAGTATTTTTGGTACTTCATAACAGTTTTACTGCTTCAAAATGTTTCACTAGACAAATTTTAAAGAGGCGAATGGATACACTTTAAAACTTTGTGGCGGCTTAGTAATCGTAATATGCTGAGTTGCATTATTGACGAAGTATGTGGGAGCGGCCAATCGGCTCGCCAGTCGCCCACATACCACCCCCCTGCCTCGACGCATACATAGTACGTAGTTAGCTATATCGAAGTATTGTGGAACTTGAATTAAAGACATTTGTTTCTTTGGAGTCCGATTCTTTATTTATCTCACACAACATAACACGCACAACACTGGTGACCTTTCGACGATTTTAAGATTCCGCGTTGTTATAAACATAGCAGCAGGGTAGGCGACTCAAAAAAAGCTTACGAGGCAGAGGCGTTTAGACCGCGTGGTGTAAAGTGAATCGTAACGTGCTTTAGCAAAGTAAAGCGACGCGTGTGTACCTTTCAAGATGAACCCGCAAGCGGTAATCGGCCACCCCGGGGCAGCTGCCGTTGGAGACGTATCAATGGTAACAGTACAGATGAGAGTTCCGGAATTGTGGAGAGAAATACCAAGATCATGGTTCATGCAGTTCGAGGCAATGATGGCACCTCAGAATCAAAGCGACACCCAGAAGTACGAAATGGTGCTCGCAAAATTACCAACAGACGTTGTACGCCAGGTAACCGACATCATCGAAGCTCCGCCGGATACGCGAAATACGAAACAATTAAAAGGCGTTTATTGTCAGTGTATGAAGAGAGTACAGATATACAATTTCACAAATTAATGCATGAATTAAAGACATTTGTTTCTTTGGAGTCCGATTCTTTATTTATCTCACCAACAACATAACACGCACAACACTGGTGACCTTTCGACGATTTTAAGATTCCGCGTTGTTATAAACATAGCAGCAGGGTAGGCGACTCAAAAAAAGCTTACGAGGCAGAGGCGTTTAGACCGCGTGGTGTAAAGTGAATCGTAACGTGCTTTAGCAAAGTAAAGCGACGCGTGTGTACCTTTCAAGATGAACCCGCAAGCGGTAATCTGCCACCCCGGGGCAGCTGCCGTTGGAGACGTATCAATGGTAACAGTACAGATGAGAGTTCCGGAATTGTGGAGAGAAATACCAAGATCATGGTTCATGCAGTTCGAGGCAATGATGGCACCTCAGAAGCAAAGCGACACCCAGAAGTACGAAATGGTGCTCGCAAAATTACCAACAGACGTTGTACGCCAGGTAACCGACATCATCGAAGCTCCGCCGGATACGCGAAATACGAAACAATTAAAAGGCGTTTATTGTCAGTGTATGAAGAGAGTACAGATACACAATTTCACAAATTAATGCATGACACAGAACTGGGGACACAAAAACCGTCCCAATTACTCAGAGAAATGTCGGCCTTGGCGAAAAAATGCAGTTTGACGGAGGAACCATTGAAGAGGCTGTGGCTGGGTAAGCTAACACCTAACGTACGCGCAATGTTAGCAATGAGCGAAGACACCAAGTTGGAGGATCTGGCTAGGAAAGCAGATAAAATACTGGAAACCTTGGGCAACGGCAAGGTCGCATCCATCACACCCAGCACATCGACAAGTGACGGTATAGCCAGCCATTTAAAGGAACTAACAATGGAAATGAAGGAACTACGCGGAGAAATAAATGAGATCAGGAGGCGAAAAGACAACTCGGACGGCAGACGATGGCAACAACGTCCTAGACCCAAAAGCCGGACGCGGCGCACACCAGAATCTCCCGACTGGCTATGCAGACACCATTTCCGCTACAGGAACAACGCGCGGACGTGTGAAACACCGTGTAGCTGGACCAAGAAGCAGCAGAAGCAGGAAAACTAGACGCGGTGCAGTCAGCGTCGGTGGACGATTGTGCCGCGGGAAATCACCGACTTTGCGTGAAAGACTACAAAACTGGAGTTGTATATTTAGTGGACACGGGTGCGAATGTGTCAGTGATACCAGTGAGTAAAGTGAAAATAAAGCAAAAACAAGAGTGTACGTATAAACTTTACGCAGCAAACAACACAGAAATAAAAACCTACGGTGTAGTGACTATAGAATTAAACTTAGGACTAAATAGAAATTACAAATGGTCATTTATAGTTTGCGATGTGAAACAGCCAATCATAGGGGCAGATTTTTTAAGAGCGCACCAATTAGTCGTAGATTTACCTACATAACAAAAGGTTGATTGACGGTCTCACTAATATAAGTAGGGAAGCAGGTATAGTGAAATGTTCCGAATTTACCATATCTAGCATTCAACATGACAACCCGTACAAAGATCTGCTCGAAAAGTTCTAAGAAATAACTAAACCAATTTCGTACAAAGAACCCCCTACCCATAATACATACCATCACATAGAAACTACAGGCCCTCCCGTGTTTTCCCGTGCTAGGCCGTTGCCACCGCATAGATATAAAATGGTACAAGAAGAATTTAGGTTAATGCAAGATTTAGGTATATGTAGGCCATCAAAGAGTCCATGGGCAAGCGCGCTGCACGTCGTGCCTAAGAAGGATGGGCAGATCAGACCCTGTGGCGACTATCGTGCACTCAACGCGATCACGAAGCCGGACAGATACCCAATCCCAAGACTACAGGACTTCACCTATGGACTAGCAGGTAAGAAAATTTTTGCACGCCTAGACATAAATAGGGCCTATCATAATATTCGCGTAGCACCGCAGGACATAGAAAAAACAGCAATTATTACACCGTTCGGACTGTTCGAATTTCCGAGAATGTCATTCGGTTTGCGTAATGCACCATAGTACGTACATAGTACGTAGTTAGCTATAACGAAGTATTGTGGAACTTGAATTAAAGACATTTGTTTCTTTGGAGTCCGATTCTTTATTTATCTCACCAACAACATAACACGCACAACAACTTCAAACAGCGCCATCTATTGGTACAAGACATATAAATACCTAAGGATTCGTTCCAATAAACATCTAGATTTGAATTAGGAGCCAATTATTCCACAATTTTATGCTTAGGGTAGTTTATCAAATAAGAAAATACAGTTTTTACCATATTTTTTTTTAAATATTGATGTTACTTAAACTTCAATAAGAAATCGATGCATATTACGCCATCTATTGTTTGTTTGTTTGAACTAAATTTTCTTTGTTCGAGATGAGCCTCGTGCTGTTCTAGTAAGCGATCATATGACGATAGAGTCCGGCCGTTGTATGTTGCAATCATTAGTTTACTGTTATATAAGGATTTTTTTTCTCTGTGGGTGTTCTTATTGGAAGGTTTTGGTCATATTCTTCCACGGTGACCACCAGGTTGCAAGATTTTTTGGCTATTTTCATTCTTATATTCATTTGTAGAATCTGTGGGGTAGGAAGGGCGTAATTGCTATATGTTATCACTCATACTTTCTTGGTTGTCGTTAGTGTTGGTTACATTTTTGTTGACCAAGAAGTTGAGCATGCTAGGTTTTATAACTCCTTCTGAAATGCTGCTGGACCTAGTGATTGTTTTGCCAGACTGATGTGTCTTGTTTTTTTTATTAACTTGAGTATGCTTGTCTGGTTTAGTTAGCGTGATGTTGTCTGGTGATGACGAAAGTTTTCTTTTACTGTGGTGTGTTGATACTATCAGTTTATCGTATTTGAGTGTAGGTGTATTTCCTTTCCTTTCTCTCTCTAATTTCAGCTGTTCATGTAGTTCCTTCCTTTTTTCAAGTACATATTTAGGATATAGTCTTCTTTCATATAGTATTGTGTATCTTTCAGCGCTTCTTTTTGTTAAAATATATTTATTTTTATTCCCAGCGTTGTGAAAGTTACTACAGTTGGTCGTAGTCTCTTTCCTTTCTTTCCCAGTCTTTTAACCTCCTGAATGACTGTAATTCAATTTAGTAGAGAAATATTGTTCCATCCATTTAATTATTTTCTTTTCTAAGCTATCATATGATGAATGGGCGCCCTCTTCTTTACCGAAAAAAAACTATATTTCTTTGCCTTGCTTGTTTCTCTAGGAACTAAATCCTATTCCTGATTTTCCACTATCGCCTTGAGATTTTCATGTTTTTCCTCCCATGCAAAAACTTTTCTTCTAGCATTTTGTTAATATTTTGTGTTACCTGTTCCGTCACTTTTTTCCCACTTTCTTGAATTGTTATTTTTTGTTTGTCTAAATCCTTTTGTATTTGTTTAAGTGTATTCATAATTTCTGTTATTGCTTGCGATGTTGTACCCATCTTTGTTGTTTTGATACTTGTGCCGGTCTCTAGCGGTGTATTAATTTTACTACACTTTTTTAACTTACTTAGATCGAAGACAAATTTTGCAGCCTATGTCGCCATCTATTGATGCGCCCTTGAACTACTGTTCCATTTGGGTTATTATCAATGTGATTGATTTGCTATTGAGTTTTTGAACCGTTGGAGTTGGAAATATTGTTGTAGTTCGTTATTATTTTAACCGATTTTTATAAAAAGCAGTTAATAAATCTTTGCTTGAATAAGTTGTAACTGTTAGCGTTCTCTAGCGTGCAATAGCGGAATCACTTACACAAGGAGCTTCAAGTATAGGACGATAGATGGCGCTATTAGACCCATAGAAATATCGAAGTAGATTTGGATTAATTCTACTTCGATATTTCTATTCAAATGTTTTTAAGTAACATACTGATTTTAAATGATATATCTTTAAATACCTCGGATTTCAATTTTGATTTTATGATACATACAACCACATCCAATTTCCTTCACGTTTGTTTAGTCTTCTCTGCAATTTTTATTTATATACCTAAGTAAATGAAATGATATACTCGTATGTTTCATCCAGTTACGTTTTGTTAAATTTTACTAGTCCAATAAAAAAAAAGCATGTTATCCGAGTTACTATTGTTCTTTATTATTATCAGGTCAGCAAAGTGTCTATTATGAATGGAAATATTTTATTTGTTTTTAAATATTGATTCTACGTTTGAAATAAAAATAACTTTAATTAAACCTGGTTTTAATTGTTCTGCCCCATAAGTATAATATATAGTTATAACTAGCGTTATAAAAAATGCCCGGTCGATTTGATTATTTTAATAGTTGTTATCACACTGCCCTCTCATATTGGGCATATTTCAAATTGCTAGTTTCCTCTGTTAGTTTCAGGCGCAGTTATACGACTTCTAATGGTTTTACGTCTAAACGACTACTTTAATTTGTTTGAAAAAAATGTGACTCTAGACAATTTCCGTCGTAATTTGATATGTGAATATTTGAAATTATATTTTTATAACATGGTGTAATTAATTTTTAAACTTATGTCTAACGCGGATAAGAAATTGAGAATCACGCAAAAATTATAAAGCGTGTTTTATGAAACTTTCACCATTTTAAAGATCATTTAATTATATATGATTAGACGAACTTACAAGTGAAGTTCGATCATGATTATATGAGTTGCTTTAGTTCGTTTAATCATTATATTTCGTTTCTTCATTTTTGATTATAACAACGTAGATGTTTAGTCAGAAAGTTTTAGAATTGCAATTAGAATAAACGATAAGGTTACAAAAATTATCGTTTTATTTAAAAATAAATAAGTCTTGTTTCAAAATAAATAAGCTTTCCGTAACGCACAGATATTTTTTTGCCTATTTAATTATATGCACTAACAAATAGCTTGCACAGAAATGTTCCTTAGTATTGATTACAACAAACTCAATACTATGGAACATTTCTGTGAATACAAAATCACGAATGTTCTTCTATTGGTAAGCAAGCAAATATGACAAATTCACTTTTATTACTAATGACCAAGTCCAGACCAGGCCCGTTATAACAACGGTCAAATGTGCTGCGCGCGCCAAATAGGTACATTGATGTCTAAGCCACTCTGACAGCATTTATTTGATTCATCTGCAGGTAGTTTGTGTAGTAGCCGGTTTGTGTGGCTGTTTGTTGCTTTGAGGTCCTATGATTTTAGTTATATAAGAAAATATAAACTGAAATGACTGCCGCTGGCCACATTGGGATATTTTCGCTGAAATATGGTAGAAACAAGATTGCCGGGTGCGGATGTCTTGATGATGTATATTATACGAGTATCTAGTGATTTTTATGTCGTTATCTGAAAATCATATGTTCTGAACTTTATTTAAGTATATATCCTGTGACCTGCCAAAATTCCTAAAAACATTATTCACAGCTACACAATTATGACTGTCACTATTAGAGAACCATGTTAAAATAGAATTTAAAACCAATTAAATATTCCAGATGGTGAAATACATGGGGCTAAAGGTCTTAATTTATCATAAGATTTCGAGAGGTCAAATACATTCTTTTGTTTACCGTACAATATTGCCACCAAAGTTAGATTATTGCTGTATTGTGCTTTTAGAAAAGGATGATAGTATCAGTGTAGTCTAATCTGTGCAGGCACTCCGTCGGTTGAAGTTCTAACGGATAGCCTCAAGACGTCCAGGATAACACTCAGGTCCTTGTGCAGGGAGTGGCACTGCTCCTTGTGCACTGAGATTGCAAAGAGTTTAAATAAACAGCATCGGAAATCATAAGGCTTAACAATAACGGGACGAACCAGGTAGTGATGGCCAATAAAGATATACTAATTTGCAGTGTGCATTTTCATCAATTATTATAATTTGAGGTATTTTAATAAGTGTTAGGGAAAATGGTGAAAACGAGTAAAACTAGCAGATAGGCTACTTATATCTATGGTAGGCTGTGTATGCGTCGATGGATACTGCAACGGGGTCTTGTTTCCATGAGATAAATGCAAATAGATCAAGGCATTTCAGGTTGACCAATATATTTAATTATGCTAAGGAATGCTTCATCAGAAAAAGGACCACTCAGTCTCTGAACAGGCTTTGGGATGTTTTCCTAGTCCCTTCCTTGTTTTAAATTTACCACCACTTGCACTCGCCTTTCGCTGAAAGTGAACGGCTGGCAACGCATCGCTCCCGCCATCTGATGGCGTGAAGACGCGGATTCAGTTCGAACAACGAAAATACCACCGGCCGGCAACATATCCTGCGCGCGCAGTAAAACCACTGAAATGTGAATAGAAATGAAGTGATACAGTGTGGTGATCGACTGGCTCCCAGCATCCTATGAGTACCTGACCTCTTTCAATTTATATCCTTTAGCCTGTTTCTTGGAAGGAAACTTCAAAAAGCGTCCTTGGCTCCACGCGATACTCAATAAGTATCCAAATAAACTATCTAGGCACAGAATTCGCAAGGTTTTCTTTGTATATGACGCATATACCCCAAAAGTCGCACTGCTCACCATTTCCAGAGAGAACTGGCCAAGTCGTTAAAGTGTATTGAATATTTTGAATACCCCCCGCATATGATTCCCGTAATGATTCGCAGTGGTACTGTCCATGCGAAGTAATATTAAACAGTTTGTAACATCGTTCGTAAATTACTTCAGGCCCAAGAAGGCTGCCATCAGCACTAAGTATATTGAATTATTTTTCTCATGATATCCATCTATCGTGTGTTTGAGCGTTCCTACAAACAGAAGCTTAACCTGATCTCGACGCATCGATAAAGATTTTGATTAGAAAATTTGGCTGTCGCATAATTTTGCTTGTTGTGTCAGTATTTGAAAACCATCGAAACCAAGCTTTTGCATAATATCAGGCATTGTGGTTACCGGGTAATGGTTTCATTGGCATTGTCCAAGGACACGTTAGGATCTTCTTTATCGAAAATTACAGTTTGTAATTAAAGGTTGTCAAAATAACCATTTGGGATTAGGACAAAAATATAAATGTAAATAGTTGCACGGTAACGTTACATCTGTTTTAGATTGTACGTATTTTGTGTGTGTTTTTCATCGAAGACTCGCAGTCCACCCAACGCAAAATAAAAGTAGGTATCATTTTATGCCTTCGTTTTGAAAAAATGTCAAATTTATTTTAACATCTAAAGCCCGAAGACGCGTCACTGTTCAGCATCTGTCAGTCCCCGTTGACAGGCGGCCATCGTGTAACTACAGACTTTGTCAGGTTCCGGGTGTATGAACTTTGTCACAGGTCTAAATACCTTGGCTAATAGTGATAATCGCGGTTTAAAACGCGTGAAACGGGTTTTTGGCAAGGCAAACTAGCGGAAAACTAGCGGCACACATGAGAGCCGCTCGGGGTTTTAAGGTATAGTTGCACAGTAACGTTACATCGTTTTAGATTGTACGCAATTTGTGCGTGTATGTCATCGCTGAAGACCTGCAGTCAACCCCGATGCAATATAGAAGTAGGTATAACTTGTATACCTTCGTTTTAAAAAAAATTCAACGTTATTTTAAATAGTTGCACGGTAAAGTTACATCGTTTTAGATTGTACATAATTTGTGTGTGTATGTCATCGTTGAAGACTCGCAGTCAACCTCGATGCAATATAGAAGTAGTTATAACTCTTATACCTTCGTTTTTAAAAAAATTACAGTTATTTTAAATAGTGGCACGGTAACTTTACATCTGTTTCAGATTGGACGTAATTTGTGAGTGTTTGTCATCGTCGAAGACCCGCAGTCAACCCCGATACAATATAGAAGTAGGTATATCTTTTATACCTTCGTTTTGAAAAATGTTAAAGTTATTGACTCGCAGTCAATCCCAGAGCATTTACAAAACTGTTAATATTTCACTGTTCACTTTTAGGTCACATAAAAACTGTTAATATTTCACTTTTCACTATTAGGTCACTTATTGATGCCCTTTTCGAACATAGGGCTCAATTTGTGACTGTGCGCACCTCTTTAGAATGTTGCCTGCAGGGCGCGTGTGATAGCTACCGCGCCAAAAAAAGGAATGAGCTAAACGTCAGTGTCAACACGAGGCAGACATACGGCCAGTACGTCACTACCGTTTTAAAATTTTAAAATCTTTAAAATACGTGCGAAGTTACCGAGTAGGTTGTAACACTTAAAAATTGAATAAATTTAATTCGTGGAATGGAGCGTTATTTTGTAAGTTGACAGATTGTCGTTTGACGTTTCTTTTTCCAACTTGATCTGGAGCGAGTCTGCCTCTTAAACTTTATATATTGGAAAAAACTTCTTAAAAGCACTTAATGATGTCTCGAGGTGTAAAAGGGACCAGAGTCAAGTTCAGGTGCTGTAAGCATAAGAATGTAGGACGCTGTAAGTGCTCTTTTTGGGATTTTCGGTGGTGACGCTAAGTCTTAAGCATGGCATTTATGATTCTCACCGAATCTTTCTCTTGTTGGTAGGGTTCCTACTTTACATTTAATTTATTATGGAAAAAACTTTATAAAATGGTCGGATCATAAACTTCACTTTATTTTTGGAAGAACAATGCGGTCTTAGCAAAAGGTTCGGAACACAGACGTCCACGTGTCCAGAGATGACTAAGTTTAGATGACCACGGCTTAGATACTGCTTGTGGATCTCCTCACTGGACCTTTAATCTTCGATCTTCGAACGATAGGGTAAAAGTGATTCATCATAAATTGTAAGTTCAACATACAATTTTCTGTGTACTGAATACTATCTAGTGTCATGCAGTGTTGACAATAAATGTGATATAAGTATGTGAAGACCAAATCAAAGGACTCTTAGTTACTACAGACATACCTCATGCAATTAACCCGAAGATTGATAACCAGGGTCTCATGCCATAAATTATCTTTGACGCTAGCCGGTGGAAGAATAATTTCTTTACAAGGTAAGGGTACTACGTTGTTATAATCATATCTGAAAAATGAAGCATTGAGATAATTTATATTTTATTATACGTGTTTTAATTTATTACCTGTTGTTTTATGTATAGTAAATTAATAATACGTCTAATTTCTGACAGCGCTCCTTGATGGGCGAGTCCTATTACTGGGTGGGCGTACGACGCGTTACGTGAGCTCAGCACAGAAGACGCAAGCTAACCACTGAAGGTCATTGGCAGTTAATAGCGCCTTAAGAGTAATAATCACCCAACTTATAATATGTACTATTTAAAAAAAATCGTACAATACTTGGTAAAAATTCCTGAGCGAAGTTGTTACTTATTTCATTTCAAAGGCTAACGTAGACGTGTAAAGTTGTGGAAAAATAAAATATGTAACACACGTACTTAGTGTTAATTATGAACACAGCCTGTCAAGTAGTATATCCTTAGATCATCTATATCATAATAGTCCCGCCGGACGCTACGAGATGGCACTGGACAGATACGTCATAATCCTGAATCGCGGTGTTAAGGTTCACCGTAACCTACCTAATGACCCCCTAAGGGAATTGTACATATGAAACTAGGATCAGCCAGTTGCCATTGAGAGCAGTCGTGCCCGCACGCTGCTCCTCCGCTCGGCCCGCTCTTACCACCGGTTCTCCCTGTGTGCTGTCGTAGGTGCTGGTCTTTGCGGGAGTGCGCAGGGGTAGCCGCCCCGTTGCTACTCGGTGGGGAAACCCACCGTAGCGGTCGCGGAGGCAATTTTTATCCTATTTCGACTCGATTGTCAAAAACATGCCGCCGAAGGGGAGGTCCGATGCCCGTCGCTCTCAGGAGCACGGTACCGGGCCGTCTCCCTCACCGCCGGACCGTCCGGTGACGGCCGCCCCCTGCAAGAGGGGGTGCGTCGCCCGGCGCACCACCGGCCGCACCATCCGCCGCACCACCTTCCACCGCAAGAACGGCCGCCACCGGCCCGCCGACGTCATCAGCGACTGCGTGCGTTTCGCCGGCGCCGTCGTCGAGCCGGCAGCCGGCCGTCCCGGTCCGTCCTCCGGCCTTTCGCCCCGTGCCTACGCAGGCGCCGCTGCCTGCCGCGTTGGCGAGTCGGCCCCGCGCCCCGGGCGCGACACGGCACCCCGCCGTCGCGTCGTGGGCACGCGCCGCCGCGCCGACTGCGCGCGCTGCGGTTCCGCCTGCTAGGCTCGCCCGCACGGAGCCCCGAGCAGTCGTATCCTGCCCTAATATAGGGCCGCAGGACCCACGCCTCGACGTGCGGACCGCGGGCCCTACCGCGCCAGTGCAGCGCGGCTCGGCCCCCGTGCCGAGCGCGACTACGCCTATGCCGCGCCCACGCACCGCTACGCCCCTGGGCATGGAGGTCGCATCACCAAGCCCTCCGCCAGCGCCTTCACCGACGCCGCCACGAGCTCCGCCGCCGCCGCCGCTGACGCCACACGTCATTGCGGTGAGTAGCGGCGCATTATCACCGTCACCACCAAGGGTCGCCGCCCAGGATTCCCCGGCGGTGTCGGCGTGTTTCTCCCCTCGCGAGAGCGAGTGGTCGGACTGTCGGCATCGTCGGGCGAGTCCGACGCGGAGGAGGCTGCCGCTTCCGCTGGGGCTGGAGCGCGTGCCCCCGCCCGCAGCTCGCCCGCAGCGGAGGCCGAGGAACCCAGACGAAGAAGAGGATGCGTAGGAGGCGAAGCGGCGCCAGCTGCAGCGCACACCGCGCAGGCGCAGCGGGGCTGACGCGCCGTCCTTCGCTTCCGTCACAGGCGTCACGAGCGGCACTAACCGCTCCCCACCTCAGCAACAGAAGTCCCACCCTTCGGCTGCCACCGCCCAGAGCGGAAGCGCCAAGGGTGCTCCAGAAAAGAAGTCATGCTACCCGCCGTTGGTAGTGGAGAGGCTGCCGGACTGGCAGATCCCCTTCAGGGTCTTGCGCGATTTGCTGGGTCGCCCTCCGAGTGCCCGCCCTTTATCAGGGTGGCATTCGGTTCCTTCCCGGAGATGAGAAGGAATTTAGGGTGATCCAGCGCTATCTGTGCGACCTGGAGAGGGATGCCGGTCTGGTATGGTTCTCATACTCGCTGCCGGCGGAGCGTGGCTTCAAGGTGGCCATACGCGGCCTGCCGGTTGCCACCGAGCCGGCTGCCATAGAAGAAGACCTGCGCGGGCTCGGGTTCGAGCCCGAGTATGTGCGGGCCATTAAGGCCCGCGAGGGGCGTCCAGGCTGCATATATTATGCAGTCCTGAAGCGCCAGCCGGACGTCCGTCGTATTTACGACATAACATCCATCCTGCTGATGGAAGGCGTAAGGGTGGAGGGGTGGCGCGGCATGAGGGGGCCAGCTCAGTGCCACCGCTGCCAGCGCTTCCGTCACTCGAGCCATCAGTGCCACCGTCCGCTCGCCTGTGTGCGATGCGGAGGTGGGCACGTTGCATCATCTTCCGCCGGGAGACCGCCAACAGGCGAGCGGGCACGGTAGCGCTGACAAGCAGAAAACAAGTTCGCCTGCAGTACCACATATGGGCGATTGCTGTGAGAGCATCGGCACGTGTGGTCACCTGCCTAGTAGGCTCTTATAGCAGTCACCCAAGGCATCCACACCATGTAGGTCCTCCCATGAAGCACCCGTTTTTACGGGTGGCAACAGCCACCGCGTTTAGAGGGCTAAGCCCTGGTGACGCCCACCACACCGAGTGACCGTCCGAGTCGACAATATCAAACTACTGCTGTCAGCGAGGTGCATCCGCGGATCTCGTCCTACTTTGAAAGGTCACGTAGAACACCCCTGATGGTGGCACTTCACATCGATGTTCGGGTTTTTATTCGTCTTTGTTCGCTATATTCGTGTTGAATTCCGAATAACACGAACACACCGACTACACATCGTTCATGAACAGCAAATACGCCGAACATTTACGAATGTTCGGATATTTGGCGTATTCGTCTTGTTCGTGAGAATAGGCAAATATAGACGAATAGAGCTACTTCACATCGTTCTATTTGTGCGAATAAGACAAATACGCGAACACGAATAGCGATGTGAAGTGCCACCATGATGGTTTGGTGGAGTAGCCGAGCCCTTGTACTTTTTTGGTTAGAGGACTACGTCCCCAGCCCTCGTTCGAGCGGACTCGGCTGTGTGGAACTGCGCCTATTTTATAAAGTTAATCATTGTTTAAGTAAACACTGTACAATCCTGCTGCTAAATTAAACGTCATCTTCGAGTTTGCTTCGCATCTGTGACGACATCAGCCCTCCTACAAATATATTTTTTCGTTTTTAATTTAAACGTTAGTGTCCGTTAAACCGAGAACTCAATTAAAATTCTTCATAGTAATAAAAATAAAGCCCTCTTCTAAGTCCGCATATCATAACCGGTACGGCGACTACGGAACCCTACAATGCGCGTGGCCCGACAAGCACTTGGCCGGTTTTTTTTTTGTTAATATACAAGATATATTTTATTTTGTGAGTCGCCAAGATCGTCATTGAAGCACGTCAACTATTTATAATAATATTATCATGGGTGATTGTCATGGTTTACTACTTAGTTTCATTGATCCTGGTAATCGTGATGTAACTGATAATGTTATTATGTTATTTTGGTTGGTAAAAATAAAATATGACGTGTTCCTGAGTCTGAATATTGCAGGTCAATTATTTCTATAATCATAGACTTGTACTGATCAAACTCATATTCCATTTTGTGAAGAGTAGTACACAAACAGTTGGAAACCCAATATATCGTAAGTTACTTAGAGAGCACGCAAACACTATCTAAAGGTGTAACTTTGTCTATTAATAGTAGGATTTTATCAAAATAGAACCGTGCTATTGAGATGACAATAAAAAATTAGATAAGTACTTCTTGTATTGTTTTAACAATAGAATGTAATTCCAATAAAACAAATTAATAATAATAAAGTTTTAATCAACAGGAAGTTGCAGCATATTCAATGGGATATAAATGCTTATAACAAGATGACATATACGAATATTGAAAACCATAAGTTTTGGATTTGGAAGGAATTTCTAGTCGGGTTTTATTTTAATCTAACCCCAAACCCTGACGCTGTTGTCCCAGGAGCAACTAGTCAATGCCACGCCATTCGGAGACATAGAGATTGAAGTCACGCGATTCTCGTGACCATGAAGGGTACCTGAAATGTATTAACACACTTTTATTGATTCATTATGATAGATCTTTACAGAGTTTTATGTGCGTACAACTTTTTATAGGTGCAAGGATACCTTCAAGTTTGTATAACCTTCTTTTTCCTTTCGTAGATATCTACAACAGAACTATAATACCATTCATTGTGTCAGTGTGATGACGTCTTCTAGCCCTTTACAAAGAGGTTACAGATCCTCTTGTCTATCGTGATGCACCCGCATCAACCTCTGAAACTGTTTCGTGTAGTTCATTGGCCTCTAGATTGCTTTGTTTGTTTTTTATTATTCTCATAGGTTTATGCTCACAGTCTTTGTGCATAAACCTATTGACTCATTTTTTACTAGGTAGACGTACTATTTATATGATTGCTGATCGTTTTGTAATGAATCGACTCATATATTTATAGTATTTCTTTTAGGAAACTGTGAATGTGCAATAAATTGTAAGTAGGTATCTAACTAACACGAATGGGCTCTTCACTAAAGATCTTTGCCCTTCATTATAACGTTCTGAAGACCCTTGGAAATTCGGAGATTGCCTCTTACCTGCATGACGATTTAAATGATGAAATGATTTGCTTGTTGTACAGAACCATATCCTGATATCAGAGAGTTATTGAATAAACCATTTACATAATTATGTCAGATATTCGACGTTCTTTCTAAGGCATTTTCAATTTGGCATTGCCTCGAGAAATCCTGCATAGACACAGGTTTCTTCGCTAAGAAAAAGTGGGCCGTAGCATACCACCTGGTGAGTTGTCACATGGGATTTTGTTTCAAGTCGGTTTCCTCACGAGAAGTTTTCTATCGTCCGTTTGTGAGCAGTGGTGAGGAAATAACAAAATCAATATAATTAACTAATTTTTTACCAGTGTGGCTGACTTTGAGGGTGTCCCAGGAATGTACGTAGTTGTCGTCTGACCCGGCAAGCAAATATCTCCCGCTTAGCGAAAGTGCTAATAAAAAAAACCATAGAATTATTCACATAATAAATGATAATAACATTAATTTCAATTATACTTGGCTGTCTCAATAATCATTTGCATCCAAAGTACATATATTCATTTATACAAATTATAAGAGAAACATATAAAACACTTAAAAAAAAACGACTTTCAAAAAATGCAAATTAACTTTAATTTCGGAAGTCGGTGTCAAATAACGAAGAAAAAAACTAGAAAAAAGATTTTTCGTTTTCACTTTTTACCCCAATGGTCCAAACGGAGCCCTACTGCTGTCACTCACAGGTACGTCTGTTCGTCGTCTGTCACACAGGTTTTACAGTCCGGTTGGAGCTACAGTCTTCAAATTTTCACAGTATAAGCATCTTGTTGATCCAAAGCCATACAAATAGTCAAAAATACATTTGGTACGGAACCCTAAACGTGTGAACTCCGACACGCACTTGGCCAGTTTTTTTAATTGTTGTTCCCCATAACTATAACTAAATAGTCAAGTTATGCCTAAATTGATAGCCCCAAAAATATGGAATTCGAATATAATTGGGGAAATAAGGGTGTATCAGGGTGAAATGTACAAATCTGTGTACCCCTTCAGAGCGTATAAGCGTGATGTTATGTTATGAAGTGATGTAAACAATAAACAGACATGCGATTGCAATACTAAAATATAATTATACTTATGTACCTACTTAAGGTAGGTAAGATCGATGTTCAATGAAGTCGGAGTTATTTTAGAGCGTTCAATTCTGTTTTCTAGTTATTCCTTATAGATGTAAGTGCCAACGTACCGCAGCTGGTAAATCCACTGGCACCCGGTGGGGTGTAGTGTCCTAGCTGCTGGTCACTGCGGATATCGAACAGGCGAGCCGTCTTATCTTCAGACGCCGTAGCGAACGCTTGGCCGCTGTTATGGTACTGTGAACATATTGACTTTTAACTATCACTTCGGATTACGTGTGATTGTTGGTAAATGGTAAGCTAGGTTCTATACAGTGTAATAGAGCTAGAAAACTTGGGTTTCCTAAAGGTAGACCCAGAACCCAAGTTTTCTGACTTTCTTTTCTCTAGCAATAAATTTCTGTAGAATATTTTAGTTTGTGGCGGTGGCAAAATTGAATATTATATAGCTCTATGAGACTACTCTTAACTATGACAGTCGTCACAAATCGTTGAATTATTATCATCCTTTTGTTGATTAGGAATGATCTCCACAGTCAAAAATACATTAATAATGAATATTCTATCTACTTATTCGCTGGGCTGCAAATATTACGGTTCACATAGAAAAACTGAGATACTCGTATCTCTAAAAGTTATGTACCTACACAGATCGCTCATATAGGTAAATAATATGTTATATCTTAGCAGATTAGTAATGCTTATTATAAATCTCAAAAGATGTTGCATTTGAACAATTTACAGCTTTATAAACAGATTTTCTGAATTTGGAAAAAAAACAATATTTAAAAATAATAAATTTTCAGTTTTTTTTTTTCAAACCGAACTGTCATTATAAGTAAACAATTCTTGGATTGGTCACAGTATTCAGTGCAACATCATGTCACTAACATCTGAAGAATGTAAGTACCTATACAAATTATTACCATGGCACAAGAAGTAAGAAGTCAGCGTGGTAATGCTAGACCAGTAGGAGTATCTTTATTTATAGTCCAGTCAGTCAAAGAGTACTCCAGGGATTTCAAGAGACCGGCATGAACATCAGAAGACCAGAAAATAGTAGGCCAAGGTGCACAACTACATGAGAAGACCGATTCATCGTGAGCACTATGCTAAGAAATCGACATCCCACGGCTGTTCAGGTCCAAAACAGTCTTCAAGAAATTCACCACAACAATGTGAGCTGACATGACTTATTGAAGGTGATATAAAGTTTTATAGGCCAACAAATAGGCCCAAACTGCTCAGTGAACATTGACTTGCCAGTTTACGGTTTGATCGAGAACACGTCCGATGGACAGATGTAGATTGGTCTAGGCACGGGCTTGCGGACGGCGAGTAATGGGTAGCTCGCCGTCCGATCAGCACCAGGCCCGAGAGTCGACGGCGCGTAGTGTTCCACGCGCGCCTCAAAGAATTGTCAGCAAACAAGACGGGGTTCGTCATGGCCGATGCCTGCCCGGGGCTTGAGGATAAATTCGAAAGAGTTACCTCGCCCCTGGGCACTCAGGGCAGGGAGGAGCAGGGGTGGGTTTTAGTCAGTAAGAGTCTGACACGCCCTCCCATCCGCCCAGAGCGGGAGAAGTCATTGGATGATTACCCACCCCAAAAAAAAAAAGCTCGCCGATCGATAAGGACCACGGCCCGAGTCGACGAAAGAGAAAGAGTCACTGCGGCCCCTGCCACTGGCAACTGAAGGAACACGGGTGCGTTGTAGTCAGTAAGAGTCTGACACGCCCTCCGAAGAAGTTAATTTATGATTGCCCACCCAAAAAAAAAGGGTTAGACATGTTTTCCGGTGAGTCCAGATTTTGTTTACTAACACACGATGGAAGACGAAAAGTATTTAGACGACCAGGAGAAAGGTATCATCGGCCATTCGGTAGAGGATCAATAATGTATGGCTGGGATATCTTCAGTTATTCGTACGGAGTTAGCGATAGAAAACTGTTCTGTAACTGCTCTCAGATACCTAGAGGAGATTTTAAATGAGCATGCTGATCCTTTCTTAGTGAATATGGGCGCAAAATCCATATTATATGCACGATATTGTGCGGCCACATAGTGCTCATTTCGTCAATGCGTATATTGAGTGGCCAGCTCGCGTCGTAGATTTAAATCCTATATAACATGCGTGAGACGTGCTCAGGCGATCTGTTAGAAGCTCCAGCTACCTTACACCAGTTAAAAAGTGCGGTAGTGGAAGAATAGACAAACTTGGACCAAAATCATATTAAAAATTTGGTCTACAGCATGCCACATCGTCTTAATGAAGTGATGAAATATAAAGTATTAAAACGAAAAAAAAAAAATCTGAGTTGGTACGAAGTTCAACTAAGGTCAACTAATTAATCATAAATATGAGGTGCAAGCCAAAAAAAAGTAAAGTGCCCATCAGAAAATTCTTTCCTAATGGTTGTCAATGTTAGAAGCACCTAAACGGCTGGCCGCATTACCACGTTCAATGTCAATGCTTCCTTAAACCTATGTGAGAAACTTGGACCCTCATGGCCCCAGTGTTTCAACCCCAAAGGGCTCGCACAGCCCGAAAGTCGACGGCGCGTAGTGTACCACGCGCGCCTCAAAGAGTTGTCAGCAATAATGACGGGGCCCGTCATGGCCGATGCCTGCCCAGGGGTTGAGGATAAATTCGAAACAGAGCTACCTCGCCCCTGGGCAGTCAGGACAGGGAAGGAACAGGGGTGGGTTTTAGTCAGTAAGAGTCTGATTTGCCCTCCCGCTCCACCCAGAGCGGGAGATGTCATTGAATGATTTCCCAATCCACAAAACAAAGGGCTCGCACACGATGTTATTATAAAAGCGCCATTTGGTGTTTTCAGCACTTGCAGCAGCCGTCCCAGCACAGTCCGCCTTGCTGGGAAGATTAAATAACGCAAGGGTGTCAATGCATGTATCTAGTGAGAGTCATATCACGTGGTACCCACACAAACGCTGTTGACATCGGCGTCATGGCCGAAGAAAGTTTGCTTCGCTTTCTCATCTCGAATGTCCCAAAGCTTGCAGGTCTTGTCCACCGAGCCAGTCACGTACGTCTTCATGTCTGAAATACATGATTTTAGCATAATCAGCCTATTATCTACAGACTTGTCTTCCTATTGTTACGTCGACCGTAAGAATTTGTAAGCGGGAGTGCACTGTGATACACAACGCGGGATACATCACGGTACACTCACACTGTACACTGCGGGATGGTGGATATGGTTACAAGTGTTTACTGTTGTCGTATTTATAGAGGTTTTTTTGTGATTATTTTATTAAATATAAATGAAAGTACAATATTTCTCACCCAACTAACTAGATCGATAATTTTTATTATTATTTTTAACATTTACTCTAAAATATTTAATCGTAATACGTGCTAATACTGCAAATAGTACCACCGTAACGAAAAGCAGCAGAAGACTGCAAAAAAAAAAATAACTGTAATGTAATTTTTCTACCAACGATGACTGAGAACTAATAGTACTTTCATTTAATAAAATAATCAAAAAAACCTCTAGAATTAGGACTTTGCCAGCCCGCGCGCGGTTAACCCTCTTAAAAATAAATATTTACCTTGACTTCAATAATTGATGTAATATGAAATCAAGTGATTAAAAAAGCAATAATTATGTTCACTCTACTTAATTATTTTTCTATGACTGCCAACAATTAGTTACCCACAATTTGGGCTATTAGTAATAAGAAATACTGGCAACACTCTCCCGGTACATCATTTCGGGACATTGACAATATCTTTGCCGAATAACCTCAAAATAGTGTTGGAATGATAACAAAATATTTAGTTTTGTGTGTACCTAGGTGTAAAACGATATCCCTTTAGATTTATTTTGACTTCTAATATAGTTTTTGCACTATTTAATGGCACAGGACGGCATTTTGTAGGCAAACTTACAGCACGACGCCCCGTGAGATACTAACGAAAAGTAGCAGAGTTTGATGCATGTGTCGCACACACATGCATCAAACTCTGCTACTTTTGAGTGCGTGTGTTTACAAGAAATAGCCGAGTTTTGTAGCTTCAGTAGTATCAAAGGCTGTGTAGTATCTACCTTCTTTTACTTGTTCTGCGACTTCCATGAAACAAAGTCTGATACTATGATCTAATATTACATGCAAATACGAAATATGAAATGGGTAAAGAATCGTGAATCATTTAATAAGTAAGTACCTACCTAAAAGTTGCATAATGAAATTCGAGTTTTGGTTGAGACCAATCAAATATAATCGGGGGTTTTCGTTATTGTAGGTACTACAGTGATTGCTTTGTTATTACAAGCTTATCGTTTTCTTGTTTGATGAAGTGATGTTACGAAGTAGGTCATATTGACGGGTCCTCATCCCGTCTTGATATTATTATGTTTCTATGTGTGTCTGTCGCGTCTGCTTAAGGAGACGCGAGGGGCCTGACGGATTAAATTAAACATATATAAGAGGTATCTAATATCTACCTGGTCCCAGCGAAATAGTGACGACATCACCAGCGTGAGCATCAAACTCCATCTCCCGCTTGCCTACTTCCAAGTCCCAAACGCATCTGCGGCGAAAACTAGATTATTGCATATCTACCTATTTTGTACATTTACTGCAGAATGATCCGTTGAGATGTGGCAGTATGGACAAATCTCAAACCTTAAGTAATGTTAAAGGTTAGGAAACTGCTTTCAAACTTTTTACGACTTGATGTTATAGTTGAATGTTTAAAAATGAGACATTTTATAAACGTGGTGATCGCTCACATCTTCATATCTCCAGAGCCTGTGAGGATGTGGGTGTCATCGAGGAAGCGGCAGCTGCTCAGGAAGCCCTCGTAGCCAGCCAGCTCGCGGACCATCTTAGCGGCGCCGGTTGAGTCGCGGTTGTTCACGTCATACACAGTGCACATGTTGTCCATCCCGCCACACGCTTCAAACATAATATAAAGTCATAAACGCCAAATGTTTGACTCGCGTCCCGTGAATAAAAATAGATAATAACATCCCCAGGTCGTCGTCGTCCGTCCACGAACAAATTCCTATCGCGTCTTAAACTGAAATAGATAAATATTTTTTCACACGGTTATTTCTGCGATAATTTTACCGACCGCTTGACCCCAATTCCTCATGACAAAATTTTGCCAGTGAAGAGACGAGGCGATCAGTAGTAGGTAGATAGGTATAAGAATATAATTTTGTGATAATTATAATATAGATTATGAACTATTTATTCTGTGATATATATATAATATATATGTATATATATATATATATGATATCACAGAATAGATAATAATACTACCTAATAACGTAGTGCCCACCATAAGAAGTAATCTCCTAAGTATTTAAAGAGTTTTGCGGTCACTATTTGATCGATCCTTCCTAAGGGTTCACCGTCGATATGAAAGAAAAACTTAAATAAGTACTTATATTCATGTACTTATATTCATTCACAGACAAAGTCGTCGTCAACTTCTGTGAATGAATATAAGTACTTATTTAAGTTTTTTTTTTTAAATAAGTTTATGTCTTACCAACAAAGTTTCCGGATGGGGCGAATGCGACGCTCATGACCCAGGCCGAGCGCAGCGGTATCACTTGCACCTTGTTCCCGCTCCAGGTATCCCAGATGATCAGCTTCCCGTCCAGTGAGCCCGTGACGCAGTGCCTGTACATGACAGTTTTATTCAGATATCGGCACCCACGTAAACTAAATGCTTTGCAGTGACTCGCCATACTATTTTTTTTTAAATCGTATGTTACGGTTGTTCGATTCGAAACCGTCCTAATAAATTGGGATAAAGCCAAGGGTTGCAACATGTTGCCATGTCACACGTTTAACGTTAGCTAATAACATGCAAATACCTATTTTCACACATGTAGTTGGCAGTACGTCAGTAGTTAGAAAACCAGTATAAGCGAGCCTCATAATCTATTGAAAGTCTGCACTACGGTAGGGAAACTTAAGGTCAGTGTTACGAGCGACGACGTGCGGCGGATTGTACCTATTTAATAAATTTCAAATACAAATTTACTAGTAACTAGCTTCTGCCAGCGCATTCGCCCGCACGGTAAAAAGTAGCCTTTGTTTATCCATATTGGTTATAATCTGTGTGTAAAATTTTATTCAAACCCTTCTGCCGTATTTGCGTGATTGAAACACAAACATACACACTTTCGCATTTATAATATTAGTAGGACTAGTTGCAAGTGCACCGTTGTAAGGTAACTTTTTTTTGGCATATACTTATTTCTTGGGCCAGAAACCTTCGCAAGCCTCCTCAAAATACCTTACCAAAGTTTCATAACAATCTGATCAATGGTTTTGAAATGCTTAGAGGACAAACATACAAACATTCATTTGTATTAAAATAAATAGATATATGCATCACGTCTATATTTCCCAAAGGGTTCGCAGAGGTATCTTCCTAGAATACACGAGGGTTATAAAAGATCCTAAAATCTCATATTAGATAAAACGAGTAACGCTCCCACTACGACAATTCCCTTACAACAGTTACAGCCGACTATGTCAGACAGAAATAAATAAGTATTTTTATCTTTTCAACAGAACAGTGGAGGACCATCATAATCATAATTTTATTTTAACCCTGTTTATAAAAATTAAATTGTAGAATAAACATTCACAAGTACCTAATACTACAGCTACTTAATTAGATTTTGTAGCATACCTAGGACCTTACCGAGATTTAGTTATTAGGTTTCATAAATTACCCAGGTATTTAGGTAAGTACCTACTCACATATGGAGCTTCGCCGAAAGGAGATCAGCATGGGAAAAGCCAGCCAGTGCCTGCTGAGAACCGGGTTTGTGCGGCAGGCCAATTATCCTGCGCCTCCCGCTAACACCGAGCTAGCTGGTCGAGGTCATCTTCTGCTGGCCCCGGGCCAGAAGATGATGACCTCGTTTGCCTCAACCGTGGCTGCCGCAGCCAAACCAGGCTCGTCGGGGCAGACCAACCGCAGGGCAGCGCCGGTATCCGCGTAGTCGGCACCGATGAAACCAGCGAAAATGGCTCCGTCCAAGCCTAAGAAGGGCCGCCGCACAGGCGGCGAGGGCCCCCAAGTTGGCGGCGAGTCGGCCGCCCCCAATTCTTCCGCCTCCGCATTCTGAATCTCCTGCGGTCTACGCCGAATGGAAAGTGGATGCGGAGAAGAGGAAGGTGGGCAAGGCAGTGGGCCAGGACGAAGAAAGGAGAGTCAGCAGCAGCGCAAGGAGCGAAGCGTCGCGGCTAGGCTCCGCGTCCCGAAATCCGCAGTTGTAGTGAGCACACTACAGCCTGAAGCGGAAAAGAAGGTCGTGTCCTATTGCGACGTGATGGCCGAGTGCGGCGGTGAACCTGGAGGAGCTTGGTGTCACCAAGGGCATCTGGGTAACTATGACTAGGGGGTCACTGTGACTGGGGCCCGGATGCTGGAGGTCCACGGCGCGACCAGCGGTCCAATCGCTGAAGCTCTGGCCGAAAGGCTCAGGGCATCCCTAAATGCGGACGAGGCCTGACGGTCCACGCTGGACGACTCTGTGACAGAGAGACAGCGGTGGCCGCCGTCATCAAGGCTGGGGGCCCGGGTGCTCTGCCGAGCAGGTGAGGGCAGGCGTATATACGTCCTAACTTCACGGCAATGCGAGTCATTACGGTGAGCTGCCGCATGTCGGCGGCCCAAAAATCAGCCGGGGAGGGCCCAGACCTCTGTGGTGCTTCCGCTGCCATGTGGGCAACCACGCGGGAGCTCAGTGCACCTCGGAGGTGGACCACAGTGATCACTGCTTCCACTGTGGTCAGTACGGTCACAAGGCCGGCTCGTGCAATGCCACGCCGCACTGCGTCGTATGTGCGGCAGCTGGCAAGCCGGTCGATCACCTGGCTGGAAGCAGAGCCTGCGCTCAACCCGCCAAGGCCAGGGCAGGGGCAAGGCCTCCACCACCGCCGTCATCACCGCAACCGCCGCCAATGCCGCCGCTGCTGCCGCCTTCAATGCCGCCATCTCCAATGCCGCCTCCACAGCCGTTGCTGCCATAACCACCGTGGCAGGGCCCTCACAGAGAGGCTCAGGGGGTTGAAATGGAGTGTCAATAACAGCCCATTATGCCTCCTCCCGGCTAACATTAACCACTGCTCAGGATCTTTAGCTCCAGAGTATGGCGCAGTGGTCGATTAACATCACCGTGGTCGCTGAGTCGTACTTTGTCCCGCGCAGGGATGACTGGGTTCTGACGTTTGGTTCCTGGAGTGAGCCAGAGCTGCCTTGAAGCGGCTCCTGCCCTATCTAAGGGGACCAAACGTCTCCTGCCGGAGGCTCCTCGCGGGGTTCGTTGGTCCCTGGCTAAGTTGGTTGAATCGAACTTCTGTCACCCCTCAATACCTCCACTGCTGAAACCTGACGGGTCACTGGCCCACTCCACCGAGGAGAAAGCAAACTTGTTTGCCTCTCAGTTTGCGGAATTTTCACGTCTAGATCCTGGTGGCGCGAGCCCCCCTAGTTCTCCTGATGGATGCGGGCTGATTATGTTGGGCATTCGCATTCATCAGAAGGACGTCCGTAGGGCACTGCGTAACCTAGACGTGAACAAGGTTAGTAGCCCCGACGGGATACCGGCAATTGTCCTGAGGGCTTGTGCGCCTGAGTTGTCTCCGATCTTGACACGCCTATTTCGCCTTTCGTTTGAGAATGGAAAAGTGCCGATGGCTTGAAAGCAAGCTGACGTGCAGCCCGTGCCCAAGAAGGGTAGCCAAGCTGACCCAGCCAATTACAGAGCCATCTCGGTTAAACGAGAAAGAGAACGTGTACTGAATGGTAAGCTCCTGGCATAATTATCTAGAAGCTAAAGATATCTTCAGTGACCGACAATACGTCTTTCGCCGAAATTTATCAACTGGGGATCTTCTAGCGTATGCCATTCCCATCTGAGGCCATCGAGAAACACGGGGAAGCACTTGCGGTTTCTCTTGACATCTGGAAGGCCTTCGACAGGGTGCCGCTCATTAGCCTTATTGGTAAGCTTCCTTCCTTCAGTCTACCCGCCGGATTGTGTGATTGGATTGCTGATTTCTTGAGGAATCGGTCTATTTAAATGTTCATTGATGGGTGCTCATCCGGACTGCTGGATATTAATGCCGGGGTTCCTCCGGGGTCAGTGCTTTCGGTATCATTGTTCTTGTTGCATATTATTGATCTGCTTAAATCCGGTACCTTTGGGTATGCAGACGACAGCGCTGTTGCTGATAGATACGTGTCCAACGCACGAACTGGTTGGTCGCAGATCCGATCTCTCCGAGAGGCTATGGTTGAGCGCTTGAACTTGTCCTTACAGGCTGTCTCTGAATGGGGCGATGCCAATCTAGTCAGGTTCAATGCTGCTAAAACCCAGGCGTGTCTTTTCTCTGCTAAAAGGAGCCAATTCCACCCGGCTCCATCTTTCCGAGGTAAAACCGTGCCGATAACCGATCATCTTGATCTTCTTGGTGTCACGTTAACACCCACCCTCAATTTTGGGCCATATTTCGAGGCAAAGGCTCATCTGGCTGCCAAAAAGTTGGTAATCCTAGCAAAGGTGATACCGTCTCACCTTTGCTAGGATAACCAACTTTTAGGCAGCCAGTCTTCACGCCGGAACTGCTGCTCAAAATTTATCAAGCGCAAGTTCGTTCGTGTATGGAGTACTGCTCTAATCTTTGGGATGGATCTGCCAGCTTGATGCGCTTGAGTCCATTGAAAAACGAGCCAAGGGGATCATCGTCAATGATAGGCTCGTCGAGTCGAGGCTCCAGAGCTTTGAGCATCGACGTCGAGTTGCTAACCTATCGGTTTTCTATCTACTATATTGCATTGAGAGTGTGTGACGGAATTGCATAGTTTATTTCCATCAAGCCCGTTCTATCATCGGACCACTAGACGTACGGCGATGCGCCACCGGTACATGGTGGACATCCTACCCACACGCACAAAACGTTTTGCGAACACATTCATTGTGCGTACAGCTAGGGAGTGGAGTAGTAAGTGGAGCAGTAGGGAGTGGTAAGTCAAGAGTGAATAGGTTACTTCTAGGCAAGCGTGCTCCATCTTCGACTTCATCATCGCTTACTATCAGGTGAGATAGCGGTTAAGCGCGTGCCTATAAATGATTAAAAAAAAACGGTGTAGGTGCGTTCCCTAAGGTAGCGACCAGTCGAGGCGGCTGGTCGCGGCCTTAGGGAACGCACCCACACCGTTGAACCGGGTGAACGCGTCTCACAAGGGTCATGGCTATCCGGCTGGCCCAGGGATATCGCTCGGTCTCCGGTGAGGCGGTGAGGCTCCTTGCCGGATTTCCACCATTGGGTCTGGAGGAAAAACTTCTCGCGCACATATAGGAGTGGTACGAGGATGCAAAACGCCGGGGCGTAACTCAGCTGCCGCGAGAAATCACGGCACAGTATACAGAGCTCCGGCGCGGGATCTCATAGCAACATGGAGAGTGCAACTTTCGCAACCTAGCGCTGGGCACGCCACAATTGCGGTGATAATAAGTCTCCTCTTCGAGGAGTGGCTGGAGAGGCGCCATGGCGTCCTCACCTGCCACCTGACGCAGATCCTCACCGGAGATGGTTGTTTCGGGAGGTTCCTGTTCCGTATAAGGCGGGAGGAAATGCCCGGGTGTCACCATTGTGTGCATCGCCCGGAGGCTACGGTGGAGCATACGGTGGAAGTCTGCCCCGCTAGTGCGGAGCACCGCCGTGTCCTTGTGGAGGCGATCGGCAAAGCCGACCTCTTGCATTCAGCCTTGGTACAGGCCATGGTACGGAGCGAGAGGACATGGGACGCTGTCACCTCCTAATGCAGGAGGAGGCAAGACACGAGACCGTAGGCGCGGGCTTGCGGACGTCGAGTAATGGGTAGCTCGCCGTCCAATAAAGACCAAGCCCGAGTCGACGGCACGTAGGGTTCCATGTGCGCCTCAAAGACATGTCAGCATTAATTGAGAGAGTTCGCTAGTGCGCTAGTTGCAAAGAGACACCGCGGCCTTGGCGCCAGTCAACTGAGGGGGAAAACGGTTGGGTTTTAGTCAGTAAGAGTCTGACACGCCCTCCCGCTCCACCCAGAGCGGCAGAAGTTATTTGATGATTTCCCAATCACAAATGAAAAGGTAGCGCAAAAACGCAAAACATGTAGTACCTACATGTTTTGCGTTTCCTCTCCAGTATCTATATAAGATTAATCTATATTTTTGCATGATAAGTAAGAGAGTGAAAATTAAACCCAAATACAACGCTACACAATTGATACTCGTAGTTAAGTCACTACGAATGTGTTCGGGGAATAACTATATAAAAGCAGAAATGTTTCAAACATTAAACTTATTAAGCTATACAGTCCCATCGCAATATCTACTTATCTTTAAATTCGCACAGCTCATGACTGAGACAAATATTTAGGAACATCGTGAAACTTGACGTAATCGATAAAAAACAGATGCAGAGGGGGATTTAATCTCAATTCATTCAGATATTTGACAGTGACAGTATTTTTGTATAAAATTCAAATAAGTCTACTTACATGTCCTTAACATTATATTTATTTCGTTCTCAGTGTACTCACCTGGAATCTCCGCTATAATGCACAGAGTTGACCTTATTGATGTGTCCTTTCAAAGTCTTCTTCGTTACCAACCTAATCTTAGTCACGTCTGATAAATCCCCACATTTTTCAGCTAGTTTCACGTCAGCTAACTTTTCTTGATCGGCCTGTTGAAGAGTATTAAATACTTACTATTACCGACTGTTACATAATGTTCTTCAATTATCAGCCAACAATAAAGAGCGTAGATGAAAACATAGTAATATTAACTTTGTCTGGATATTCCGCATATACCTTTACTTTGGCGATCAAGTCGGTTAGCTCCTTTTTGAGGGCCGTAGTCTCCGGGTCTTCTTTTGGCATGTTTCCCACTGTTCACTACTAAGGAATAGTTGTACGACGTACCGCTACGACTGGTATGAGACACTAACAGAACCCAGCCCCTGTCTCTAATCTCATTTGCGTAAATTGGATTTCAATTTACTGCTCAACCGAAGCTTTATATGTGCCAACTAATGTGCTGCTTACCACAATTTGTTATGTTACTGGTTGAAGTTATAGGGTGAGTAAAATGATCCAAGAACTTGATCATTACAAATTCAGCTTCAAACGAGCCGACGAACCAAGACAAAGACTGCGCAAACGTTGGCAGTTTTGGTCTCACACAATCAAATCATTGGTTTACTTTTGACTAGCGACCCGCCCCGGCTTCGCACGGGAGTAAAATGATTTGAAAGGCACGTAGTGCCATCTAGCGTAACGCCGCTATAACACACACTTAATCACAATATAGCCTATGTCACTCAGGAATAATGTAGCTTTTCACTGGTGAAAGAATTTTCAAAATCGGTTCAACAGTTCCAGAGATTACTTCCTACAAACAAACTTACAAACTTTACCAAATATATAAATATAGTATTAAATATTAGTATAGATTACTCCGGGCTATTTAGGTTTTAGTCAAGGCTCGATTTTGGGATCATTCTTGTTTTTGGTGTATAAATGATTTACCACACTATCTGTGACGTAGTACTGTTTACTGATGATATTTCTTCTACCTTTAAAGACTCTGCAGTTTTTTTGGGTTACACTGTTGATTGCAAACTTCAATGGGGCCCACATATTATATCAAGCCTATCGGGAAGGCTCAGCTCTGCCACCTACGCCGTCAGAAAAGTTAGACAAAATACACACGAGGCTGTGTGTTGCAGCGCGAGCCGTAGACGAGGGCGTAATTCAGCCGAGTGTGTAATGAGCAGAGCTCACGAGTTTCATACGACGTTTTTTAACACATTTGAGAGGAAAAAGCAAACATGTATTGCTTATAATGTTTAATTATTACAAACAATTGGTGAACGTACAATTTTGAATTGATTTGGATGGCAATTTCACAGTTTGTGTTATATTGGTGTTTGCCACTTCTATAATACTTTCGTTTTCATCTTGTGTAAATGTCAGCGACAAAGGCAAATCATATAAATTACTGGAAGCTGTAGGCACCAAATAGCTCATGCTACGAGAGACTCGAAAAATTTTAACTTCGAAAAAAGCTCATTGGGAATCAAAAAATTCTTCCACATCGCTGTCAAAGGATAGTGCCCAGCGGCAACGTTACTTCAATTAATACGAGTATCATCATCATTCTCCTGCCCTTATCCCAATTTATTTGGGGTCGGCGCAACATGTCTTTTTCTTCCATACTCCTCTATTAGTCGTCATCTCTGTAGTTATTTTATAATAATAAACATAAAGCCCTGTTCTAAGTCCGTATGTTATAACCGGCGAATACGGAACCCTACCCAGGGCGTGGCCCGACACACACTTGGCCGGCTTTTTATAATACTTTATTTAACATACATACAGTTTAACACATAATTACACATTTACAACTACGGTTTTACACTACCAAATCGTGTTGATGTATAACAGCTCAACTAATGTTTAATAATAATATATTGCTTCTTAACTTGCAAAACGTCTTTAAAGCAAAACTTCTACATTGCTTAGTGACTAAAATAGAGACAGCCTAACTTGCAGTACGTCTTTAAAGCAGAACCACTACATAGCATAATGACTAAAATGCAGACAGCCTAACTTGCAGCCGAGAACTCGGTACCGTTCCCTCCCTGTGCTCTTCCTCGGGGACTTCAATGCCCGGTATACGGACGCATGAGCAGGATGGTAGAGGACTGGGCTCTGGAGAGAGGCCTGGTCTTCCAAAACCGGGGTTCTGTCCCCAAGTGAGTGCGGATGCGGAGTGAATCGGTGGTGGACATCACGTTCGCCAGCCCCGCTCTGTTATCGTGTGTTGTCGATTGGCACGTCATGGAGGGGGTGGAGACGTATTCCGATCACCGGTATATCCGGTTTGACGTGGCCATGTCCGAGATATGTGATGTGGCAATGCCCTGGGTCCAACCTTGTGCTCGGCGCCAGATGTACTGGTGGTCGCCGTAGCTTACGGCTCTGCGCCAAGCATGCATAGCCGCGCAACGCCAGTACATCAGCCACCGCAGGCTCCGTAACCGACCCCCGGATACGGTAGCCATCGATCGAGGCGGAGCTGTACGTAGGGTACAGAGCTTCGATGACCACTCTGCGAGCGGAGATCAAGCGGGCCAAGGCATTGGCCCGCAAGGAGTCGCTGTGGACTCTGAACAAAGTTCCGTGAGGGCGCCCATACAAAATGGTGCGGGATAAACTCCGCCCATGGGTGCCCCCGCTAACGCAGTCTCCAGCTGCAGCTCGTGGAGGGTGTGGTGAGCGCTCTGTTTCCTTCGCGAGGGGGACATACCCTTGCCTATGACTCCGCCTCTTGCGGTGCCTGACGCAGACCAACCCGTCGACGACGATGCTCCCGAGGTGACCGAGGTAGAGCTGAGAGTGGCGGCTGAGGTGGCTTTCATGAGATAGCCTGGGTCCTGGCCGTGGAGGAGGCTCTCGGGCCTCGACTAAGAGGGTCCTAAGCGCATGCATGGAGAGGGGCCAGTTTCCGCTTCGTTGGGAGACGGGGAAGCTGGTCCTCAGCAAGCAGCCGGGGCGCCCTGCGGACTCTACGTCCGCTTACCGGCCCATGGTGCTGCTCGACGAGGTGGGTAAGCTCTTCGAAAGAGTAATTGCAGACCGCCACGACGGGCAACTGGTGCGGGTGGGGCCGGATCTGAGCAGGAGGGCATGTCAGACTCTTGTCATTGGATGATTACCCACACCGGCAAAAAAAAAAGGAGTGGCCCTCACGCCCACAGCCGCAGCCGCCACAGGAGTCGCCCTGGGCATCAGGGGTTTCAGGACGATCTCCGGCCACACTGTAGACGCGAGCCTGCGGACGGCGAGTAATGGGTAGCTCGCCGTCCGATCAGCACTAGGCCCAAGAGTCGACGGCGCTTAGTGTTCTATACTATTCTAGATATCAGCAGGGCCCATCATGGCCGATGCCTGCATGCCAAAGGGTCGCAAATAAATTCATAACACAGTTACCGCGCCCCTGGGCACTCAGGCAAGGAAGGCTCAGGGGTGAGTTTAAGTCAGTAAGAGTCTGTCATGCCCTCCTGCTCCACCCAGAGCGGACAAAGTCATAGGATAATTTCCCACCCCCAAAAAACAAAAGGTGGTAATGGGGGAACAACGGATTCAATTTGCTTTTAAGACGTTCTGCAAGTTATGCAGCCCGCTCATAACTGGTCTAAACGCCTTGTTGACACTTCGCGTGACCCAAGGGCTGGCTTTTACCTCGGCCAGAGGTTAAGCATTGCCATACAACGTGGCCATGCCGCCAGTCTTTTGGGCACACTTCCAGTCGACAGCGGAGGATTTTTTTGTCGCCATATTTTAAGTTTTATTTAGTTATGAGTTTTTGTTTTAATTACAGTTAGTAAAGTATTAAAGTTTTTATAAATATTATTTATACATTCCGTTAAATAAAACACATATCTACTAGATTAAATTGACTTTTGAACGAAATTAATTGAATTGATACAATGAATTTTGCGAATTAACTAGTCTAATTAAGTCAAATTCCATTTTAAAAGATAAATGAGTGTGGAGTGTTAGTGTAGAGTGTTAGTGTGGATTGCAAGTGTATGTTTGGGTGTGCCATGTGTGTTACAAATCTGGCGGATAGATGGCACTTCGTACTGTTAATTAAAAAAGGTAGAGCTGCCTGTCTATCTTTATACCCTATTTATTATTGTAGTCTCTGGAGACTCTCAACGATTCAGAAAACTATTTTTATTTATATAGTATTTACCACAAAATTAAATTGACACCTGACAGACAGTGACATTTTTTTTAAATCAGTTTTTTTTTTATTGGTTTTAAAGGTATTTAATTTATGAGTGTAAGTTTATGCACATGAGAAATTCCAAAAGTATCTGTGGGCTGACATTCGTGGACTAATTTGCCAATCATACCTGTAATTTGTAGAGTTTTTTCAGCCGTTACGGGTAATCAGAAGCCAGAAAGTCCAACACCAGTCATAATTCTTGGACATCGTGTGATCCAGTAACAGGGCTGTGGACGTCAGATAGGCAGTCTCTCTATGTAAAATACTGGTATTAAGCTGCATCTGGTTAGATTGGAAGCCATGGGCGACAAGGAGGAGGTTGCACTTGCACTCTTGCCTTGCCTGGCTTTTGATATGGTAGGTACTTAATATACCAAAACGTTCAAAATATATTGAAAATACTTCTTAGAATATTATTCCAAGCATATCCGAGGCGAGGAGAACCCTTGCCTCCTTTTGAATTAGTTATTTGCCAGTATGAGGTGATGTGCTGAAGATTTTGGCACCCTCTGAAAATAAATTGTGTGCTTATGTTGGAAGCAGACCCCAACTTAGTTTAGAAAAAAAAATAACTAATAAGTTCGAAACAAGTCAATTTCAGCAGTCTGATGCAGTTTGTAGCAATAATTAAAGTTCAATTATTAATTTCATGCCACCAACTATATCAGACTGCTTGAAATGTGACTTTTTTGGAACTTTTAAGTTGTTTTTTACAGTCGGATATTTTGAAAATAGTATTTTTTTTATTTTCTACATTATAATGAGTTATATTTTTGGAATCGCCTCCTCGAACCCTTTATTTTGATACCCCACTTAATTTAGTTCGTCGACTTTAATTTTTTTCTTTTTCACAATATGGCTTCTGGTTGTCGCCATATTGTATTTGGATTACTGTCATGTCTCTAGTAGCACTCGCAAAATTACTATGAATCAATTAACGTGGGAATTATCAAAATCGACCCACGCGTTTGGTCTCTAAAGCGCCACAAAGGAACAAACTGATAAACACATTACCCTCCCTTGCGACGCACAGTCGGATAAATAGAGACTATTTTATAAAATCGTCGTTTATTCTTTGGCGATTCAAGTGAAGCGTGACATCGGTGTCCCAGAAACGATCACTTTCACTAAAACGTTTCACTTCTTTTTGATCAATTTTAACTGTTTTCAATTGTCACTGATGAATAACTGAGACTTCGGAACGGATCGATCATATTATTTAGGTAGGTACAGTAACTTTATTGAAAGGTAAATCGGACTCCTTTATAATGTGGTAGGCATCCACGAGCACGACTCTTTTACGACAATATGATCAGCATGCAGCTCATGGTGGTTTTTTCAACCATTTAAGAGCAAAGATGAGCGCTTACGTCATGAGTATAATTATGATTACAAAACAATTAGAATAGGTACGGTTTGGGTATTATAGGATAAGTAAGGACTTACTCTAAAACAAACTTATCCTTAACTACACACATGTCAAACATTTTTAACCGACTTCAAAAACGGAGGTTCTGTTTTCGACCCGTATGTATGTAAGTATGTTTGTTTTTCTGCGATTGTCTCGAAAACTGCTGAGCTGGTTGTGATTGGGTTTCGTTTCGTAATTCAAATGCATATTTTTCAAGGATGGTTTTGGTATATAATACATTAGGATCTGATGAAGAACTTCGGCGATAGACAGTGGAATAACTCAAATGACTCGCAATTACTGCGATTGTTTGTCTATGTATTGTTTACACAATATAATGGAAAACTTAAAAGGGGAAAAATATTAAATTTAAAAAGAATAGAACCGACTTCAAAAAAAAAAAATGTGCAAAATAACTTTAATTCCGGCAATAGTAGGTTTTTTTAAAAAAAAAAAATAACCAACGATTGCCGAAATTAAAGTTATTTTTGGATGATTTTATTTCTTCGTTTTTTGACGAAACGGTTTTACGCACAATAACGTTTAAATTAAAAACGGTTTTTAGTAAAAAGTAAAGTATTTTTTTTCTGAGGATTTTGAGTTTTTGTGGGGCTAATTTTGTTGGTACCATAAAACAGTTCATTAAGACTACGGACCCTAAAACTACGTTACAATATGGATGCAATGACATTTAAACTTTGTTAGGAATAGGTAGAGTTTGATAATCCAAAATTTGAAAACATTCTATAGCTTCTGACGTTTTATCAGACAGTGCATGTGAAATTATATAATTTGAATGTCGATATTTTGAAAGGTTAGATGGCCGCTCTGACCCCATAGCACAAGTTTCAGCTCCAAACGGCTCAAACTTTAAACTCCCATTAAGTTTGTTATAATATAATTGATTCTGTGAATACCACTTACCTACCTCATTCCTTCCTACTTGCACAGCTTTTCTTGGTCGAGACTATTCAAATCTGTGGCTACGTAAGCGATCTATATTATTGGTAGGTACAGTTACTTAAGTTTTCTTTTTAACGTCCGTCGTCCGCCACTTTCATTTAACGGTAATAAGGTTTTCTGAAAGCAATAAAAATAGAGAACGACTCTTACCTTCCCGTTGTAATCAATTTGATAGGTTCTGTTTGCGAACCGATTGCAGTCGTTCGTCGGGAGCTTTGAGGAAAACATGGTTCTTAAGCGTCGCAGTTTTCCCTTTAAATTTTGCTGGCTATTGGCAATATATATTGCGCTGAGACAAGGCACTTTGTCACAAGAATTCTGCGAGAAAAATGCCGAAGAGGACAACTGCAAACAACATTTCCGGTATTCCAAAGGTAAATATTCTTATTTTTTTCTATTGGGATTCTGCTTACGCGAACTTCTAAATGCTAACTTTAGGTTAATTCCGATTACAGATTATGTATATATGTAGGTACAGTTAATTTTTTTATTATAAACCCTAATGAACTGTAAAAATCCAAATTGTAAAATAATTTTGTATGCTTATTATAATTTAGTTGTTAATTTTTAATATTTAATTGTGACTTAATCAATAATAACACGTGTGTCATTTCTATTGGTTTGTGAAGAGACACATACCACCATAGATATGTAGTTTTTTTTAAACTATAGTTAAGTACCTACCTAAACTACCTAAATCATATGGGTAGTAAATTAAGTAATAACCAAAATAGTAAGTAGGTAGGTATGCCTTTTATGCGATTCACAAAATGAAATGAGGTTTTGAATCTACAATTTTTATTCAAATTTATTTAAGTAAGTAGTTAGGTACGTATTAGTTAATTAGGTAAGTAGGTACCTACTCCATTTTGCTCATGTAGAAAGTTTTGTTCTGTAACACTAGTTTCTTGTTGTAATGTGATAAACAGGTAAACAATTTCGGCAATTGAGAACAGACAGCAAACCATCCGCGGCTGTAGCTATGATAATCTATGTAATTGTTACGTAGGTCAATATTAGCCTGTATAATGTTGTCGCTTTACAGGACGAGAGATTCCATTTACTTCTGCATTGTGACTTAATACGGTCTACACAAAACAGCTATGTAGATTAAGAAATTATATTGGTACCTACATTACATAATTTACATACCTACCTACAAGAAAACCTACTTCTCTACATTATCTATAAAATAATTGTGTTAGCGGGTAGGTATAAAGTGGCTAAGCAGTTTACTAGCTGATTTGATTTTATTTATTACCACACTAATATTATAGTGGCGAAAGATTTTATGCATAGAAATATAAATCTATGATTTTATGTGTGTATGTATGTTTGTAACTCCTTCACGCTCAGACAGCTGCACGGATTAAAATTTGATACCAGGATAGCTTACCTTCTGGATTAACACATGGGCTATAAATTATAAAGGTGGGAAGTACTACCTAATTACACGCGGGTGGAGTCGCGGGGCGGCAGCTACGTAGTAATTAATGAAATAATACTTACTTATGTTTTTAAAGTAACATTAGGATTGTAATTTCATAATAAAACTATGCTAGGCACTCATCTACATAAACTTATAACATTCGGCAGGTATTCCTTATTTATTTCATTAATGTTCCTTAAATTAGAACATTAAAACGTATTTTCTTGTTATCCAGATTATCGATCAACGGGTTATGGTCAAGTTTTTCTTAGGTTACGTACGGCATTTTTCTATTGGTAGACTTAGCATGCATTCTTGACGGTTCTTGATAAGCAGATAAATTACTGTTGTATGTTTACACTCAGTACCTAGTAGATAATATGTTTGCTCGCTTAGTCATTCTGTGACTAAGTGAGCGGTTTATCCCCTCGTACCGGCTTTGGGAATGGCTGCTCAAACAATAATGAGTATTAAATTTTGATTGAACAGGAAATACCTACATACTTCTTTCTACAGTAAGTAACCGCTACCTAACCTTGACCACCTTGAAGAATAGTTATGTACTACTAGCATTAGCGAAGGAAAAGAGGCAAATAGATAAATATAATTTATGTAAGTACTTCATTGTGCATTCAACTTGAAACATAGCTCAAATTTTTTTTTGCGCGTTTTTGGCAACCTAAGTCTTACATCTAAAAATGCTCCATGAAACTGTTTTCACAGTTTGTCTGTGAGCATTATTATTCAACTAGCTTTTTAGTAGGCTACCCAGAACTGAACTAGTTAGATTAGGTTAATTATTTTAAAAAAACATGCGTAGATTATATAGAAAGCGTGATTATATAGAAAAAATTGTCTGGTTCAGAAAATGTATTACTTATAAAAAAGATTTAAAAAAGGGGCACGGGGTTTCCGCAATTTTTTCATCATCGGTTCTACACCTTCCCCCTCCCCCTTTCTCCCTTTAAATCGACAAAAAATTACGTAAACATAACCTCATACACGATTTTAATATCTTGCTGTTTAATGCATAAAAAGAAAAGGGGAGAATGCCGTGCTTTTTCCTTCATAGGGGGGAGGTCTAAACCTCCTCTCCCTACACCTCCTCCCCAGCGTTGCCAGAATGTTACTTTTGTAACATTTTACGTTACTTTTTACCCTCTCATGTTACCTCCATGTTACACGATCGAAATGTTTCTTTTACGTTACTTTTAGAAATGTACAGGGTAGCCCGCTAAATTCAAATTTTCTCGTGTTTTTGCAATTTGCAGGTCAGTGTCAGGTTGTATGTTGGTCAAAATATGATTTGCGGCCGTAGCAAGTATCAATACAACTCTCTCAGTTGGAATTGATGTCAAATGTCATGATTTCATTAAATAGTCATTCCATGCATCAATATGAATGCCTAAGGGTAGCGGATAAATTCTGAACATGAGTTACCGCACCCCTGGGCACTTAGGCAGCGAAGGAACAGGGGTGGGTTTTAGTCAGTACCTAAGACTCGGACACGCCCTCCCGCTCCACCCAGAGCGGGAGAAGTCATGGGTGGTTTACCACCCCACAAAAAAAAAAATGGATCAATATGAACTTAGAATGTTGTATTGATGATTTTAGTGATTTCAGTTCTGTAAATACGTACTTGCTATGGCCGCGACTCATATTATGATCAAAAAACAAAAAGGAGAAGCGCCAGGATAACCCGCGAAAACTACGACGACTATTTCATTAAATCATGACATTCAACAACAATTCAATAACTTAGACCTGGTATAAAGATCTAGATTAAGTGCCATAGTTTCGTTCTCCTCATAAAATAAGGTAATGTTACTTTTCCCGTGAAAATGTTACTTTTTGAGCTGTCTCATGTTACATTTGACAATCTGCCACTGGCAACACTGCTCCTCTCCCTCCCCCTCCCATCCCTTAATTCCACGTCACATCAAGTAAAGTCGTCGTACCCAAATCTGTCCTAATATATAATCCGTGGTGTAAAATGTCGTGCAAAATCGATAAAACGGCCCGTTAAAACAAATAAAAACTATGTCATTTGCGTCGTGTTTGTCTGTCATTCAGTTTCGTTCATTCCATGTCTCCTCGAGTTGCGTAAGTGTGTTATCTGTGACACCAATTTTTTTTTTTTTTTGCTTATCTCATTTGTGTACAAAAGGTAATGATGCAAGAGCGAGCGAAGCGAGCTCGGGACTTTGGGCACTCCGACTCGGATAGGTTAAGTTCGAAGGGGATGGCGGAGTCTAGTGAGTGAGCGAAGCGAGCAAACTCAAACCCTGCCTTCCTCTTTGTTGTTATTTTTAGGGTTCCGTACCTCAAAAGGAAACACCGGCCAAGTGCGTGTCGGGCTACGCGCAGTGTAGTGTAGGTTCCGTAGTCGCCCGATGTTCCCGAAAGATGTTCCCGGCTTTGAAATTGTCTCGGTATTATTCTTATCAGTCCTTTTTAAGAATAAATCATATTCTTGAAAATGTTTTCTCTGTAGATTATTTTATTTATAAGTTGTGCTTTTACCCCTAAGGGAATACTTTTCGTTCACAAATTTTACACTTTGGACATTCATTATTTATTATCATAAAATATCTCCATTTAACCTTATTAAACTTCTTTGTAGATTTTTTACTAAAATAATTAAATATTTTAATTGAACACAAACTGCCCCATGTCACACCAAACCAACACTAAACTATACCTACATAAAACAAAAAATCCGCGTAGTGCAATTCGAAACATGTCTGTCACTAAAGCACAACGACACCAACCGAGTAATGGCTCAATTACACCTTCCGATTTCAAGGGACCCAATTTAGGAAACAGGAAGGTGTAATAGCAGTTAGAGCAGTTAGTGTACGATTTAGTGAGATTGGGACGTCCCGATTTGACTTCCTAAATTGTGTACGATTTAGGATAGTGTAATCGCATCACCCCGATTTAGAGCTAAGTGTTGCCAATTTAGAGACTTTGTCGCTACAAATGGGGTAGTAGTATTTTGGTTTGTGTTTAAAATTAAATTAAATTTCACAAAGCCTTTCCCAGAAAAAAGATCTGAGTCCGCTCTTTTTATTTTTAAGTCTGATCCTGGTAGAATCAGTTTTTAAGAGACTTTAGAGCGACTTTTGATATTCTGTTTAGGGACTCGAATTTGTAAGAGTTGGCAACACTGCCGACTTAGGAGTTCAATTTAGTTTAGTGTAATTGCTCGCTTCCTGCTTCCTAGTTAGTTAGTTCCTAAATTGGGTCCCTTGAAATCGGAAGGTGTAATTGAGCCTTAAGAAATTGAGGTCCGTATCCGTATCCGTATTCGCAGATTTACTTTTTTAACGATCCGGCACATCACATCACATCACATGCGGAATTATGGGGTTTTATGTTTACTAGTTGGTCACCCATAGGCCGCAATTCGGACTCATTTAAAGGACATTGTCGGAAATGGCCCCAGGACCAACAAACCTCTGACATACATAGCAATATTATAAGTATATTTTATTATACTTATTGCGAATGTCTGCACGAAACGGACACTCTGCGTTCTCTATTGAACAATTAAAAGTGTTTAAACGATTTACGACATAACAAATCAAAAATGTTGCCATCTTTGACAATTAGATTTGAAATTTGACATGACAATTAGTGATGCCCAATCTTTCATTTCACACACATCGATAAGATAAGATAACATGCACCCTTTCTTATTAGTTATTCAAATCGTGTTTTTTACGAACAGCATACCTACTCGTAAAAACGCATCAGAATTCACATGCACCAACCCGAGATTCGAGTATTCACTAAAAACAATCACTCAAATCGAATCGAATATGAGTGCACCAAACGCCCTATATTAAGCATGACGGCTACTTCTATCCGTAAAAACTGACTCGATATGAGAAATTCACGAATATAGACACGAAAACGAAGCAGTGGACAAACAACCACACTTTTATTAAGAAGGCTATTTCGAATCGTATTTTCACGAATACGAACCGAATACGAGGTACGGCACATACGCCTTAGGTGAGATGCATTGTAATATTTCAAATAGAATAACACGCTGGGTACTGAACGGTATTGATTTTGTTTAAAAATATCGATACGGATTTAATGTATCTGGCATCACTAATCCTTGTCATGTCAAATGTCAATCATCTCAACTGTCACCTGTCACTCGCTCGCATTTCTTCGTGACTGCATTGTGTAGTGATTTCATTTTGTTATTTTTGGAATACATTCGACGACCTTGCTATTTTTTACGGACTCTGATTGCTTTTCCTAGCTGTGATAATAAATAACTTTAGTTACAGGCATTTCCTAGCATATTCATGTGTATTGAAGGGAACAATTCTTACTAAAAATAACCTCAAAGCTTTGTTTTCTTTCTAAATAAATGCTTTCTACAAGGTGTCCGTCATTAAACTTTATCTTCATGGGAATATACTCGTAATTTAGAACACGCAAAGTAAATTTTCTTCACTGTTGGATTTGGGGGGAAAGATGGATGCAGAACAATCTCCTTTAAGTTAGGACGTTCCACGAGGTCTCATCTCGAAAAAAAAAATTTCGTTTCTTTTCTAATTTTCAATAGATGGTGTAATATGCATCGATTTCTTATTGAAGTTAAACTAATATTAATATTTGACCGGGAGAAGTCATTGGGTGACTGGTAAATAAAAAAAAAAACAAAAAAGGGGCGAATATGAAAGGAAAACAGTGGGGGTCCAAAGAATTCTGGACTTATACCCCTTAGCAATTTATGTACCGTGTGGCTGCCATAGCTACAATCGTATTATGCGATGCTGCGAAGTCATCGGTAAAATCCATAGAGCAACACGGGCCACCGGCGGACCGGAGGGGAGTATTCATAGCGTTTTTTTTTCCGATACAGAACTGTCTGTCATTTTTTGAGGGGGGAAATCTGCTCCACGCACACTTTCTCAGACTCCCACACAAAGACAATCGTCTGTCACTATGAAACTCACTCGTAACAGTTAAAACAAAATACTAAGAATTTCGCACACATAAGTAGTGTCATAACAGTCCAACAGTGTAATGAAATGATTTTTTTTGTTGTTGGCGGAGTGGGAAATCATGCAATGACATCTCCCGCTCTGGGTGGAGCGAGAGGGCGTGTCAGACTCTTACTGACTAAAACCCACCCCTGTTCCTTCCCTGCCTGAGTGCCCAGGGGTGCGGTAACTCTGTCAAGAATTTATCCGCTACCCGGTCGCGCCTACCAGCCACGATGGGCCCCGTCAGTGGTGGCTGACAATCATCTCTTTGAGGTGCGCGTGGAACACTACGCGCCGTCGACTCATAGGCCTGGTGCTGATCGGACGGCGAGCTACCTATTACTTGCCGTCCGCAGGCCCAGGTCTACGGTGGTCGGAGATCGTTTCGCGGCACCGGAAGCCTCAGGTGTCTCCTGAGGCGGCTGCTGCTGAGGGCGTGAGGGCAACTCCGTTGTTGAACCTCCCTCAGCCGTTCCGCCTCCCCTTTCGCGAGCATTACTGCTTCGCAGAAGGAGGAGATTGTTTCCCATTCCCTCTCGCTCCGTATCATGCCCTGGACCAGGGCCGGACGCGAGAGGTCGCTGCCGCCGATCGACTCCACGAGGACACGGCGGGGCTCCACCCAAGCGGAGCAGATCTCCACCGTATGCTCCACCGTGTCCTCGTAATGAAGTGATGCAACTACATTGACTTGACAATGCATGCAGCCGTGGCTGTAACAACTGTCCATACGCATTATCGATAAATTTGAGAACTTTTTTGGGAATCCAGATAGGTCTTTTATTACAAAAATTCTTCCGTTATGTCCCTTAAACTTGGATTTTTAGGAAACCTGCATATAAAAATTGTTGTTGATTTTGGAATGTTTTACATTTGATCCGCCAGACGGCGCTATGATCGCAGTATCGAAAATTCAACAACATTATATTTTAATTCCAGTATGTCCCGACAGTTGGAGCTGCTATCAAATTCAGGAAAATATCTTGTAACTTCGTCTTATTACTGTGTTACAAAAAGTGAGCATAAAAATCTATACATTTTGCAAATATAGTGCGGATTTAGAGATTATTCCTTTTTGGAAATGTTCAGCACGAACCCATGTTATCAAATCGATTGCAGCAAAGTAGAAGAAGACATTACAAAATCGCAATTTTACAGGAGAGCATATAGTAAAAAATTGTGACTATTTTGAGATTTGTGGACTGATTAACATGAACTTCTCTATGATGCATTAAAATAACCTTCTTTAGTGATTTTATAAAAGAATTAATCATTAAATCGTTGTTTTACTGAAATAATGTAAATGTACTTTTTTACTTTGAAAAGTCTACGTAGAAGAAGACATGTGCCTGATATCCATTTCTACGTTACCTAAAATATCGAATTACTAAGATAACAATCTCCAGTAATACATATCTGTATATTTAAAGAAAATCTAAGCAACATGCAATCAATATTTCGCTTTTTTTTAACCAAATTTTGTAGATGTCTTTATTTGCTTAAAATTTATCAATTTACACATTTCACTAAATGAGTTATCTACCACCAAACTTCAGCTATTTATGTCAGTTAAATCAATAATTAGTTCTCAAACCACGAGAAAAATATAATTAAAAAAAAATATTTATATTATTATTAGAAGAAAATAAAAATTTACGATTAACAGGTGACAGATGACTTTTTTTACGTTTCAATCATCTGTCAAAGCTCCGAAAGGCGGACAAATTCAAATATATCCGTTTCTACTGCAATGTCTTTTTAAAATCGAGTGTACTCGTAGATGTCCTTATTTACGTGCCGGATTTTCTTAATTATTTTGAAATTTGAAATAATTTTAATACAGACTTGTAGTTATGGTTGAAATAAGCTCATTTTTGTAAAAAAAAAAGCATTTTCGCAAAAATGTAGATGTCCGTTTCTACTTTGCTGCCATCGAAATTATCGAAAACAAAATAAGTGATGTTATCTGTGAGTAATCACTGCGCTCCGCTAGGTGGCGCGGCACGCGGGCGCTGTGACGTCACAGCGCGCAAAAGTTTAAGTACTTCCATTACTTTATTGAGGACCGTTCGGCTTTAAACTCATTTTTTTCGTATAATGGCCTTATTATGTACTTATTCCTATTAGATGACTAGAAATCTATCCGAAAAAAATATAAAAACATCAAAAAGTCGGCATTTAATTCTTTAACGTTATCACTTAACAGCTATCAAAATAGCCCTAAATCTTATGATAATGACCATTTATTATACATATTCCAATAGACACTAACACTAAATACATATACTTAACCATAATTTGAATACCATTGAGTCACTATTAGTTACCTACTGTTTTATCGGTCTTTTAATTTGGCAGCAAATAGATTCGCAAGCTCAAATCTTTTTCGAATCTGCACCGGAGGAGAGTTCTCCTTCGATGCAGATCGTGTAAATTACTAGGATAAGCTTATAGAACGGACCCTTAGCATTAAGTTTTTAGGTATAGTATATAAGTTTATATATAGTACATAAGGATAAGTAAATAGGTCAAGGCCTGTGTTCACCTTCCCATAACAACACTCCTTGAAAGCACAATAGATGCTGATAACAATAGATGTTATCATACAGGTATTACCCTAGGTCAGATACTCGTAATTAGAATTATATTTAATACCAACCCTTAAAAACAATGTTTAATAACTAAAGAACGAGGGTTGAAGAAGTATGGTAGTACTGTAGAACCGCAAGGCACCTACCTATACAGCCTGCAGGGATCCTGGGACGTTCTTCGTAACTCCGGGGAATGTCACGTAGCTTGGCGACTGCGAGAGGACTGTACGAAAGGGATACTGGCTACGAGAGAATAAGGGAAAGGGCTGAGGGCGATTTCAATTATTTTAAGATGCCCTAGTTAGCATCTACCCAGAAAGGGTTTACAAAAATAATATTCAGAACTGTAATAGTTTTAACTCCACTGTACGCTTATGAAGAACAGGAGAAAAACGACCACCGTTGTGAACACCTACTCACTATTCCTGAACTTCCCCCAGAGTGCTCCATAAATATAACCTGAGGAATATTCTCTAATTGATTATTTTATAAAAATGTCATGGGCTCGGTTACACCATATAGGATCAACTCGACCCTACTTTGTGAAGGCATAACAAAGCTGGTATAAACCGACAACAAACCCAGACACATTTCCCTAGGAGAGAGGATCGCAATCCCTCTCCTTCCTATCTGTATCTTTATTAAAATCGCACTCTGGAGAAATTTCCACACCTATTTCTTCCTAACAAACTTCTAATAAGATCAATTCCTTGCTCACGGTATATGGTTACATCTCCCATCGGTCTTCGGTCACGTCCGTGCACCTCATCCATTTCGATTACATGAAACCCACAAAAAAACAATGATTAATATTACACAAAATACAATCTAATTGAGAACCTCCTACTTTTGAAATCGGTTAAAATTTAAACTTTTTTAAATTGTCAAACGTACTAACGTTGACGTACCAGATGTCTGACAATTATTTGTCATGTCAAATGACGTCTGACACCACTGACATTTACCTATATAATACTGCTTTATTAATTTAATTACATGCAGTTCCTGAATTCTTTCGCATATTTTTATTTTTATAGGTTTACTTGGATCATAGGATTTACTAAATCCGCTTTATATTTATGGTCGAAAGCTTGTTTGTCAAGTTGCTATGACAATACACGTCAGCTAGAATAAATAAGATAGACACAAAAATAACTTTATTTTTATCAAAGAAATGGAAACCATCCCTCATATCAAAATACGGGAGGGTACACTCCAGAATATTCTGGGAAAAACGCCGTTCCGCTTGCTGTGGAATGTTGTCACATTGTGAAGTGGCATTTATGATGCAATTTTCACCCCGATAGATATCCGCTGGACTATCATCTATTGTAACAATAATAGAAGGATTTTGCATCACTTGTACTGGTACGCACCGCTGTTCCGACTCCACCTTCATCTCGAAGCTCTCCTGCTCGCAAATAGCAGAAACACACTCAACATGAACAAAATTATCGTCACAAACACCATGTGTCTCCGACGGAACTTCCATTACGACAACATCAGCCGAAACCACATCTAGATAAATACAATTCTCGTTCGACTTGTGCTCGCCATTTGTTTGTTTTAATGAAGTTGTTTCTTGGTTCTCTGAAACATTATTTACAGGACTAACTGGAAAGAACTGACCCGATTCTGTATTTTCATCCACGTAATCCTTGTTCGCCTCATAAAAATACTTGTTTGATCAAACCTACATTGGACCAAGATATTGGATAAGTGGAATACCACAATAAAGGACGATTCACGTTACACCGTGACGCCACCGGCCGTATCCCGGCCGGGGCACGGTCAAAGATTGTAGCATACATTTTGTATGAAGTGATTCATGCCAGACCGTCCCCCGACTGCCCCGGCCGGGGCACGACCCGGTGGCGACACGTTGTAACGTGAATCATTCTTTGGGCAGATTTGCCTCTTCGATAAGTACATCGAATAAAAAACATCGATGCTAACTCAATGTTGACAAATAAAAAAACTCAAAAATTGAATTGATTCAATGAATAGATACTTTTCAGGGAGCGTGCAGGAACTATAGATGGCGCCACATAAATGTCAATGTCTAGTATTTATACAATACAAGTTGCGGATTTCATTCAATAGATGGCAGTCAACGTTACGCATGTTGCACGTGTGCATGATACGTATGTGTATCACTGACTTATAAATCCAATGGACTGGGCATACCTACAAGAAAAACGTGCCATACCTACACTTCACTGAGAGGATAAAATGGCGGCTAATAAAGTAGCCTATATCGATATCTCTTTATTAAAAACATCGATAAAAGATTGTGAGAATGTTTTCATATTGTTACGGTACAATATCAGTGGGTATTTTTACCAGTGGCATTGAAGTAATATGTTACTACGTACTAAAGAGGCTATCATAAAAGCAAAGGAAATGCTACATTTTGACAAGAGTAACTAATGTTCGCGCTGAAACAATAATTAGTCGTCTTAACAAAACAGTTTAGACACGACACGTTTTCTCGCGACCAGAAGGTCAGAAGTGCCGTGATTTTCCAGAACCCCGCAATACGTAGTTTTCTTTTTACCCGACTGCGCGACGCAAGAGAGGGTAATGTGTTTAGCAGCCTATGTATGTATTTATGATTAAATGTATGTATATTTGTTCCTTTGAGGTGTTTTTGAGACCGAAAGCGTGGCCCGATTTTGATCATTCTTACGTCAATTGATTTATTTTAATCTTGCGAGTGCTACTAATGAGTAATGACATGACAGCAATCAAAATAAAATATGGCGACCATCAGACGCCATAAATTGTGAAAAAGAAAAAATGAAAGACGACGTTTGAGGAGGCGATCCCAAAAATCTAACTCACTGAAGTGTATAAAATAAAAAACATTTTCAAAAACCCGACTTAAAAAATTAAATGAAACGTTCCAAACAAGTCACTTTTCAAGCAATCTGATGTAGTTGGTTGTACGAAATCAATAATTGAACTAAAATAACTCCCACCAACTTGTTTTTTAGCCAGGTTTTTTGAAAAAATATTTTTTATTTATTTGAAGTCAGTTTTTTTTTAGTGTCTTGGAATTTATGCTTTTAGCTATTACAAGAAACGAAATGCAGTAAGTAGGTACATCGAATACATACTTTGTGTCAATTAAAATGAATTGTAAAAGTAACAGTGTTAGTGTTATTCTAGAGCCTTGCGTTAAGTAGACCTTCGAGACGGAGGCAACAAGTTCAAAGAAAGCAAATGACGCTGAATCCGCAGTGGGCTCCAAGCACGGACATCTCCAACACAATTTTTCTGAAATGCAGATTGTTTTTGGGTTTTAATTAAAAGTCGACAATAATTATAATAAAGTCTTTCTATTAAACAAATCAATCTCATTCATTTCTGAACAATACAATTTTGTTCAGGTAATTTCTGTGTGATATTCTTTCAGTAGAGTGGTTCTTCCCATAATATTTGTATCTTAAATTCACATAGACATATGTATACTTTTAATTAATAAACAAAGCTTGGGGTTTTCAATTTAATAAATTTCTTTCCCTTTTAAATCTATCAAAGATTTAAAAGGGAAAGAAATTATTACTGAAGAGATTTTTTTTTTCGTTTGTTTTCTATCTTTCTCATTAAGTCTCTTTTTGGACTCTTCTTCTTGAAATGTTTTTGACATTTGTCCTTTAATTTAGTTAGCGGCTAAACCTGGCGCAGCGGACGTGCTGGTGACTAAATACCATATTCAGAGCACCATATTATCCAGATGTTGAGAGTTCGTTTGATTTTGATCACTTTCAATTAAAATGCCAGACATATTTGATGGAATTGCAAGCTGTAAACAAGCAATAAAATTATTAATATGTTTGATGTTTCTCAATTTTATTATTATCCTAATAATAAAATTGAGAAACACTTGTTACTCATTATTTTAAATGAGGTCATTTTGGCACTGGATTTTGGTCGTTGAGTGCACTTCTCACTCACTCGCTCAATAGCTCACTAGTTCAGTAGCTCTCGAGTGGATAATGAGCTAAATAATCGTACATAAGCTCACTTATTGTTCACCTCACCCAAGTTTTCACAGGAAGATTTTTACAGAATATCATTGCTAATATACTTAAAAGTCCTCATAATATAATTTAAAAGTCCATTGACACAAAAAGCAGACTACTGGTGACATTAAAAGACTCCTTTAAAAGGAGTAGGTATGTACGTATGTACTTAGTGCATACAAATAAACAAGTTTGTCTTATTTTGGTAATTAATCTTAGGACTACACTCAAACACATTCTTTGCATCATTCTTTGTGCTCGTTAGGCAAGTGTTGCACTTGAAGTCATTACCATCACTTATCACCCACTACGCAATCATGTTGGACAATTTTATAACAAACAATGTTACTTATCATTATGGTTTGTGAACGTAAAGCATCGTCAAGCAGTGTTACTTTATTCAGTGTCCGGTTGAAACATGATTCTCTTCAAAGTGAAGGGAACAGAATATGAATTGTTTTTGTTGACATCTTTTTTACAACACTGATTGTTTCCTGCAAAATTTTCTTTTTTCGTTTATTAGCAGGCAGCCTTGAAAGTAAAACGTAAAACCAATAAAGAACCATAATAATGTAGCATTTTCGATAAACAAAAATGTCATGCATGCACTACTCTATCCCTACAAAAACAAAAAAAATATTTCATGAAATACAACTGTTAAAAAGAAAGGCAAACGAGAAATTATGAATGCATAAACTCTTCAACGAATACAGAATCTTTTGTTTAATAACTAAATCTAAAGATATTTCAGCTAAAATTAAGTAAACGTACTGGTGCAAAGTTATGTTCGGGTTATTTCCGCTTTTTTTGATGCCAAATCCGATTATATTGCAATTGGGCATCTTGCTATTGACGACTTCCACTATAGAACCGAGTTCAAACGTAATAACACAGCAAAATGACTCCAAAATTCACAAAATATATTCATTGTTCGTGAGCATTTGACAGTTGACGTACCCAACTTTTGTACCAAACAACGAGAGGATAAAACATTGACTTATAAGTTATATGGACTGGACATGTTTGACTATAGAAAAAACAGTTATACAAATATGTGGCATATCGACGCCAAAATCATAAAAATACTGCTATCTCTTTTTAACTTTCTTAATTTTGCATAAGTGAAAAAGGCTAGTAGTATTTTTGACATTTACTACACTTCTGGACACATCTATTGGCCCACCTTGTATTTTCAGTTTCGTTTGGTCCTAGCTAAAATTTTATATTAGGTCTAGCAAAAAGTTTTTATGCAGTTTTGAACCTGACACATTCACAATTTCATTCAATAGTCTGTTTTTGAATTTCGAACACAGAATTTAAAGAAGCAAAAGACAATTTGGAGCCTGTTTGTTGATATCAAACAATCGAATACTAAGATAGCTTGGTTTTATTGGTTTACTTGGATTTAATTCTTGAAAAGTGATTGATATCTTTGGTTTTGCAACAAACATTACTTATTCTTAACATTAAGGTGAGGTTCTATCAATAATCTATGGATACTTCACCTGAAGTCGCCGCCCAAGCTGTGGCACTTATTCAGGCCGGACACAGCCAAAGAAACGTGAGTGCTCAACTTAATTTAAGTCGATCTGCGGTCCGAAATGTTTATCGGAGGTACCTAGAGACTGGCGGCTTTGTTCGTCGCCAAGGAAGGCCACGATCTCGGGTCACAACTGAAAGGCAGGATCGATTCATCGTGACGACCAGCTTGAGAAATCGTCACCTTACCTCCATTGAGATACAAAACCAACTTCGCGACTTCCACGGAGTATCTGTGAGCGCTCGAACTGTTCGGAGAAGGTTAAAAGAACGCGATATGGTACCACACAAGCCAGCTTATGGGCCCAAACTAACGCGAGCCCACCGAACAGCGCGCCTTCATTTCGCACGTAGTCATTTAAATTGGACACAGCAAGATTGGAGCCGTGTACTCTTTTCTGATGAGTCTAAAATTGTGTTACATGGCAATGATGGAAGGAAGAAGGTCTACCGACGTAAGGGAGAGCGTTTCGCACAATGCTGCTTTGAAGAGAGGGTTGCTTATGGCGGTGGCTCATGGACTGTCTGGGGCGGTATATCCGCGAGCGGCAAAACTCAACTTGAGGTTGTTACAGGACCACGGCTGCCAACATTAAATGCTGAAAGGTACATTCGTGAGTGCTTAGAACCTCACGTGATACCATACGCGGACTATGTGGGTCCAAATTTCCTTTTTATGCATGATAATGCAAGAGCCCATGCGGCTGGCATCGTCAGGGAATATCTTCGGGATGTGAACATCACAGTTATGGACTGGCCAGCCAGAAGCCCAGACATGAATCCCATTGAGCACATGTGGGACGAGCTAAAAAGACGTGTTAGGGCTCGTCAGCCAGTTGCCCAGACGATGCAGGAGTTGAAAACTGCCATAGAAGAGGAATGGGAGATGATCCCTCAAAATTTCATAGAGAGGTTGATAAACTCTATGCCTAATCGTATGAGAGCTGTGGTAGATGCCCATGGAGGCAACACTCGTTATTAAATTAAACCTTTATTTGATAAAACATGTTTTTTATTCAAAAATCAATTGCCTTTAACAAGGCGCATACCCGACTTGTTAGGCGTAGCTCCATGTCGTATGGTATTCTGAATTCAAATTTAAAACAATACCATCGAAAAAGATGGTAAAATGTATCAGGTTTAAAACTGCATCAACAGTTTTTGTTCAATCTAGCAATCATATTTCGGTAGGGGCCATCGAAACCTAAACTCTAAGGTGGGCCAATAGATGTGTCCAGAAGTGTATAATGGCAACCCTTCATTCCTATCGTCATTGAAATAGCTATTTGCGGCCAGTTCGCCATTTTATCCTCTCGGTGTTTGGTACCAAAGTTAGGTACGTCAACTGTCAAATTCTTGTAAACAATGGATATATTTTGTGAATTTTGGAGTCATTTTGCTGTGTTATTGCGTTTGAACTCTGTTGTATAGTGGAAGTCGTCAATAGCAAGATGCCCAATTGCAATACAATCGGATTTGGCATCAAAAGAAGCGGAAATCACCCGAACATAACTTTGTACCAGTACGTATACTTAATTTTAGCTGAAATATCTTTAGATTTAGTTATTAAACAAAAGATTCTGTATTCGTTGAAAAGTTTATGTAAAAAGCATTCATAATTTCCTGTTTGCCTTTCTTTTTAACAGTTGTAGGTATTGCATGAAATCATTTTTTTGTTTTTGTAGGGATAGAGTAGTGCATGCATGACATTTTTGTTTATCGATAATGCTATATTATTATGGTTCTTTATTGGTTTTACGTTTTACTTTCAAGGCTGCCTGCTAATAAACGAAAAAAGAAAATTTTGTTGGAAACAATCAGTGTTGTAAAAAAGATGTCAACAAAAACAATTCATATTCTGTTCCCTTCACTTTGAAGAGAATCATGTTTCAACCGGACACTGAATAAAGTAACACTGCGTGACGATGCTTTACGTTCACGAACCATAATGGTAAGTAACATTGTTTGTTATAAAATTGTCCAACATGATTGCATATTGGGTGATAAGTGATGGTGATGACTTCAAGTGCAACACTTGCCTAACGGGCACAAAGAATGTGTTTGAGTGTAGTCCTATGATTAATTGCCAAAATAAGACAAAATTGTTTATTTGGTTGCACTAAGTACCTACATACGTACATACTCCTTTTAAAGGAGTTTTCTAATGTCACCAGTAGTCTGCTTTTTGTGTCAATGGACTTTTAAATTATATTATGAGGACTTTTAAGTATATTAGCAGTGTTATTCTGTAAAAATCTCCCTGTGAAAACTTGGGTGAGGTGAACATTAAGTGAGCTTATGTACGATTATTTAGCTCATTATTCACTCGAGAGCTACTGAACTAGTGAGCTATTGAGCGAGTGAATGAGAAGTGCAACGACCGAACGAAAACTGTTCTCAACCTACAAATTGCAAATTAAATGAGTCCATTTAAAATATTATAAGTATCAATCCTAATAATAAAATTGAGAAACATCAAACATATTAATAATTTTATTGCTTGTTTACAGCCTGCAATTCCATCAAATATGTCTGGCATTTTAATTGAAAGTGATCAAAATCAAGACGAACTCTCAACGTCTGGATATGGTGCTCTGAATATGGTATTTAGTCACCAGCACGTCCGCTGCGCCAGGTTTAGCCGCTAACGGCTCCTTGCATCAGATTTGGCTGTTAGCACCTCCACTGCACTAGGTTTAGCCGCTAGCACCTCTGCTGCACCAGATTTATCGGTATGACTAGCTTCAGTTTTTCTTGTCATCATTATTTTCGAATTTGATCTCAATGATAATATGTCACCGACTGAATTAAGACTGTGTGGGAGATATCTCTCGCTTGTCTTTAACCTGTGAACATCTTTACGCGCGAAACCGCCATATCCGTCAACATCCGCGCTGTTTCCCGCCATTGACATGTTTACGACTTTGTTTACATAAAACGGATCGCTGACGCTTCTATTGGTGCGAGGCACTTGAAGTATTTTTTTGTGGGTTGTTGAATAAACAGACCTTATAATAAAATGTAAACAATACTTGTGTTACGAGAGTTGAATTCTAATCAAATGCTGTTATAAACGTTTTGGCGGGAATAGTGTCTGTTCACGTGATAAGTTGGTTTCTGATAAAACCACTGTATCAATCTACACGAAATTTTGCATGTTACACTATGAATAGACAAGTAAACTAATAACATTGTTTTTTTTTGTACAGTCCGATAAAATATTTTCCTATTATTCATACTCAAACTTCATATTACGGAAACGAAACAAAGTAACTGCTTTTTCAAATTGCGTTTCTGCGTTTGCGTTGCGTTTTGTGTTGCGTTTTTTTTCTAATACTATGTAATAACTACCTTAGAATAAATACATACCCTCAAACTTTGAATAACACATACAAGCTCACATCATTCACGCTCACAATAACAATACGAATAAAATCGGCTGACCTTGATAAAAATGTTATTACGTAATATTTCTTCAAAATATTTATCTAAACCGATGTTATTACGACGTAATAATAACACAGCAATAAATATAATACTCAACATAACACATAAACAAACACAAAACTGTTTAAAACACACAATTCTAGCAAAATTTCGTCCGCCATTCACAAACGTAAACATGCTACTAAAAACTTTTTTTAATTTTTTTCGAAACAGTATTTGTCTATGGAAATGTTTGTAAAACTACTATACTATCACTCTCCGAGTATGTAAAAATTTCCACAGGAATATGACCTTTAGTTAATTAGTAATAGAGGTTGAAACCGCGCTAGTCGGATCGGCACACAGGGGCCTATTGGACGTTCGGGTAATTCCGATTACCGGCACTCTGGGGCCTATTGGATGTTGACAGGTATCTATTAAAGCTTACTTTTATTTTATTTGATTTCAGGTACACATTTAAAATGATTAAGAAATTAAAGGACAAATGTTAAAAACAGTTCAAGAAGAAAAGTCCAAAAAGAGACTTAATGAGAAAGTTAGAACGCGAACGAAAAAGAAATCTCTTCAGTAACAATTTTTTTTTTTTTAAGAAATTTATTAAATTCATAACTCCAAGCTTTGTTTATTAATTAAAAGTGTAATAGAGGTATACATGAATTTGAGATACAAATATTGTGGGAAGAACTACTACTACTCTACTGAAAGAATATGACACAGAAATTACCTGAACAAAATTGTATTGTTCAGAAATGAATGAGATTGATTTGTTTCATATAGAGACTTTATTAAAATTATTGTTGACTTTTAATTAAAACCCAAAAATCATCTACATGTTAGAAAACATATGTATTGGAGATGTCCGTGCCGGGAGCCCACTGCGGATTCAGCGTCATTTCTTTTCTTTGAACTTGTTGCCTCCGTCTCGAAGGTGTACTTAAATCAAGGCTTTAGAATAACACTAACACTGTTACTTTTCATTTCATTTTAATTGACACAAAATATTCGATGTACCTACTTACTGCATTTCGTTTCTTGTAATAGCTAAAAGCATAAATTCCAAGACACTAAAAAAAAACTGACTTCAAATAAAAAAAAAATATTATTTAAAAAAACCCGGCTGAAAAACAAGTTGGTGGGAGTTATTTTAGTTCAATTATTGATTTCATGCAACCATCTACATCAGACTGCTTGAAAAGTGACTTGTTTGGAACTTTTCATTTGATTTTTTAAGTCAGGTTTTCAGTGAGTTAGATTTTTGGAATCGCCTCCTCGAACCCTTTATTTTGATACCCCACTTAGTATAGTTAGTCGACTTTCATTTTTTCCTTTTTCACAATTTATGGCGTATGGTGGTCGCCATATTTTATTTTGATTACTGTCATGTCATTAGTAGCACTCGCAAGACTAAAATAAATCAATTTACGTAAGAATGATCAAAATCGGCCCACGCTTTTGGTCTCTAAAACACCTCAAAGGAACAAATATACATACATTTAATCATAAATACATACGTAAGCTGATAAACACATTACCCTACCTTGCGTCGCGCAGTCGTGTAGAAAGGAAACTACGTATTGCGGGGTTCTGGAAAATCACGGCGCTTCTGAGCTTCTGGTCGCGAGAAAACTACACATTAGAAGCGTTCTAGCGCTGCGTGTCTATACTGTTTTGTTAAGACGACTGATTATTGTTTCAGCGCGAACACTAGTTACTCTTGTCAAAATGTAGCATTTCCGTTGCTTTTATGATAGCCTTTCTAGGCATTGAGGTAATATGTTACTACATAATAATTATGTAGTAACATATTACCTCAATGCCACTGGTAAAAATAGCCGTTGATATTGTACCGTAACAATATGAAAACATTCTGACAATCTTTTATCGATGTTTTTACTAGAGAGATATCGATATGGGCTACCCTATTATCCGCCATTTTATCCTCTCAGTGAAGTGTAGGTATGGCACGTTTTTCTTGTAGGTATGCCCAGTCCATATGATTTATAAGTCAGTGGGATAAAATGGCGAACCGGCCGCATATAGGTATTTCAATGATGCTAGGAATGAAGGGTTGCCATTATAGTAAATGTCAAGGACACTACTAGCCTTTTTCACTTCTGCACAATTAAGAAAGTTATAAGAGATATGGTTTTGGCGTCGTTAGGCCACATATTTGTATAATTGTTTTTTCTATAGTCAAACATTTCCAGTCCATATAATTTCATGATGTTTAAACATATGGCACGGAAATGTCAATGACAAATTTTTAAAGAGTAAAAGTTTCGAATTTACTCCACTAGATGAGTCTGTGCCATCTAGTGGAGTAAATTCGAAACTTTTACTCTCCGCCATGCACGTCCCCATCCTATCTTAGATAGTGTATTATCTATGATCAATATCCAAATGCACAGATTTGAATGATCATCACTTCAGAGGAAATTATATTCTCTTTGCTTCAGAGCACGAAGAGCTAGTTTGTCTTTGTTTATAAAGTGTAAGTGTAACGGACAGTTTCAGTAAAATCGTAAATGGTGAAGTGTGTGTGTAATATATATATAATAAAATGATAGCATCGTCGCTGAAATATAAAACCATATCCTTGATTCAAATGATCTCATATGAAACCGCCGCATCGTCGTGAACTGGTGTCTGCCGGACGCGTCGCATATTATTATTATCTCAGTTTCGCTCGTTTCGCTGTAGTATATGAATACCTACCTACTGACGCTTATCGCTTCGGAAGCGGGAACTCGTATCTGGAACAAGGAACGTTAAGCGAGTGTTTATTTAGCCGAGTTTTGTTTAACGACTACTATTTAATGCGCTTGTCGACGGAAGTCCAGTGAACCCAGTCGTCATGCACCAAACTGGAAAGGTAGCCATGTCAATGCAAGCTTTAGGTTGCCTTTTGCTACTTGGTGGTTTGGTTGCGGCTAAAGGTGACTATTCAACTATTCATTAATTTAAAAGCTAGCGAAAATAAAGCTGAGCTGTTTTCATAATTCTAACATTTGTGCCCTTGTGTAGCTTATAATGCTTTTCTCTAAATTGTTTCATAATCATAAGTTTACATGTTTATGTCATTAAGCTCCGCGTTACTGTTGTCATAGTCTGTGTAACTAATAATATTGCTGAGGATGCTGAATCACTATGTTAAAATTTAATTACATTGGTGATATTGTGATACCAACTTGCAGATCATTGTTATTTTTAGGTTTATGGATGGAGCAGAAACATAAAATGTTACTGTATTATTTACTTTTAACTTACTATATAATTATTATTATGAAAAAACTAACAATTGTGTTTGTTGCAGATGATGTTAAAGTATTAACTGTGGCAACTGATGAAAATCATGGCTTGGAGAGGTTTCTAAGATCAGCCAAAATTTATGGAATTGACGTAGAGGTGCTGGGCAAAGGAACAAAATGGACTGGAGGTGATATGAACCTTCCCGGTGGAGGGCAAAAGATAAATTTGCTGAAAGATAAGTTAAATGGAATGATGATTTCGGGCAACAAGGAAAAGATTATATTATTCACTGATAGGTATGTTCTCCATGGAAATATATAAAATGTTTCTCAAAATATTGGCTTGGATCTGGTAACAAACTTTCTTGACCTCATGTTTTGGTTTTAGCTATGATGTTTTGTTCTTGTCAAGTCTGGATGATATATTGAAGAAGTTCCATTCATTCCCTGACACTCGTGTGTTATTTGCTGCAGAACAGTTTTGTTGGCCAGATACCAAACTGGCATCACAGTATCCCAAGGCAGAGGTTGCTAATCCATACCTGAATTCTGGTGGTTTTATAGGTAACTTTTGCTATATTATAACATAATTATTTTTTTTAAGTTGAGCACATACATACTTTTTACACCTTTTGATGAACATGATGTGTGGTGTTCATGTCTTATTTAAACTTAATTTTACATATGAGTAAAATTGTGTTATTGTATTTCATCAAAAGGCACAAGCACAAGCAAACATGATGTAAGGGGGAAAGTAGAACAGGTTACAAAATATGTTTTATGTAAATGCTTGTATCCTCCTAACCCCTGAGGGTATGAAATCTTTCCAATTTTGACCAAACTTGGTACAATTTTTAGTCATGTACTCAAAACCCTGGAAAAAATATTTGAAAAAATTCTCATCTCATTGTACATTTGGTGTGATTAACTAATGTCATCGGAGTAAACCATTAAATTAACAAAAAATAAAAATTGGTTAGATAAAAACAAAGATTTATGTTTCTGCACTAACTAATATAATGTGCTGAACATGGCCAGAATAATAGCAGATATTTTTGTTAGAAATATTATTATAAATAAGCTTTTCTTTGGAAACTTGAAAAATGATGCGTAATCAAAATTCTTATTTCCTTCAAATTAGCCATTTTAATATCAGTAGTTGTTTGATTCTTTTTCCAACATTACGAACAGAAACCTTCCATCTCTTTGGTGTTATCAACAGCTGATGAGTCACTTCTTTCTCTATCCTCTGATTGGTAGAGTCATTATCAGAGTTTTTCGTGACAATAATGCTCTGAATCATCTAAATATTTTAAAACTTGATCAATTAATTATAAAAAAACTCTTTTCATTCACAGTGGATGTACTAAGATTAGTAACATTTAGTAACATTTTTTCACTACAAGGTAAACCTTGTAGTGAAAAAATATTGTTGGCATACCATACCTGAAATATGTTGTGAATATAATCACTTACTTCAAAAACAAGTGAAACAATAAAGAAATATTTGTTGATAAAGACTAATGATTAATTTACTTTGCTCTGATCAGAGCTGCAACCACCGGCATAATAACATCTTTAAAAAAAATATTTGTGGAACAGTAACAGCATAGTATTTTTTTTTACGTTTTGTTCATAAACCACACATTTCCACAGTAAACCTATGGAAAAATTGATTTACTATTGAGCAGGAATTTTATATTTTCGATGTACTACATATAGTATGCTAGGGTTTAGAAGGGTATTTAGGTATACCCATATATTTAGGTAGTAGTTCATAAAACACACCATAGAGCATGAGCAAGAATGTTATATTAAACAGAAATTCTCTTTCAGATTGAGATTTTTTGTTTGTTTTGCACCTACCATTCTAATACATTGCATGTAAGTGTGGACTCACTTTAAGGTGATGAAACAGGCCACAAGGTTGTTGGTTTAGTCCAACTCTCAATAACAAACATTATGATTTAAACTTTTTAGTATGGACCATACAATTACATGTTGATTAGCAACAATCATTGTTTTATAATTTCTTATGTCATGTGAATACCTAACACAGTGCTCTTCTCATAATAATAGGTGATGTGTACAAATGGCAATCAAAATATTTACATACATTAATTATCTCTGCAGGTTACTTGCCTGAGATATATGAAATAGTTAACTATAAACCAGTCAGTGATAAAGATGATGACCAGCTTTATTATACCAAAATCTATTTAGAGAAGAAATTAAGAGAATCTCTTAAAATAAGTTTGGACCACAATTCTGCTGTATTCCAAAATCTTAATGGGGCTTTATGTGAGTATGGTTTCACTAGAATATTTATATCAACACTTTAGGTAAGTTACAATTAGGTACTTATTTTATGTATTTTTCTCAGCTGATGTTCAATTAAAGTCCAATTCGAGTACAGAGACTTGGCCATACATAGAGAATGTAGTTACTCAAGAACGACCACTTATAGTTCATGGAAATGGCCCATCTAAGATGACATTAAACCACTTTGGCAACTATTTAGCTAAGGCATGGTCAGCCTCTGAGGGCTGTGCTTTATGTGCAGAAAAGAAAATTGAACTCAAGGTAAATATGCCACAGTTCTTATCAAATTGAGGTAATAATTTTAGAAGGAATGTACCCAATTCAATTAATCTGGTATCTTAAAATTCAATTTTGAATGTGTTTTAGGATGATAAGCTGCCTTCTGTAATGATGGCAGTATTTATAGAACAAGCTACACCATTCCTTGAAGATTTTTTAGATCAAATTCTAACAACTGACTATCCAAAAGAGAAGATTTATTTGTTGTTAAGTAATAATGTGGAGTACCATGAAACTGAAGTTGATGATTTTTTCCAAGAACATGCAAAGAAGTATGCTACTGCAAAGCGTATTAAACCTAGTGATTTTATCTCTGAAGCTGAAGCCAGGAATATTGCCAAGTGAGTATATTTTTATTGATTTTTCTAACCTAGTTATTTTTATTAAGTAATAAAAAATAACTAGCTAAGGCTCGGCGCAAACAGAGCTCTTGCTGCTCGAATAAAAACGTCGCAGATACCCACAAAACGTAGAATAGAATAGAATAGAATACTCTTTATTATGTACACCATATAAGTTACAATAAAATATGAAGAAAACATTACATAGGGTGACACAATGGGCGGCCTTATCGCTAAAAGCGATCTTTTCAAGACAACCTTTGGATGGATTTTAAAGACAAAAGGAAATACAGCAACGTAATGTGTATGCCGCCATATACATAGGGTTGCCATAATTGTTGGGAACTAATATGGTAACCCTATGTATATATACTTAGTGCCAAATAAATAAAAACTGAAAATGAAGCTAGTAATGGTTTATTATAATAAAGAATCAATGAACAACAAAAAAATATGAAACAATTCACTCCAATCATGATACATTAATAGAAAACCAATTCAATTACTGTTGAGGAGATCCACTAGGAAGAGGTTCCTGTTTCTTCCCCCAGTCATATTTTGACATAGAATTTACGAGTAGTTTATTGAATAAGTCTTTTTTTGTGTTCCGTACCTGAAGGGTAACCAACAGGGCCCTATTACTAAAACTCTGCTGTCCATTTGTCTGTCAGCGGGCTGTATCTCATGATGTAAGTAGACAGCTGAAATTTTCACAGAATGTGGATTTCTGTTGCCGCTCTATCAACAAATAATAAAAATTAAAATAAATTAAAAATTAAAGGGGTCTCCCCTACCAGAAACGTGTTTTTTTTTGGCTGTTATTTGTCCGTCAGCGGGCTGTATCTCATAATCCGTAATAGGTAGACAGTTGAAATTTTCACGTAATAAAGGCTTCGAGCCTTTATTACGTGTATATTGATAAACGGGAGAAGTAACAATAAGGGACGCGATAATTAAATACGGTGACAGTCCCCTATACGGGACGTATGGCGACCCTCTACATATAGGTACATGACTTCCAGTCTAACCGAAAGCAGTGGGATACCAATGTTTTACAACGAGCTGCTGCCTATCTGACCTCTACAACTCAGACTCTCAAATTTTCTGGACTACCCGTAACAACTGTTCAAGATTTATATTTGACAGCTGGAACCAACGGCTTAACATGCTGTCCGAAGCACGGAGGAGTCTCGGTGTTTTATGGACGGTCACATGTCCACAGACCGACCTCAGCAAGCGTTGCGTAAACTTGAAGATCGACTCGTGCGGCTGTTGTTAGCCATTTCATTGACTATTTTAAGTATTGTAAGAAGTATCAATTGTTTTGTTTGTTAAAGATTGTTTATATTACAGGGATCGCTGTATAAACAGTGCTTGCGACTATCTATTTTCTATAGACAGCTTGTCCCGTCTTGAAGCAACAACGCTACGTCATTTATTATCTTCGGGTTATGACGTCATCTCTCCCATGCTGGTGCGGCCAGGTCACGCTTGGTCCAACTTTTGGGGTGCCGTCAACACAGCCGGCTTTTACGCTAGATCTTCAGATTACATGGATATAGTTTATCAAAACGTCAAGTAAGTATAATAAATTAATAATACAGTGTGAGTGGTTTAGCGTTGGTTTTATTTTTAGACGAGACGAATAAAATATTAATTAAATAGTTAGTCGGGCCTGGCACAATAGGGATGTTTCCTGGGTATGAAAATAATAATTCTATTTAGTCCGTAAGTTACACTATCAAAAAGTATTGGACACGTATTTTTTGCTATAGTCAACAGTTGTGGTAGTTGTAAATAAAGTAAACCACCGCTCTAGAAATAAAAAGATAAGTCACATTGAAGGTTGTAGGGCAACACTTTACTTAGTAGTTGAAGAAAATTTACTCCTAAACTTTTATTTTGATTTTTCCCTGACCCTAAAAACATTAAGATTCGCTGTGTCACAACTCATGCACAAGCGGTTGCAATGTACTTAAATAAAACCTTTGATAAAGCTTGATGTTGCAAAAGTACGAATCTCGGTAACTGAGCACCAATTGGTTGGTGTATGAAGTCAATTAATTTCAAGATATCAAGATCGATCAATTAAACACACACCTGTAGTAATATTATTTATTAGATAAATTCGTAAACAGTAATTATTATGATAGTTTGTCAGTTTCTTATTCATAAACTTAATGTCGGTTTTGTAGGACAATTTAAAATTATTTATTTTTATTACACAAAAGCTTGTCTGCACTGCATTAATAGGTACATATTCGGGACCAAAGCAATACTTGATGTCACCGTTAATAATATAATCAATTTCGTCAACAATGATTCATCTATTAACACGTGGTTTAGTTCGCTACGGCTAGTTTTCAATTAATAAAATAGGTTGAAGTCAATCCCTGTTGGAATTTAAAATGCCGTGCAAGGAGAGCATTCGTTCAGTCGAAGGCAATGGAAAAGTCCGTCTTGAATGAGCGTCGATCAATGGAGTACATGTTGTCTGCCGTGCACTCGTACACGCCAGCGTCCATCTGAGTCGCTGGGTCAATCTCGATCTTCGATTTCACACGGTCGTCGCCTATCGGCCACTCGTGGATCTATTATACAAAAAACGGACACTCGTTATTTCGGTAATGCTAATTATTGTCTCAAACACTTCTTCACTGAGATCTTAATAGACGGCGTAAATGTTATTTTATTAGTATTATTAGTATAAAATTGAATTTAAAGTAGAAAAAACTTGGTTCTTAAATTAAGCGGAAGCAATTAAATTTTATTATTTTTAAATAATCGGTCAGCAAGAAAATCAAATAAAAAGTTATGATAGCAGGTATGTTTTCAGAAGATTATGAGAAAATATGCTATGATTTGATTAAATATGAATCACGATTTACTGCTCTATAACTTATTATTACTGCTATTTTTAATGACGCACATACCTACTCATAATTATTATAATGTGGATTGAAAATAAAAATGAATTGAAATGTGTCAAAAAACTCGACCGCAAAAAAAAAATAGTAAAAAAGTGACTCGTGGGAAACCGATTTCGTAGTTTTTTGCGATTTGGTTTTTTTTGACGCAGGGCACTATTTTTAATAGTAAAAGTTATTAGTTTAAAATTTACTATAATTAGTAAAATATTAAAAGCAGCAAATATTGAGTTACATGTTGTAAAATCGTCTCGTCGAGTTTTTATTTACATGACTAGGTCACCATGTTTTCTTTAAAAAAAAAAACAATAAAAAACATCTTAGGCATTTCAGACAAATCTAATGCTACCTCATTTGTTAAAATCTAGCCAGCTGTTTAGGCTATAGGGCGTACCAAAGAAATAAACGTACCTACCTACGTATATGTACATACTAACTCTCGAAAAACATTACTCTCCTTCTGGGGTAGTCGGTTAAAAACAAGCATACCTAAACAGCAAACAACGGCTACTTGAAATTATCTGCTCTTCATGAAACTGAACTCTAGGCGACCCATTCAACGAATCCATAACATTCTTCAATTGAACATATTCGCCTCGTGGCTCAAATAAATTTTAATGATGTTTATAGGACAGTGACCAGTTCAAGACATTTAATGAATATAAAATACGTATCACTGGCAGCAGTGCATTTAATATAGGAATTATATCTTATATTATAAAATGCCTTATTATACTACTCATGCGGAAAAAAACAAGTAAACCGTCACTGATAAAGTTTTATCTAAATAGGTACATTGTGCCTTGGTTTTTGTTTTGTTGGACACAATAATTTATAATGATTACGAAAACATGTTTGTTAGTAATAAAAGGCATTTATTAATTGGTAATCTCTGAGAGGGTAAAGAACTCATGAATAAGAACAACTTATATTATGGGACACAAGGTGCCTCCTACATTTTAGGAAATTTAGCGAACATGAAAGCACCTACCGAACTGCTCATTTAATTTCATAGTTGGACGCAAATAAGCAATAACCACCACACAGCCAAGCCACCACACAGCCACAGCTACTATTTCGAGAAAACGCGTTTGTAGTTTTTGATCTCTTTGGTTCATAGAGCATTGAAACGACATAAGAAAGGAATTTTCTCATAGAAACATATCGCTGGTTTGCGACAAGTATGATAAATAAAAAACTTTTTTACAAAAAAAACTACCGACTTCCAAAAAAGAAAATACTTTCACTAAAAATTTAAGAATAACTTTATTTTCGGAAGTCGGTGTTTGTATTTTATTTCTTCGATTATTTGACACCGACTTCCGAAATTAAAGTTATTTTTACATTTTTAGTGTATCTTCTTTTTTGGAAGTCTGTTGCTTTTTTGTAAAAAAGTTTTTTATTTTTCACTTTTTAGTTAAGAACCAGAACTAAAAACCCCAAAAACATGAAACGTAGAATTTAATCATACTCGTAATTGGAGGAAACCAAAACGTCTTCTATGTATAGGTACATATTTTTCGTTTTTGTTCAGTTTTTCAAAAAGCGCTTAAGCAATTTCGATAAAAATTATATGGGACCACCTCGGGAGTAGGTATATTCTTTCGGATAAAAAAAGAATTTTGAAAATAGTTCCACAACTGACAAAGTAATCGGTGGACATGCATACATAAAAAAAAAAAACATGCATACAGTCGAACATACATAGAACCTCGTCCTTTTTAGAAGTCGATTAAAAATAATAAATAATATAATTTTACTGCATCGTTTATGAGCATTAATAATAATAATCCTCATCATCATCATCAGCCTTTTTAATCTACTGCTGGGGCACAGGTCTCCTCTCAGTGAGAGGGTGTGGGCCGTAACCGTCCGTGGGATTAATATTATTTCGTTAAATTACAAATTGCGTCATAGTTTTGCATAGAAAACTGCAGTCAAAAGGCAATCTGCAGTCAAAAGACAATGATATGAAATTATGAATGATTTTAATATTTATTCAAACTTAAAAATGCACTCCTACAAGTACATAGTTTTTGAGTTATGTCATCATTGTCGCAAATGAACGATATCTCAAATCAAAAGATACTCTATTTCACGAAGGCGGCCTTTGTGAGGTAGAACAACCGACTTTATCATTGTATTGAAAAATCTTCTAACATTGGATAACAACGCCATGGTAACAAAAAGTCAAGTTACTTTTTTTTTGGGTTGACATTTATTTGTGTCAGATCCCATTCGTTAGTACTTGTAACCCCTTGAAAGTCTATGAGTCAAATATCACCATAATGTAGCAGCAGGCAACAATGTATATGTACGTGTTAGAGAAGGTACCAATGAGATCAGTATTATTTGTGGATTAATATTGTTTGTTAAGTTATTTTTTTTCTAAGGACTCTGTATAAGTCTATTGTTAACCATTGTTAATTAATTTCTAAGCAATAAAGTATGACATTCCACCCATCAAAGTTGGGCTTCTCGAAAGTACCTATGCTATTTACAATTGACTGTGAGATCGCTATGCAGCTTAAGATTAGCTTATAAATGTAGGGTACTTACATGCAGGTAATGATGAGCAAATATTTCAACTCCATCTTTAAACCATGTGATGTGCGGTCTTGGTGAACCTTTGGCGATACACAGAAAAGCAATCTTGTGTCCCAAAACGTACTCAAGGTCAAAGTGAGAAGCGAGTAAGATTTTTGCCCCCTGAAAAAATAAATATCTGTTGAATTTGTACCTTACATAATTTAACAACGTATGAAAATAGAGCTTGCATGTTATGCATTGAACTCACGTCGTTATTGTTGTAATACTGATCAGATTCAGGGTCTCTGTATTTTCCGGTGATGGGTAATCCAATTTGTACCTGGAATTAGGTTAAAAATAACGACATATTGATAAAAATATTTTCGCATTTTGATGGAATACCAACATGTAGCAGGTTGACGCAAGTCGAAAGTCTAACTGAAAAAATACAATTGGAGCACTGTGCATTTCAATTGATTACATAATTTCGATTGAAAGACAAACACTTCTGGACAGATTAAAGCGCTTAATGTTTGATGCCTTAAATTTCGGTTCACCAGCAGTTATACACGATTATTGATCTAATAGCTAATGCGAAGCTGTGTGGAGTGATGAAACTCCAATTTTATACCTATTTCAAAATATTGTTACCTTGGATTTAGTCCTACTTCTGGTTCGTCCGCGTCTTGCGTCGGTTGAGGCAATCAAAAACGAGTACAGTAAAAGCAAACACAAAAAGACGTTAGCTTTCATGACCAACATTTGTGTGGCAAGGTGTTACGGTGTAAACGACACAGTTATAGTAATCCAGTACAAAAGGGCGACACGTGCGTGTTAGTACTATGCTGGTATGTTCTTGCGCGGTGCTCTGAGTGCAACTGGTGGTGTCGGCGATTCCTGTTGCGCCAATCTCTCAATTGGCTAATGACGAGGTGCTAGCAGGAGGGCCCTTGTCTCCCCTACGTGATGTACGGCACTCGTCATTTCCTTTCGCATTTCATACGAGCGTACTTTAAAATGTGATATTAATAAATTTAAACTTGGGTCAATGGATCATGATAACGCGTGACCTCAAAATTTCATTTACAATTTAAGTTTTCTTATCAATTCACCAAACTTGTAAGATTACCGAAAATAAGTTGAAACTGTAGGTTTAAAATATTTGAGATAATGGGTTATCAAAACGAGTTCACCTCTAAACAATATTATTACTACAATTTTTGAAACTTTTATTTTGATATGTCATTTTCCTGCCCTTATCCCATTTATTTGAGGTCGGCGCAACATGTCTTTTTCTTCCACACTCCTCTATTAGTCGTCATCTCTGTAGTCATTTTGATATGTGTAATTTTAAAATGTAGTTTTAGTATAACAAATAAATGTATATATTTTCAGAGGCGTGTGGAACGTTCCATTTATCACGAACTGCTACCTAGCTAAGATGACCGTGTTCAGGACAGCAGCTGCTAAGTCAATAACTTACACTAAAGATGGCATTGACCCTGACATGGCTTTTTGTGCTAGTCTTAGAGAAGTTGTAAGTAATTAGCATCAAGCAAAAATCTTGAGACTTTCCTATTTTTTTATTAAACGATGCGACTTACCTCATGTTATGATATTTTTTTCAGGGTGTTTACATGTTTGTAAGCAATGAAATGGACTTCGGACATTTGGTGAATCCAGAGACATATGATATAAGTCGCACAAATCCCGATATGTATCAGCTTTTTGATAACAAAATGGAATGGACTACGCGTTATTTGCATGAAGAATATCATCTTAATTTCGATGAGGATAAAAAGCATTTGATGGTTTGTTCATTTGTAATATGTATACTATTATGTAATATGTTTACATCATAGCAGAAGCTTTAAAGAGAGTAGTGTGAAATATTCTAATACTTTCTACATTTTCGTTACAGCCGTGTCCTGACGTCTACTGGTTCCCGTTGATGTCTAAGAGATTTTGTTCCGAATGGATTCAAATTATGGAGGCGTTTGGGCAATGGAGTGATGGGTCCAATAATGTAAATACCAGTTACTTATAATTAAATAAGCTGGCTAAAAATTACGTATTTTAATGACACGTTTTTTGATCTTCACATGACAGTACTGCATTCTAAAACATAAGTGTTATAGTGATTACTCTTAATCTTGGCCTTAGTGTAATATATACTTACTTATATTTGAATGTCACATGCTGTTTTTATCTATGCAGGATAAACGTCTGGAGAGCGGATATGAAGCAGTCCCCACTCGCGATATTCACATGACTCAAGTTGGCTTGGACCGACACTGGCTGCATATACTGAAGGACTTTGTGCGTCCATTACAAGAGATGGTCTTCACTGGTTACTATCACAATGTAAGATATACTGTTATTAATTGGTACCCTTGAAGCGAAACGCTCATAGAATTCTGACTATGTTTTATTTAATTTAAGTATCCTATACAAAAGTAGTAGTAATAGTGTTAGGTTGTTGTATCACTCTTTCTTAATTTTTCAGAGAAATACGTTTGTTAGAACGGGTTAATTTTTCTCTGCTAGACCTCGGTGGCGTGTTGGCCTAGTAAAATTAATATCTCAGTAGAACGCCGATTTTTGTTAAGTTACAGAAAAAGTATAAGTGGAATGGAATAAATTATGTTAATATTATTTTTGCATTTTTTGGCAGCCACCGGTGTCGGTAATGAACTTTGTGGTACGCTACAGACCCGATGAACAGCCATCACTTCGTCCGCACCACGACTCCTCCACATATACCATCAATTTGGCACTCAACACACCTAGTAAGTTCTATAATCCATCTATATGAATAAAAATAAGTTGCCGAATGTATGTTAGCGCATCACTTTAGAATGGCTGCACGTAATGACTACATATTATAAAATAAAGTCCGCCGCTGCGTCTGTCTGTCTGTTGGTTCGCGATAAACTCAAAAACTACTGAACGGATGTTCATGCGGTTTTCACCAATAGACAATCATGAAGAAGGTATAATAGGGTTGACGACTAAAAAGAATCTAATTAGTCCGACAGTTAGATTACCAAAAAATATTGGACAAGTATTTTTTCTTTTGTCGCTTAAACAAAAAATTAAGACGATACAGAGGGTTGAAATTTCGGATGACGTAACACTTAGCTTAAAATTTTACCACTTTTTACTTAAAAGTGACGTAACAAGTCCCCACTCCTGAAAATTGATGCGTTGTATCTTTATTTATTTATTTATTTATTTAATCATTTATGTACACACAGAACACAGTAACAATAAACATAATTATAAATATAGTACAAAGGAACTGCTTATTTCTTAAGAAATTTCTACCAGCAGACCTGCGATAGGAGAAGTGAGAAAGAAATGTAGACAAAAGTGTGTAAGAAACAGAAAAAAAGAATACAAGATGTCCTATACTAAGGTATCAAATAAACCTACACATATATTGTAAAAATATATATACTTACATAAATATATACCTAATACTGTAAATAGATACATGACATACAAATATATAAAAAAATATTATAATAGAGAGGAAAGGTAGTGCTCTTTAACACGATTTTTGAAGAGAGAAATTGACTTCAAGTCAATATCTTTGTATTTTTTCATTAATTTGATAAAGCCAAAAGTACGTGTCCAATGTTTTTTTTGATAATCTAACTTACGGACTAATTAGAATTATTATTTTTGTACCATGTCGTCATCCCTATTTGTACCCGTGCTCATGCTGGGACACGGGGGCCTGCGGACGGCGATTAGTGGATCAGGATCAGGCCCGAGAGTCGATGGCGCGTAGTGTTCCACGCGCTTCTCAAAGAGTTGTCAGCAATGCATGATGGGGCCCGTCATGGCCGATGCCTCCCCAGGGGTCGTGGATAAATTCGAAACAGAGTTATCGCACCTGGGCACTCAGGGCAGGGAAGGAACTGGTGTGGGTTTTAGTCAGTAAGTCTCTGACAGGCCCTCCCGCTCCACCCATAGCGGGAGAAGTCAGAATGATTTTCCACCCAAAAAAAAAAACAGCTGTTACTAGTAGTTTATGTTATTGGATGATTTCCCACCCCAAAAAAAAAAAGATGGTAGCTCCAGGGTAGCCCGCGAAATTCAATTTTTTTTACGTTTTTGCAATTTGCAGGTCAGTGTCAGGTTGTATCAGGTCAGTCAGGTATTTCGTTATTTACGGCCACGAATCAAATTTTGACCAAGATACCACCTGACACTGACCTGGAAATTGCAAAAAACGTAAGAAAATTTGAATTTCGCGGGCTACCCTGGAGCTATCATTTTTTTTTTTTGGTGTGGGAAATCATCCAATAACATATCCCGCTCTGGGTGGAGCGGGAGGGCGTGTCAGACTTACTGACTAAAACCCACCCCTGTTCCTTGCCTGCCTGAGTGCCCAGGGATGCGGTAACTCATGTTAAGAATTTATCCGCTACCCCTAGGCATGCAGGCACCGGCCACGATGGGGCCTGTCAGTGGTGGCTGACAATCATCTCTTTGAGGCGCGCGTGGAACACTACGCGACGTGGACTCACGGGCCTGGTGCTGATCGGACGGCGAGCTACCCACTGCTCGCCGTCCGCAGGCCCGGGTCTACGGTCTACGGTACGAGACGACCGTCTCGCGATGTCCTACGCGCAGTGCCTCTCCTGCGGTGGTAGCGGGGAGCTTTCACCTTAACGAACATAATAAGTACTTAGTATTATCATACGATTCTTTTTTGTTGTTATGATCGAAACCTCTTCTCGGGTATAGGTCTTCTCCAGCTTACTCCAGTTTTCTCTGAAGGCGGTTTTTTTCATCCATTATGGTCCAGCTATCGCTATTATGTCATCTGACCCGCGTTTCTTGGGCCTCCCTTGCCGTCTTTAACCGCTGTCTGTGTTCTGTGGAGAATTCTGTGGTAGAATTGATGATGTCTTGACTTGTCTTGTTTTGTTTGTCTATTATTTGTCTCTCTTTAGGTTTCCGTACCCGAAGGGTCCAAACGGAGTCCTATTGCTGTCACTCACGTGTCCATATGTCTGTCAAAAAAAAAAGTTCCGATTTTTTTTTAACTTCCTATTGACCTATCTTAACTTAACTTATCTTATCTTATCTTAACTTGAAATTTGGTGATAATGTTTATTATTACGTATACCTATTTTACTAACAAATACCAAGATATTGATAAATCAGATTTTTCTTTGATAATTCCCTCATTTGGTACGGAACCCTAAATATGCGAAGAACAAGCTTTTGGCCGGTTTTTATTTTTTGTAATTAGAGTTTGAATCCAGTTCTTATGTGTGTTTAGTACTTTAAGATCTCTTCGTGCATCTGTAGCTTTTATATTTTATTCTATTACATTATATCTGTAGTTTTTAATAGCCTTGTTCGTATGTTAGGTTAGTTCTTTTTTCTTCTTTATTGTTCTTTGTTTCGTTTTTATTGGTTCTGTTCGTCTGGCAATAAATTCATTTGTAGATATGGTAAAAAATTTGTTAACTCTTTCTTGTTTTTCTTCTTCGACTTTGTCGACATGGTTGGCGCAGTGGTTGAGCGTTCGACTGCTGCGCTGCGTGTCGCGGGTTCGATTCCCGCACGGAACAAATATTTGTATGACCTGCAGATAGTTGTTCCGGGTCTGGGTGTCTTGTGTATGTGAGTATACATGTTTGTGAACGCACTCACGATACAGGAGTAATTCCTAGCGTGGGGCAACGTTTTAAAAAAAAAAAAAAATTCAAGAAAATCTACTATTTTTTTCAGGCTACGATCTAAAATTTTTCCTCACAAATAGGGAGTTTTTAACGGCTGGTAATTTAGCAATCGGTATCTAACGTAGCGATCGCTATCAATGTCGAGACTGCAGGGCTTGGAGTCGTTTTCTCCCACGGTGACCAACCGGTTTGGGGGAGGTATTTTGGTTATTAGTATGGTCTTCATTCATATACGAGGTGTGATTGATAAGTACCTGTTTTTAGACAAGAAGAAAATTTTTTTTGAGGCTATTTTATTTTCGACATAGTCTCCTTTTACATCGCCCAACGATATTCCAACATTTTTAAGCCCTCCTTAAAATAGTTTTTGTCGAACTCTGCAAAATATGACTGTTTCAGTGATGACCTCCTCGTTTGGTGTGAATCTCTTTCGACCAAGCCATTTTATTATATTTGCAATGGGACAAATCTGGAGAATACGGTGGATGCGGCAGTAATTCGTAGCATTATTCCACCAATTTAGCCGACGGCCACGTTACTCGAGTGAAATGGTGCATTGTCGTGATGGAATAGAACTTTTGTTTTCTTTGTCAAGTGGAGCCGTTTTCTCTTCAATACGTCGTTAATTTTTTTCAGTAATTCAGCATAATATTATCCTGTAATCGTTCTTCCCTATTGCAAATAATCGATGTACATTATGCCCTGAGAATCCCAAAAAACGGTGGCCATGACCTTTCCGGCCCATCAAACTATTTTCAATTACATACAGATTTTACGTCAGTGCAATCATTTGTCTTCAAACACAGGTACTTATCAATCACCCCTCGTATCCCCTCGGTTAGTTTCTTTTTGTTTTTTATTATCTTGTTTTTCTCTAGCTAGTTGTAAATGAAATCAGAATGGGCCGTGTTTTACTACTTTAGTGGTCAATTCGATACGTTTTGTCTATTTTATGCTCGTGCATGTTAATTTCGAATATGGAATAAAATTATGTTATTCTTTCATTGCTTTGATCTTTGGTCCTTCTTTTTTCATTTATTTGCGTTCCACAAGCTAAAACAAGATGTTAAAAAAGGCTTAGAAGCTCTAAGCCTAAGAGCCGTTGTAGATCTTGTCAGACAGCAAAAATTATCGTTTGTTACAGAGCTATACTTAAAGTTAAAAATGTAAACCGTAGAAACTAAAATTAAAATAACAAATAATACATGAAAACTAAATAATTACATTCGCATAAAAAGTTAATAGCAATAACATAAGTAATTCTATTTTTGGTAAGTATTTTCTTAAATACTATTATTACATTTAAATATAGTTATATTATATTACAAACGCTTATATATTAAGAAATCATATTTTAAGATTACAAACTATTAATAAAGAGATCAGTTTTACGTGTTTCACAATCAGAGACAATTTATAGATTAAGTAGGTAACATTTTATAATTTACTTAGTGTTTATTTAGTCATGTTATGTTCAATCAAAAATACGAGGGTCATTCAATAAATACTTAGCCTACAAAAAGTAAACGAAAATTTTGGAAAAGTGGCAATTTATTTTTCAACATAGTCTCCTTTTAGTTTCTAGTCTTTTAACCCGTCCGAAAAATAGTTTTTGTCAAACTCTGCAAAATAGGCCTCCGTGGCGGCGATAACCTCCTCATTCGATCCATATCTATTCCCGGCGAGTGATTTTTTCAGATTAGGAAACAGAAAGAAGTCACAAGGGGCCAAATCTGGAGAATACGGTGGATGGGGCAGCAATTCGTAGCGTAATTCGACCAGTTTGGCCATGGCAACGGCAGACGTGTGAACCGGTGCGTTGTCGTGGTGAAACAGCACTTTTTTCTTCGCCAGATGGGGTCGTTTTTTCTTTAATTCGGCGTCGAATCGGCCCAATAAATCGGCATAGTAAAGCCCTGTAATTGTTTTACCCTTCTCGAGGTAATCGATGTAGATCACACCTTGTGAATCCCAGAAAACGGTGGCCATAACTTTTCCGGCCGATTTTACAGTTTTCGCCTTCTTTGGAGCACGTTCCCCGGTTGGATCCATTGTTTTGATTGCTCCTTGGTCTCTGGTGTGTACCAGTGGATCCAGGTGTCATCGACGGTCACAAAAACTCCGCTGGATTCCGCTTAAACAGCGCCAAACACGTCTCCGATGTGGTTTCACAGTTGCGCTTGTTTTCTGGTGTGAGTAAACGCGGCACCCATCGCGCCGACAGCTTTCTCATGCCGAGTTCCTCGTGAAGAATATGATGCACTGTTCCTTCTGAAATGCCTACAGTCTCAGCTAGCTCCCGAACCTTCAATCGGCGATCTGCCAATACGAGATCATGGATTTTTTTAATGTTTTCCTCCGTAGCAGCTGTTTTCGGTGCACCTGGACGTGGTTCATCAAAAACCGACGTACGGCCACGTGCAAACTCGTTGAACCAATTCTTGACGGTGGCCATCGATGGAGAAGAGTCACCGTACACAGCATCCAAGCGCTCTTTGATTTCGATGCGCGTTTTCCCTTCCAAAAATAGGAATCGAATCACCGAACGATATTGCTCTTTTTCCATTTTTGTAAAACCGATCGACACGTTCGCTTCCATAAGTTGTCAAATTAAAACAAATGAAGGGATTGGAATGAAAATTTGAAAAAAGAATTAAAAAAGAATGTGCTGATTGTGAATGTGATACACAATCTGATGACAATGAGTCTTTTTTTGATATGCTGCATAGGTACATACAAAAAAAAAAAAAAAAGAAATTGACGCAAAAGCCGAAAGTAGTCAGAATCGGCTTCTGAACCAATTTCCGTCATTACAATAGGTTAACACCTATTTACACGCGCAATACACATATATTTTTTTTCAAGAACGGTTTTGTGAAATTGTTTTTTAAAGTAAATTTAGTTACTCTTTTTGTGTAGAATTCCGGGTATCTACGTACACATTTACAGAGTTCAAAGATACAGAGGCACGGTAGGGTTAAATTTTTTTGTTCCTATAAGTGGGGTTTACAGATATCCGTTTGTTCAACATTGACTAGAATTCTAATAACTTTTTTTGTAGGACGAATAGTGTGGGTGTGTCTGTACTATAACCCCATAATATGACATCGTATTTAAGTCATGCAGTCATATGCGTAGTATGTTACCAACGCAGTATTCATGTCTAGTTTTTTTGATTTCCCGAAGGGCGTATGAAAATTTAGATAATTTAGCTTTCAATTTTTGGATATGCGATTTCCAATTTATGTGATATAGACACATCTATGTCTAGTCCTAATAGGGTGAATTTATTTACTATTTCTAACATGCAATTTTTAAAACTGAAGTTTATACTTATCTAAAGTTTTTTTTTGTCGTGGGTAAAATGTTAAATTATATTTGTCTTGTTAAAGTTAATTTCTATGTTATGTTCCATCATCCAATCAGTTGTAGTTGTAGCGTCAAGTATTGAATTTAATTTATCGTTAAGGTTGATATGGCTGGCTCCTGAGATACAAGTATCTTTTTACTTAGTTCAGGAGCCAGCTGTTTAACTTGTTTATTTTTACCACCGTTTGTACAATTTCGTTATGTGTATGACTAACTTGAGTGTGTGTTTCCATTTGTACAATAAAAGTATATTATTATTAGTTTCGCATGCGCAAACAAAACACAAGGTTCACTGATGTGCTTCGGGAGGTCGTTAATGTAAGCTAATAATAGGAAGCAGTCTATCACACTACCCTGCGGGATTGAAGCGATTTCGAAAATTTCAGATTTCAGTTGCTTATATTCTTCAGTGGATGCACCACTGAAGAAAATAAGCAACTGAAACTTAAATCTGTCATCTATGTGCTGCATAACATTGGTTGTAAGGATTTCTGTTATAGTTATTTATTGTTGGTATAGCCATTTGGATTTTTTCTAACGACATTTGTATTTGACTATCCATAATTCTTGTTTATATTTTTGTACATATATCCAGTAGAATAGATGACAGCCCGTAATTCAACAAAGAAGGTCGGTCACTGCCCATACATCGTGTGACCTGACTATAAAATATCGCGGACATGAATAGTGTATGGATTAATTCGTTCCTTTAAGCACAATAATTAATCCTAAATTGAAAATATATTTTTTAAAAGCCGAGGAATTAAATATTAACATAAATTATTTCGTAACTTTTGAGGTTATGATGTAATACCGAAGTCCACAGCCATGACTTTGTACTTAGTTTCAATCCACAAAATGAATACCTAAGAAATCGCACAGTACACAACAACGCAAGAGCAACGAACGAAGGACTGCGCCAAAGAGTGATATAATATAGAAGGGACTGCGCGGTAGCCGGTAAAGGCTTTGACAGCTCTCATGTCATAATACGTTTCGTTTTATGCGTTCTATATTACTGTAAACCTATCATTTGCAACTCATTTCGGAATACTTAATCCATATCCCCATCTAAAAATGATGTTATTGATATACACTATAAAAATAAATAAAAATTCTTCAATAAAATCTAGTATTTAAAAAAAGTAAATGTAAAGTGTAGTGCCAAGACGAAATGTGTACCACAGATAATAACGGGACGGGTTTCGATGCGTTCAAAACCTATAAAAAGTAGTACGGAAATGAGATTTTGTATGACAAAGCTGAATTATTTTACCGGCTCCAATAAGATAAGTTGAGCCCCGTAATTTAATATACACTTAAGTCACTATTTTTTGACGTATCACTCATTGGTGTCCGTTTCATATTTCGGTCAGGTCGTATTTGGCCGATGTTCTTTGCTACTTAAGTAGTTTTCTTTTTAATGGCAACATTGTTCTCCTTAATATCGTTTCTGACAGTTGGCTACCTTGGTTTTCTTAGCGCTAACTTCACTCCAGTGATGTCACTGTATGTCACTGTCACTTTATGGTGTATTGAAGATTTTGACATTTTTAACATGCTCTTATGAATGTTGTGATTTTTTAGCATTTACATTATTTTCGTTATTTTCCTCGTCGTTATTTGCAAATAAACAAAAAAAGTCGCGTTCATCAGAAGGATGTCCGTTGGGGACTGCGTAATCTAGACGTGGACAAGGCTAGTGGTCCCGACGGGATACCGGTAATTGTACTGAGGACTGGTGCGCCTCAGTTGTCTCCGATCTTGACACGCCTATTTCGCCTTTCGTTTGAGACTGGAAAAGTACCGATGGCTTGGAAGCAAGCTAACATGCAACCCGTGCCCAAAAAAGTCGAGCTGACCCAGCAAATTATAAGCCCATCTCGGTGACTTCCATATTCTGTAAGAGTATGGAACGCGTACTAAATGGTAAGCTCCTGACTTACCTAGAAGCTAACGATATCCTCAGTGACCGACAATACGGCTTCCGCCGAAATCGGTCAACTGGGGATCTTCTAGCGTATGCCATTCACATCTGAAGTGAGGCCATTGAGAAACACGGGAAAGCCCTTGCGGTCTCCCTTGACATCTCGAAGGCCTTCGACAGGGTTTGGCACGATAGCCTTATTGGTAAACTTCCTTCCTTTGGACTGCCCGCCGGATTGTGTGATTGAATTGTGGATTTCCTGAGGGATCGGTCAATCCTAGTGGTCATAGATGGCTGCTCGTCCGGACTGCTGGCTATTAATGCCGGTGTTCCTCGAGGGTCGGTGCTCTCGGCAACATTGTTTTACCTGCATATTAACGATCTGCTAAATCCCGGTACCTTTGGGTATGCAGACGACAGCACCGTTGTGTCTCGTGTTGCCGAGAGATACGCGTCCGACGCACGAGCTAGTGGGTCTCAGGTCCGGTCTCTCCGAGAGGCTATGGTTGGGCGCTTGAACTTGTCCTTACAGGCTGTCTCAGAATGGGGCGATGCCAATCTGGTCAAGTTCAATGCTGCTAAGACCCAGGCATGTCTTTTTGCCGCTAAAAGGAGCCAATTTTACCTGGCTCCATGTTTCCCAGGTGTAACCGTGCCAATAACCGACCATCTTGATCTTCTTGGTGTTAACATCGACCCTCAATTTTGGTCTCGTCATAGAGGCAAAGGCTCAAATGGCTGCCAAAAAGTTGGGGATCCTCGCAAAGGTGAGACGGTACTTTACGCCGGAACAGCTTTTTTTTTACCGGGGTAGAAAACCCTCGTGGATATTCTTCGCCTGGGGCGGGCGAAGGGGTCTGTCAGACTCTTACTGACTAAAAACCACCCCGGTGTTCCCTCATTCGCTGCGGGTGCGAATGGGACTTCCGCTGCCCCGGACTAGTACCGGCCCGCTGTCTGCGGGCCTCATCCCGTGGTGGGGAGTGAGGTGTTAACTCCCCTTCACGTCTAAGAGAGGCGCGCGTGGAACACTACGCGCCGCCATCTCGGGTCCCGTTTGATGGGCCAACGGACGTCCCCGAATCCGGCGGCCCACAAAAAAAATTTAGAATAATGAGTTTTTTCCTACCTTTTTCATTCCTACTTATAATATTACTAGCGACCCGCCCAAGCTCCGCACGGGTACAAATTATACACACAAACGTTCTTCGTTTATCGGTTTTTATATTAGTGAAAACGCGTAACAATCCTTTGCATGGTTTAGGAGGAGTAAGCAGAGAAATAGACAGATGCGGGAAGCGACTGAATTATACTATGTAGTAAAGTTACTAACTTGTACACCAACAGCCGTATTAACAGAACTCGCTAACCATATGCTTAGTTTAAATACTGATTAGCGAATTCTAAATTCAAGTTCTCCATAGAAAATTTTGGATTAATAACCTGCTAATCTGTGTTTAAACTAATTATAATATGTCTATCCTACTAATATTATAAACGCAAAAATGTGGAAGGGATGGATGTTTGTTACTCAATCACGCCAGAATGACTGAACGGATCTGGATCAAATTTGGCACAGAGCTAGATTATTTTTGGAATAGCACATGGCTATAATTTATAATGGAGGAAGTATTAACCCCATTGCCTTAACATGTAATTAATAACGTGTTAAACTTTTAGATGTGGACTTTGAAGGTGGCGGGTGTCGTTTCATTCGGTACAACTGCTCCGTGCGCGACACTAAGCCTGGGTGGTTGCTGATGCATCCAGGCCGACTGACACACTACCACGAGGGCTTGATCGTCACCAAGGGCACAAGATACATCATGATCTCTTTTGTGGATCCGTGAACTGCCCTCTAATATCCTTATCGAAAACACTCAAAACAAGCAATCAAATATACATTTTAAAGTTCAAAGTATATCAATATATACCTACGTATGTTCTTTTTTAGGTTTTAAGCAACGTAATTATGTATTTTTTAATCATTTTCGACAAATATATTGTAGTAATAAATAACTATCAACAACTAACTATAAACAGAATCTCATATTCTTAAGCACCAGATAGTTAAGTAAACTTTTCTCTGTAACTAACACATTTTCAGTAAATACGAAAACTAGATGGTGCTCGTTTAAATTTGGTTGAACTGATTTAGTCCGGTCAATCTAGACCAAAAAATGAGAGTGAAGGTTTTACCTTTGACCTTGAATAAAATTTTTTCTATACACGGGAATGATGGGGAACTTTTAAACATTGTTTATAATTATGTTTTGAACAATTTTACTGATTTTCAGCTTGTTGGGACTTTATGTACCTTCGAATGTCTAAATTGACCGGACTAATTATCAAATGTTATTTAATCAATTTATGTTGTATTTTTTTTTGTGGAAAATTCCATCTCGTTGTAATATTATTAATATAAAAACAAATAATTTAAACCAAAGAATCGTTGTGTTAGTGCAAATAAAAATGTAATACCATGAATGATAAAAATGCAAGTAAAGTTATATCTCAATTTACTCGAGTTTATTGTAAATGCATGATAATCTACAGGAACAATGTTGTCTGTAGAATTTAGAAACAAACTGGCTCCACGCACGCAGCGGGTGTAACGCGTTGGTAATTTAAAACAAAAAGCAATCCATTAAAAACGATAAGCTACACGTATGCAAATAATGCGTTGCACACGTTGCGAACGAGGAACCAGTTTATTCTCTACCATAGTGCGTCGCTGCTTCTATCTGAACAACCATAAATCTTTGAACCGGATCTAATCCAAGTGTAAAGTTGCGTTGAATTTTACGGGTTACACCGAACACTACTGCCAAGATTACATTCGGTTTTCTGAACATAATCAACAATGTTTTTTATCTGCGTAAATTGCATTAAATTTTAATTGTAGCTACATACGAGTATACTCGATCAACAAGTGGGGCATTCTGCTCAGTTTTAATCTCCAATTAATTTTTCAAATGTTGCTTATTATCTTTGGTCACACACGTTTTTCCATGTCATATTTTGACATTGGCAGAACAATACAGGCTGTAACGGAAAGGTGTGGTCATATTTTAAGAGCCGGATCTGCCCATGGAAATGAACAACTTTCTGTAAGAAAAAATTTAAAATACCCAAAAAAAAAATTGTACTTTCCATACAAAGTTATCATCAGCTGATCAATATTTGTATGGGAGGTAAAAATTTTTTTTAGAATTTCTTCGGATTTTCTTGAAGAAAGTTGTTCATATCGATGGGCAGATGCAGTTCCTAAAATATGACCACACCTTTCCGTTACACCTTGTATTAAAGAATGTGGCTGTGCCTAAGTTATTAGTATCCGCAGTATTGGTTACAGAAAAAGTATGTGTACCTGTGGTAAAAAAAACTATCAGCATTAAAATTTTATTTTGTCGTTTGTCAATGTTGCAGTGGTTTTTGTAAATTTCAGAATAATGCACAGTAGACAGTGAACGCAAACTGACATTAGACATTATACCGTGTCAAATGGCTCTCCCTTGTTCTTAAACGTGTCCATTACCTGGGCAAAATGTTGTGCTTTAGAGAGTTGAGACTATAACAAATAATTAGTGTGTCATGAGGAGCAATTTGTTATAGCATTTAATGTTCCCAAGCAAAATCGTTTTTCAAAAATTGGTTTCAGCCTGGAACCAAATACATGAATAGATAGCTTTTGTTGCGTAGTAAATGTTTGTAAATAGCAAAATTTGTGTGTGTTATGGTTCTAAAGTTATCTAAGGTTTTGCTGCGGTAACGTTTTGGGAGTTCCCAGATCTCGAAAACGGCTCAACGCAGAAGTTAGAAAAAAATACCAATAAGAGACCTTAGTTTGTTTAAAAATTAGGTAAATTAGTTTAGGTTGACGTAAACCAGTGTAATTAAATGGCTTCAAAAATCAGAAAAAACGGATTTGCAAGTAAACCAATACACTTACAACCAAATAAACAGCTGTAAATGATACCCGTAGTAGACGTTTATAACATCAGGCATTTTAGAATTTGTAACTTTACACGATAAGAAGATAAAAACAAATTTGATTAGTTTTAGTCTAGTCGTACTTTAGCGATGAAATACGCAGTTCCCAAAACATTAAGAAACATGGCATACATTAAACAAATTAAAATGAGTCATGAACATTCGTTCCTGTAAATTTCAGCATTCCATTACGGCTATAATGAAAGTTGTATAAAAAAAAAGTAATATGTCAGCAGTTCTCTAATAAGCCGACCAAATTGAATAGGTCTCTTAAAAGCGACCGCACCATACATAAGCGCGCATGCCTAGGGGTAGCGGATATGTCTAGGGGTAGCGGATATGTCTAGGGGTAGCGGATAAATTCTGGCAATGAGTTACCGCACCCCTGGGCACTCAGGCAGGGAAGGAACAGTGGTGGGTTTTTTTTGTCAGTAAGAGTCTGACACGCCCTCCCGCTCCACCCTGAGCGGGAGAAGTCATTGGGTGATTTCCCGCCCGACAAAAAAAAACCATACATAAGCGAAACCATCTTAAATGAACGGGCTAATATGGATGATTTGTTAGTACAGTTGTATACAATAGTTTGCTGGTCAGGTTAGTAAAAATAATGAAATGGTCATGATTTACTACTTTTATTTAAAAATCAGTCTTATACAAATTTATATGCATTGCTTTGCCTTAGAATTAACATTTTTAGGGGAAAATCACAGATAAGTTTAGTACTTACTTATTTTTAATTATATTATATTATTAGTAGTGTTGGTTTACTTGCAAATCCGTTTTTTCTGATTTTTGAAACCTGTTAATTACATTGGCTTACGTCAACCAAATCAAAAACTTATGTTTAAACAAATTAATGCGTTGAGCCGTTTTCGAGATCTGGGAAATCCCAAAACGTAACCGCAGCAAAATCTTAAATAACTTAAGAACTATGGTTACATACACAAATTTTGCTATTTACAAACATTTACTACGGAACAAAAGCTATCTATTCATGTATTTGGTTCCGGGCTAAAACGAATTTTAGAAAAAAGATTTTGCCTGGGTAACGTTTCAAACGTATGTCCGTGACTACCGCAGGACCAGCAACGCCAATCGCTTCCATATTTGGTAAATAATTAATACTCATAGGTATATACAGGGTGTAACGGAAAGGTGTGGTCATATTTTAGGGTGATGTTTTAGGGTGATGTTCTGTAACTAATATGAAGTACAAGAACAATAGCAAAAATCAAAATAGACTATTCCGATTTTTTTATGTTATTTTGTTTCGTCAATCATATCGATAATTTCACTACCAAAACAAATGTGTAACGGTGCAAGAACCTTTTTTACGTACCTCCTTTAAACTGCTGTGTTCCTGGTATGCGCCGTGCGACCAGCGCTCGTGCGTAGTAACATTAATAAAAAAATAAAAATAAATATACGAAATAATAATAGCCCGATCACGTGCTTACCGACCGCGACGGTCTATAAGGTTCTTACATCCATTTTGAGAGCTAAGATTAACACACATATAGATAGTAACTGTATCATGTCTGCCTCTCAAAATGGATGTAGGAAAGGGTCCCGCGGTACTAAGGAGCTTCTCCTCATAGATATGGCCACTAGCCAACAGGTTCGGCGTTTCCGAAAGGATCTGTCGACATGTTGGATAGACTATAAGAAGGTCTATGACTCAGTTCCTCATACATGGCTCATGAGGGTGCTAGAATTGTATAAAGTTGATGCAACGCTACGCACCTTCCTGATGTCATGTATGGGGCAATGGAGGACGGTCTTTCGCTATCCAGGATGTCGACAAATCCAGAGGAATAGCGAACCGATAAGGATCGAGCGGGGTATATTCCAGGGTGACAGTTTGAGTCCGCTTTGGTTTTGCCTAGCTTTGAATCCTCTAAGCACACTGCTGGAGAATTCAGGGCTAGGCTATCGGGTGAAGAGAGGTGCTCAGGTTATATCTCACCTCCTTTACATGGATGACTTGAAACTTTTTGCCCCCAGCAATCTGCAACTGATGGAGCTACTGAAGGTAACTGAAACCTTCAGTAGTGCCATCAGGATGGAGTTCGGTGTGGACAAATGTGCGGTCATGCATGTAAAGCGAGGGGAGATTGTGGAATCCGTGGGAACTCAACTCTCGGATTCCATAAACCTGAGATCTCTCTTTCCAACCGAAACCTATAAGTATTCGGGTATGTCGGAAGCGTTAGGTATCAATGTTACTGACATGAAGCAATCGTTGAAGGAGCGCTTCTTTGGCCGCCTGAAGAAGGTATTTAATAGCCTTCTATCGAACGGAAACAAGGTGCGCGCCTTCAACGGTTGGGTCATGCCGGGTATTGATGTATTCTTTCGGCGTACTCAAATGGACTCAAACAGAACTTGACGCCTTGTATAGGCGTGTGCGTTCACTGCTGTCTGCATCACCCACGTTCGTCGGTGATGAGACTGTATATCCCGCGGAAGTGTGGAAGCAGAGGCTTTTTAAATGTAATACCTCGCGGTTGTGGAGGGTCTTAGCCTCCACAACCGCGAGGTATGCAGTCTAAGGAAATATTTCCTAGCTGCTGACGTGGGTATGCATCGAGACAACACCCAACACAAGGCCCTTACTCCACTCTCCTTGGCTAACGAGAACTGGCGCATACCTCTTGTGCTTGACACTAACGATCGCCATGATGCCCAATTAGCCAAGTTATTGCACATTTCATTAATACATGTATAGATCGACAAATCCTAACGAATTAAAGATTTCAATTATTAGACCAATTTTTAAGGGGGGGCTATACCAAGAATACACAAATTATAGGCCTATCGCGATATTGAGCGTAATTAATAAAATAGTTAAAAAAGTAATTATGGGCCTAATTACAATGTTTATTGAAAGTTGTAATATTTTAACAGATGCGCAGCACGGTTTTAGGCCAAATAGAAGCACGGCAAGCGCATTTTAAGTAAGTTTACCAACGACATAAATGACTCATTAAATTCGAAACAGGTGGTTTTATTAACTTTTATTAACTTTAAAAAAGCCTTCGATACTCTGGACCATGAGGGCTTGCTGCAGGCTATGGATGAGTGTGGAATATGAGGACCTGCAAAAGAGTGGTTCCGGCAATATCTAGACAAAATATATCTAAAGGTTAGGGTAAAAGGAGCAGACAGTGAACTCGGTAAAGTCAACTATGGGGTGCCGATTGGGTCAGTTTATGGGCCGATGGGGTATGGAATGGATATCATGCACGTCAATAGTATGGTTAATGCCATTCAAAACTAATACCTATATGTATGCAGACGACACGTGCTTGGCATACAGCGGCCAGGACTGTGAACTGATCCAGTCGGCAATCCAAGAAGATTTAGATAATGTAGTTAAATGAGCGTACGATGATGGGAGGACGTTGGGCGCGTTGGGCGTGTTGGGCGTGTTGAGCGCGTTGGGCTCGTTGCGCCAAGCTCGCTGATGAGGTTGAAGTTGATGAAAGAGGCTGAGGATGCTGACCAGGAATGCGCGTCCGCTGCATGCTGATGGTCAGGATACCCGTAGAAGCCGTTGGTACTGGCTGGCTGTATGACTCGTTGCTCAAGAGCTTGAAGGAAGTGATGACGATGACGTCACGCTGGAGTAGCTGCACGAAGGCTGCTCTCACGTTCATAGTCGAGGGTCACCAGTGTGGAGGTATGCGGCACAGAGTGTAAAATCCCACAAACCTCCATTGAAAAGGGAGGATCCTCCGACCAGACTGGTGTTTGTGTCTGGTCCGGGCAACTGCCCGATAGTTGATTTCGGGCGGTTGTATATGTTCAAATCGCGCGGAGAACTCTGCTTGCGCGACGTAGGAATTTGCTGTTCTAGTTCCTATGTAGCGTCATAGATGTCGCTACAGTATTCTTATTAATATGAATAAAACCGTATAATTATTTAGCTAAAAAATCCTGTATCTCGGTAAAGGGTCACTCGTATGAATGCCTCCATGATAGCAAAGTTAATTGTCAATGTGAGTGTATTGAGCGCGTAGTGAAATAAAGTACCTATATAGGATTAAGAGGCCGTACACGAAATTTTGGTCGATTTCACTAATTTACGTTATTTTACAGATGTGATTTTATAGTTAAAATAATGCATTTCTATAAGTTTTAATGCACAACATGAAAGATCATTTCAATTATGATATAATTAATGAGTTAGATTCGAAGCTTGTGTTGCGTATTATAAGTCGAGATTTGGGTTGTTTTAAAAGATTTTTTATTGCCAAATTTTTGTAATTTTTACATTTTTTTCGCAAGAAATAGATTGACAGTGAACTAAAGTTAAGTTTTTGCTGTTTTAATTTTATAAACGAGAGTTCTAAATAGCCAAAATAAAAAGCAATTCTTTGCCCATTTTCTCTAAAATTTGACTAAGTTAAATATTTTTTAACTAATTTTTTTTATATGAAAGTGGTAAAAAGTGATTCATACACTATGTAGACGAGTTTTGCAACAACACATATTTTTTTCATATCGTTTACACGTCAAAACGATTCGTAATTATGTGATATTCTAAACATAAAATATATCCCCTTACAGCAAAATTCACAAATCCATCGTCGGTTTGTGGTCGATTAATCGTAATTATAATAAAAAATAAAAAAACTAGCTCATACATTAGATCATAATTGAAATGATCTTTCATCTTGTGCGTTAAAACTTTTAGAAATACATTATTTTAACTGTAAAATCACGTCTGTAAAATCACATAAATGAGCGAAATCGGCAAAATTTCGGGTACGGCCTCTTAACAATCGACGAAAAGTTTACCTGGGACGCTCATGTAGACACGGTGCGTAATAGATTGCGCTCTGTACTAGGTAAACTTAAAAACTTAAAGTATGTAGTTAGTAGGCGGGTACTCTTTATTCTTTACTGTACTTGTTCAAAAAAGTTGCTCTGTGAGGTATGTCATGTTTAAAGTGCTCCCAATAAATAATTAGTTTTTGGTGTATAATCTGGCTAAAAGTGCGAACATTGTGAATGACTGGACAATTTGAGTGTTTAGTGAACTGCAGCAATATTAATTGCAACGTGAGTGCTCCGATTCGAAAGATAAATCGTTAAAAACAAATAATTTTGTGATCGGATTATATTTTATACTCTTGCAATTACCCTCAAATAAGTCGAACAATTGCATAGAAATAGTTGTGTGGGCAAGTTGTGGCAGCTTGCGCTGTTTTAAAAATCTGTCAGGCGCTTTATGAAAATATTCAAGCTGCAACTTATTGCTATAACTTTTTGGAATGGTTCACTCCACAACGAGCTGAGTGATAAACAAAACAGTGCAAAATAAGAACCAAATTCACAATAATACAGACACAAGTGAGCAAACACATTTTAAAACCGTCATTTCAAATAGAGAACTTGCTGTGGTGACTGCGATCCGCGAGTTCGTCCTTCAAAAACGAAAGCAAGGTCAAATTGCCAATACTGTGTGATTGTTTTGAGCATAATTTATTGAGTACTGTATTTTTCTAAGGACAAATAGAAAGATTTCTGGTAAACTACGGCTGAACAAAACTTGTCTGTGACGCACACGATAAATTGGAGCTGGGATTGGTACGTTCTGCTTCCTACGGGTTCATCGATCGCCTGGTAGCTGCATTGAGCGACAAAACGTCATGATACGCCGCTCCCCGCCTCCCCCGCCCACCTCAACACCCGGAGCGCCACAACAGACGTATGATTCAGATACACCGTCTGAGCGGAGTGGTAGCAGCAATGTTGACGTGCGACATAAGCGCAGACGCGAATTGGACGATGATCATAGGCAACTTAAAGCTGAAATGAGCTTATTCACATCATTATCCGCGACTGTTGATCAACATTTTGCTGAACTTAAGCAGCAAAATGTTGAACTCAAAGCAAGCTTGCAATTTATGTCCGACAAGTACGACTCCGTTCTCAAATCTCTTGCAAACCTGGAAGAGGACAGGCCAAGGGACAAAAAGCAAATTCTAAAGTTGGAGGAGAAAATAGAGCTTATGGAACGGAAAGCCAAGTCCACAGGACTAGAAATACGAAACGTGCCGGCCATCCTATATGGTAATACAAAGACGGAAACAAAGGAAGATGTCAACAAGATAGTGATATCCTTGGCTAAAGCCGTAGCGGTTGAGTTACAAGATTCCGATATCAAAGATACATACAGAATTATGACAAATAAGTCTTCTTATTTGTCATAATTCTGTAAGTATCTTTGATTTCGGAATCTTAAACTCGACCATAATTGGTTTAATGTTCCTACATTAAACCAATTATGGTCGAGTTAAACAGTGTCTTAAAAAGGGATAAAATATTGCAAGGAGTCAGGAATCTGAATAAAGCGAAGACACACGAGGATAAATTAAATACTGGACATCTTAAAATCGCTGGACCTAATAGGTCTGTGTATATATCGGAGGCCTTAACATCCAAAAGATTTACTATCTGGCCAGACAATTTGCTCGAGAGAACAACTACTCCTATTGCTGGACCTCAAGAAGTTTAGTATATCTACGTAAAACTGAAGGAGAGCTACCACACCGGATTGAAAATGAGTCAGATCTCACACTAAACTTACTATAAAATATGACTATTTTGTATAATTTCTTGTCGTGTTATGGTATTAAGGCCAAACATCTCTTTCTGTGTAAATTTAGTAAAACCTATTTATTCTGTACTATCTATATCGCTACTGGTAAACCCACGCAATTCACACGAAATCAAGCATTGCACAAATCACATCTTCTTAGGTACCTACTATTACTCATACATGCACACATCATTCATACCTGGTCTACAATCCACCACAACAACATTACTGCCTACGTAATATTCAGTTTAAAACCAACTCTTATATTACGAGTATCATGCACAAGAAAGTCCTGCAAATAACATCTATGCTTACAATATAAATAAAAACTAGCTACCATAACGATCAATTACTCCATATGTCACAAAATTCGATAGGCTAGACAATCATTCAAATAATATAGACGACCTTACAGTTTCGGATTCTCATAGATGCGAGCCTGAAGATTGTAAAAGTATAGTCACCCCAGGATCTCTAAAGATTCTAACTCAAAATATTCGGAGTATTTCGGCAAATATACCTAGCCTACTAACATTATTATCTAGAATGTCTATCTTACAGGATATACTTATTCTCACGGAGTGCTGGCTATCATGCAACCCAAGTATACCCACTTTGAACGGATTTAATTCTTATTTTACTACAAAAAGATTGAACAAAAATGATGGAGTTGTGGTTTACATTCGAAGTAGTATCACTAATATAACGATAATCGAACCAAAATTTACGGACGCAAACTGCATTGAAATAAGAATAGGACAAGACACCTGTATCTTTGCAATATATAGGCCACCGTCATTTAAAGAAATATCTAGTTTTCTGTCCTCCATGGATCAGGACTAACCACAAATTCGTCTTTTAGTAATATGATTGTCATTCGCGATATAAATGTAGATATTGCAGATGGTAATATGGATGCTAAAAGTCCGGATTATCTGACTCTTGCTGCTAGTCATGGTCTTCTACCAGCACACACTCTGGTTACGCACGGTAAAACTTCACTTGATCATATCTTACTTAAAACTAAACTGAAAGCTACAACTATAATTATTGATTCTGTGGTCACTGACCATAATGCTGTACTACTTTCACTTGACAAAGTTAAAGTGGACAGCCCTCTAACCACTAAAACCAAAATTGATTATAATAAATTAGGAACCCAGCTCAAAACACGAACTTTACTTGTTTATAAATGTACAAATGCAAATGTTGCCATGGAATACTTCGTAAATTCACTAACTAGAGCCTTAAAAATGAGTTCCAAGTGTGTCGCTGTGCCTCATCGCATGAGAATTATTAAACCATGGATTACTCCAGGCATCTTAAGATGCATGAGAAATAGGGACCGGATATATGTAAAAATTGCCATGTTAGGTCTGTAGCTGAGAGTATACAGGGAAACAACCAGTTGGAGACGCTAAATAGTTATGAGCATTTATTTGATAAAGCTAACTATTTTTATACATATTTTTTACAAATTATATTAGCGGGCACTTTGCGAATTAATGAGCCAATCACAGCACAACACGAATTCGTTCTGTGGTTCACAAATCTCACGACAGGGAGCGCCACCATCGCGGTGGCGTAAGCTAGGGCTCCGCGGTCGGTCGGTTGGCCGGGCAGGGTATATGTAAATATGCTGCTACAGTACTCCCCTCAAGCGAAGCGGACGGGTCGCCGGACCGTTCGTCCGGATGAGGTCTTCTGCACGGGAGTGCCAGGTGCCACTGTTGTTGAAGCTGTAGCTGCATCGTCGTCGTTGATTGTGTACGCAGGCTTCAGTCGGTCTATTGACACTGAACTTTGTCGGCCTGGTAGTTGCAGTGTAAACACTTTGTTTTCACGCTTAATTACTGTGTAAGGCCCGTCGTACGTTGGTTTCAGTGGTTTGCGTACGGCGTCAACTCTGATGAAAACTGAGTGGCATTTGTCTAAATCCGAATGCACGAATATGGCACGGTTGTTGCTATGCGGTTGGTTGAGTGATGGCTTGAGACTGTCTATTGTTCTGCGTATTTTATCGACGTACTCTGAGTCTGTGCTTTCACTACGTGGTGTTGATGAGAAAAAGTCACCTGGGAGACGTAAGTTACAACCATAGGTGAGCTGCGCAGCAGTAACTCTGGTATCAGTACGGCAAACAGCGCGGAGTCCAAGCAGCACGGTCGGTAGCTCGTCGATCCACGTACTTCCCTTTGTAAGGCGTGCGGTGAGCGCGGCCTTGAGTGATCTGTGCCAGCGTTCAATTATACCGTTGCTTTGTGGATGGTATGGCGTTGTACGTACACGATGTATATCCAGTAGATTGGTTAAGGCATTGAACAGCTGACTCTCAAATTGCCGCCCTTGGTCACTAGTCAGAGTCTCTAGACATCCAAATCTCGCGATCCACGTCTCATATGTTGTCCTCGCGATGGTTTCTGCAGTGATGTCCGATATAGGCGTTGCTTCAGGCCACCGCGTCTTGCGGTCGATTATGGTAAGTAAATAACGATGACCGGTTGATGACGTAGGTAGCGGGCCGACGATATCAATGTGGATGTGCTTGAAACGCTCGGTGGGCGCGAATGTTGATAGCTTGCTACTTGTATGTCGGTGAACCTTCGCTCGCTGACAAGCTACACATGACTTGGTCCACGTGCCGGTATCTACATTCATGCTTGGCCAGAAGTACTTGTCTTGCATAAGTCTGCGCGTTGTTCTTACACCAGGATGACTTATTCCATGCAGCGCGTTGAAAGCAGCGAATCGGAATTCCTTTGTTAAGTACGGTCATACGTTATTGGTGGAGATCTCGCAGTATATTTTATTGTTGGTGTCGGGTAAAGTAATTTGTTTGAGTTGAATATTAATTTGTTTCTTCAATGTGGGTAATTCGTCATCTTTTTTTGTGCTTCACTTAGACTTGAATAATCTATGGTTGTGGGGCAGGTAATTTTCTCGATGCGTGAGAGTGCATCAGCCACTACGTTTTCCTTTCCACTGATGTGACGAATGTCAGTTGTAAACTCACTTATAAATAGCAACTGTCGAGTTCTTCGTTGGGTTTCACTGTCCGATGATAGTTTTGTTAACGCGTAGGTAAGCGGCTTGTGGTCGGTGAACACAATCAATTCACGACCCTCGTGCATTTTCCTGAAGTGCTTCACTGCCATGTACATTGCTAGTAGTTCCCGGTCATAAGTACTGTACTTCAATTGCGTATCCGAGAGCTTTTTGGAAAAGTAACCAAGTGGTTGCCACATGTTGTTTACGTGCTGTTGGAGTACTGCGCCGGCGCAACTATTAGATGCGTCGCACATTATTGCGAGCGGGGCGGTGTGGCAGGGATGTGCGAGCAGTGTGGCGTCGCGTAGGCTCCTCTTGCAATTCTCGAATGCGAGTGATGATTCATCGGTCCACTGGATTATTGTTTTATCGCGTTTTTTAGAGTTATGTAGATAGACATTGAGCGGCGCTTGCACGCTTGCGGCGTTTGGGATGTTATCACGATAATAGTTAAGCATTCCTAGGAAACTACGTAATGCTTCTACTGTCTTGGGTTTGGGATAGTCGTTGATGACCTTGACCTTCTCCTCTGGTGGTCTTGTGGGGTATCTGCCACACTTATATTCGGTAGTTTTGAGTCAGAATAAAACAAACGATGGAGATTTAAAATGGAAATTATTTATTGTCAAAATCCTAACTTCTAATATATACAAATGAGTAGTTGACGTAGTCGTGGTTTGGAATCATACTCAAAATTGCTCAGCCAATTAGATATAGGTTTCCCGGTCTTCTGGAGTTTGGAGCATGTTCAGAGTGCGCCAACTATAAATACGCACAGCGCCGCCGTGCGGTGGGCTGATCGACAGATTCAAAATACGCCCAAGTTCACTGCCTGACGTCGCTCGTAGCACTGCTCGCCGCGTCAGGTACTTTCGCACGAACCTACCCTCGCTCGGTGCCTCTGTTTATCGTCGTGAGTGCGGACCCCGGTTCGTATTTGCGGCGGTATTGGGGGGTACCTCGAGAAAATCGACGTCCATCTTAAAAGAAGTTGCAACGGTTGCGAAGAACATTGAAAAGATACGAAGACACCACCATGGCGGGAAAGAAGAAAGGCTCCAAAGGTTCCCGCTCATCCAAACGCAGCTCCACCGGGTCCCCGGAGGATCAGCAGACGCCAGCCACTTCAGCGACGGAACCGACACCGCGTCCGCCAACTGAAAATGAGCCCATCACGCCACAGAAAGCCGCGGAAATAAGGCGCGTCATATACGCGCTCGAAAAATTGAACGCCACCAACTCGCCCGAAGCCGAGAAAGCGGAGAGGTCGGCCATGATCGACCACCTTTACCGGCAACTCGACGAGGCCGCCGCCGCACAGGAGCTGCCTGACGCATCCGAGACACGCCCCACACCCGCGAGTTTCGCGCACCCTCGCCGGAGACGGTCCGCGGACGACGGAGACGACGCCTAGTTCGTCGCCGGACCGTGGCGCTCCCGACGACTTCGTCTACGTGAAGCCCACGGGTAGGCCGCGACCGAAGCCCCGTGGCGCCATCTCGCGCCCCGATCTTCCACGAGACCCGCGGCGCCGCCGAGATTCGCTCGAACCACGCGCCCCTGCTGAGCTGCGCGCCCCGGTTTTCGCGCCCTGCGCGCCCGAGAACGCGCCCGCGAACGCGCCGAGCACTTACGGCGTCGCGCCGAAAGAGCCCACCGCCTCAACATCGCGGTCACGGCCAGAGACGGCCCTACTATCGCCGACGCCGCCGAAATGCGCGGCCCAAGATTCCCCCGCCATGATGATGTCGGCATGTTTCTCTCCGCAGGAGTCTGACATGTCGGCATCGGAATATGAAATCGAGGCGGAAGAGGCAGACCGCCGACCGACGTCCAACCAGGGGCGTAGCCAGGAGGCGAACCAGGGGCGTAGCCAGGTGCGCCCCCAACGACGTCCCAGAAGCCCGGAAGACGATGACGCCTTGGAAGAGGCGAAGAGGCGCCCGCAGCAGCGTACGCCGCCCCCGGCGGCCGCCGCCGCACCGGGCCCGAACACCGCAAAGAAGAAGCCCCGCTACCCTCCGCTGGTGGTGGAGAGGCTGCCGGACTGGCAGGTCCATTTCAAGGCCCTGCGCGACCTCCTGGGCCGCCCGCCGACTGCCCGCCCGTACCAGGCAGGGATTCGCTTCCTGCCCAGGGACGAGGAGGAGTATCGGGTGGTCCAGCGATACCTGTGCGGGCTGGAGAAAGAGACCGGCTTATCCTGGTTCTCATACTCGCTGCCAGCAGAGAAGAAATTCAAGGTGGCCATACGAGGGCTACCTGTGGACACCGCTCCGCAGGAGATAATGGAGGAGCTGCGCAGGCTGGACTACGACCCTGAGTACGTGCGGAGTATCAGGGGTCGTCAGGGCGGCCCGGGCTGTATCTACCACGCAGTCCTCAATGTCCAAAAGGATATTCGTCGTATATACGACGTCACCACCTTTCTGATGATGGAGGGGGTGCGGATAGAGGCATGGAGGGGAAAGCGGGGGCTGGCACAATGCCACCGCTGCCAACAATTCCGGCACTCCTCCCATCAGTGCCACCGACCGCTCGCCTGTGTGCGATGCGGACAGGGGCACACCGCGCGCGATTGCCCCCGACCCCGTACGGAGCCGGCAACATGCGCCAACTGCGGGGGGCCGCAACCTGCATCCCACCGCGAGTGCCCGGCCTTCAGAAGGGAGGCCGTTAATAAGCGTGCGGGCACCGTCGCCCTCACGGCCAGCAGGACGACCCGGCCGACCAAGGCCGCCACCAACGCAGAAGACCACGAGGCCCAGGGCGCCACCCTGATGGCGGTGGCCAACGAGCCCTCAACGAGAGGAGCAGCCCCCGCGAAGAAGAGGAGGAGAAAGCGCGGAAGCAGAAAGGGGAAGGACCCCCCTCCTCCCCTCACCAACCAGGAAGACACCACTCGGGTGCCCCAACCCCGAGCCGCACGACTTGCCCAGGCGCCAACCCAGGCGTGGGCAATAAAGAGGACCACAGCCCAGGCCGCGGCTGCCGCCGACGCCACGGCGCAGCGCGGAGGGCGGAACGAAGACGCCACCACCACCAAGACCAGAGCTGCCGATCTGCTGATGGGGGCTGTAAGAGCCCTAGGGCAGGGAGGTGAGCCTCTCAACCTGCAAGAGGTCGTACAAAGCGTCGTCCAGGCGCTTCTACTGCTTTTGACACCCGAGTAGGTCGCACACACCTACACGCGGCCTACTCACACAGTGACACTCACCACAGCACATACACTGTGACGCGGCGTGTGCTAAGTTAATATAGGCACGCCGCGGAACGCATGCAGACACGCATGACTCCACACGCACATGAACTCTCGCACTATTGGGCGCGGCCAGTCCGTGTACAATAGTGCTTACATGGACGGTTTTACTCACACAATACCGTCCACACATACGCCGACGGCCCTTGGCCCGGACCGCGACCAAGCGGGACGGGCCGGGGTCACACACCATGCCGTGGGCTTGCTGTAAGCCGGCAGTTCAGTCGCTGGCGCCATCCGCTGGGCCTCCCACAGGGAACTGTGGGTCTCACCCGGTGGTGATAGACCGCCTAGCTGCCGCGATTACCCCCGCGAGCCTGCGGCATTACACTTAGCAAAACACAGGGCGATTGCCATAGGAATCTCGGCAGGCGTTACAACACAGCGCTAGCCTAGGAGGTTCTCGTAGTCAGTCGCCCACAGTCTTCAGCCTACAAGTAGGCGCCCCAGTGAAGCGCCCGTTTTTGCGGGCGCCCACAGAAACCGCGGCAAGAGGGCACAGCCCTGAGGCCGCCCGCCGCGTTCCCTTGCGGGAACGCAGCGACGACCCCACGACGTGCGGTGGGCTATTCGCCCGCCGACCGCCGCCAGCGACGGTCGCACCCAGCGCTCCCCACTCCGTGCCACCGCTCCATCGTTCGCGCGCTCCTGCGTTCGTGCTCATCAGTACGTGCTCTACAGCTGCGACTACGGGACGTCACCGCTACGCCGCCATCTTATTTCCGAAGCAGCCTTTTTTAAGGTAGCGGAGAGAATCCTCAACTGTCCCTGTCGGGACAATTTTTATCGGAGGCAGCCTTTTTAAAGGTAGCCAACGATAGTCTATTTCCGGGACGTGGTCAAAAACGTGTCTATTTCTTCGAAATAGTCAAAAACGCATCTATTCCCAGTCAAAAACGTATTCCCAGTCAAAAACGTGGTAGTCTTAACGGAAACCTAACGGTGTCAACGAAGTTAAGTACTCATTTCCTCCTACTGCGGCCAAGACACCTTTAGCCAGCGACAGTCCTGTGAGTCTGCGGGACTGGCAGTGGGAATATCCCAATTCCGGTGCACATAGCACATAGTGCACCAACCCTTTATTCCTTCCAAACTCCATTTGTTGCCGTAGGAACGGGTGCAACAAATATCCCTGTCGTATGGTAGGAAACCTACATTTTAAAACCCTAGGGTGCTAGCTGCTAGCTAGCACCGCGGACCCCCCGCCAATATGACGGACGCGCTCATTGTCGCGTTCGTGAAAGAGGTCCTCCTAAAGGACCCGGAGTTTTCGGCCAAATATGGCCAAGCGTTTCTTGCGCTACAAGCGCCCCCCCCTCCCGCTGAAGTCTCGGACTTCAGCGATGTTCTCGGCAGCCCCCAGTGCAGCCCCCCCAACCCCCTCTCTCCCCCCGATGTCGAGTCAAGCTCGGACCCCGAGGAAACGGATGACGTCATGGACACATCCGTCCCTCAGCCAAGCCCCGCGCCCCAGCTAAGCCCCGCCCCCAAGTCAAGCCCCGTATCAGAGGAGTCCTCCACTGACTCCTCCTCCTCCGAAGACGACGACTTCATCAAAGTCGTCGCTGGGAAAAAGAGGAAGAAGGGCAAATCTCAGTCTTCCGGCCAGGCCAATAAGGTCAAAAAGGCCGCGGCGCCCTCCCCCCCCGCAACCCCCGCATCCGCTAGTCAAGCGTCCGCTCCCGCTGCGTCTCAGGCCAGCCGAGTCGCTTCCCCCAAGCCAGCTACTTCTCTCACAAGGAAGCAGGCTACCCCACCTCCCCTGTATATACAGGATAAGTCGAAATGGACGGAGGTATCAAAAATGTGTGTAGAAAAGAAAATTCAATACACAAAAGCCAGCGCATGCGCGAACGGCATCCGCGTCACGGTCAAGTCGGTCAACGACTACCGTGACCTCACAAGGTCCCTCAAGGAGAGGAAGGTTGCGTTTCATAGGAGTACGTATCCCCGAAGATACGCCCACCAGAGTGGTGATAAGACGTATCCCAAAAGAAATCTCCACCACGGAGATTAAAGAGGACTTGCTAGCACAGCAAGTCCCAGTCATAGCCGTCCACCGCCTACATAGGGCGCGGGGCGATGAAGTTTACAACATGGTTCTAGTCGTTTGTGAACCAACTTCGGGGCATCACCCCATTTTTAAAATAAAATCAGTTTGCGCCCTCTCTGGCATTTCTATCGAAAAGCCAAATAAACCTTCCGTAGTTGGTCAATGTCACCGTTGCCAACTCTATGGGCATGCGCAGAGCAATTGCTTTGCCACTCCCAGATGCGTCAAGTGTCTGGGGGCCCATGGGACGGCCGAGTGCCCCCGCCCCAAAGACCTGTCACTCTGCACAGAGCCGCCTAGCTGCGTTCTGTGCGGCCAGATCGGACACCCGGCTAACTACCGTGGCTGTCCGAAAGCCCCCAAGCTGGCTCCCAAGCTGGCAAAACGGGCAAACGCCCGCCTTCAAAGGGAAAGCCCCTCTTCAAAGGTGCCCCCTTCCTCCCAAACCCCCAATAGGCTTGCACCACAAAGGCCCTCCCCCTGGAGTAGGCTTAACCATCTCCAAGCCTTCCCAGCCCTAGCGGCCCCCACTGCACCCCCCAAACCGCAAATCCCAGTGCGTATGGCCTTCATGCCAGCGCCAGCGCCCGCGCTAGCCCCCGCGCCAGCCCCCGCGCCAGTCCCCGCGCCATCAGTCCCAGTAGCCCGCCCAACTGGAGCACGCCGCATTGCGGCCCCGGCTGCGATGCCAGTGAGCCAGCCCCCCGCTGTAGAAGAGGAAAAAAGTGTAGCCCTCACTATTCTCGAGGCCTACCAAATCTTCCGTACCCCCGAAGCCCGAGCCTTGGCTGCTATTTTATAGCAGACCAAAAAGGCCGGCAATTACACTCCGGAGGCGGCCCGAGAAATTTGGGCCAATTTCAACGGTATCGCTAAGATACTGGACAACCTCGATTAGTTTGTTACCCAGCTATGGATAGTAAAAATAAAGCAATGTGCCACAAACCGCGGTCCCTTAGAATTGGATATTACAATGCTAACGGATTCGCGGGTCAACGTGATGAGATCGCAAAATTCCTACGCGACCATCACATTGACATTTTCCTAATACAGGAGACCTTCCTGAAGCCCCACCGCAGCAATCCTAGACTTGCCAACTATAGAATAGTTCGCAACGATAGGACACGCTGCCATAAAGGTGGGACTCTGATCTACTACAGGAAGGAACTGTATTGTGTCCCATTAGCGCCTCTCGCTACACTCTCACATCTAGAGTACTCTGCCTGTCGACTTGGCATGACCGGCCATCAGCCGATTACCATAGTCTCCGCCTATTTCCCACCGGTGGCGCCACTAGAGCCACCCGACGACCCCATCGCTATCACCAGCGACTTCACTGAACTCTTCGGCCTGAGTGACTCCGTTATTGTAGCGGGCGATCTCAACGCCAAACATCCGGCTTGGAACAGCAGAGTCACAAATCCCAGAGGCAGGCTCATGTTTAAACTGAGCTCAACCTTAAACTTTGACGTCATCGCTCCGATGGGGCTAACTCACTTTCCCCACGACCCCTCTCACGCGCCCGACATTCTCGATGTGGCGCTTCTAAAGAATGTAAACCTTCGTTTGCAGTCGATAGAAGCAATACACGAACTTACCTCTGATCACCGCCCTGTGATCATGCACTTGGGCTCCCGCTCGGGTCAACCCGACCCCGGGCTACCCTCCCCGACCCAGGTAATTACCGAATGGAAGAAAGTAAGCGATAGGCTGAAATCTACCACGTCGGTTCACCTGGACGCCATCCCCGATCATATAGACTCAGTCGCTGACACGACGGCAGCGATCGACTCGCTTACGGAGCACGTACAGGCTGTCCTGAACGAATGTTCAAAGGTGGTGCCAGTGACAGAAGATCGTCGCTGGAAGCTGCCGGACGATGTGCGGGCTTTGATAACCGAGAAGAACGCAGCCATCCGTGCGTACAGTGCTTTTCCCTGCGACGCAAACAAGGCTCACATGCGCAATTTACAACGTGCTGTAAAAAGTCGCATCAGTGAGCATCGTTCTGCGAGCTGGGGCAAGTTGCTGAGTGAACTCGAGCCCAACCACCACGCCTTCTGGAATCTACAGAGGAAGCTGCGTTCCAAGGAAGAGACTTTTATGCCTCCTCTCATTCGTCCAGACAAGAGTGCCGCCTTTGACAACTCTGAAAAAGCGGAGTGCCTAGCCGACAGTCTAGAGGCTCAATGTTCTCCCAGCTCCCAGCCAGCTGACCAGGCCCGCCTTGACAGGGTGGACGCTGAAGTTGAAAGGAGAGCTTCCCTCCCACCCTTCGAAGACCCAGATGACCCTCTACCCCCCGTCACTCCAGACGAGGTGGAGGATATCATCAAAAAGCTCCAGCCCCGAAAAGCCCCAGGCCCTGACGGCATCACCGGCAGGGTCATCCAGCTCTTCCCCGCCCAGTTAATCTTGCTTATGACCGCCATCTTCAATGGCGCCTTAAGCAACAATATTTTCCCCCAAGCATGGAAGCAGGCCGTTGTCATTGGTATTCCCAAACCAGGCAAGCCCCCGGCTAACCCCTCCAGCTACCGTCCCATCAGTCTCCTCAATGTTTTCGGCAAAATCTACGAAAAACTTATTTATAAGCGGCTCAAAGATTATGCCGAAACTAACAATCTCATCCCTAACGAGCAATTCGGCTTCCGTTCCGAGCACTCGTGCGTCCAACAAGTATACCGAATCGTAGAACATATGAGCGCTGGGTTCCAGCGCGGTATGACGACCGGTGTCTTGTACTTCGACATTGCGAAAGCGTTCGACAAAGTCTGGCACAATGGCTTAATTTATAAGCTGTATCAATTAGGAGTGCCAGATCGTCTCGTACTCATCTTGCGTGACTTTCTGTCGAATCGTACTTTCCGCTATCGTCTCGAGGGAACACTTTCCTCCCCTCACCCCATCAGATCAGGAGTCCCACAAGGCTCTGTAGTATCCCCCTTAGCCTTCACGCTGTACACAGGCGATGTCCCTAAGAACAAAAAGTCTCACATAGCATTATTTGCTGACGACACGGCCATCTACTATACGGGCCGTGTACCCACCCAGATAGCTCGCAATCTCCAATCCTCCGCAAACATCTTGGGCAAATGGTTCCGGAAATGGAGAATCGAGGTTAACCCCGACAAGAGTCAGGCTGTTCTCTACTCGAGACTCCGACGCAAAATATCCCCACCCCCTCCGATCACCATGTATAATAAGCCTATTCCGTGGGAGAAGAAGGCTAAATACCTGGGTGTGGTACTAGACCAACACCTCACCTTCGCCGAGCACATAAAGCAGGCCCGCGCGCGGGCCGCTTTCGCTCAAGGTAGGCTTCATTCCATGATCAATAAACGCAGTACCTTGTCATACAAGTGTAAACTGCGTACTTTCACCGCGGTCATTCGTCCCATCATGACCTACGCTGGCCCTGTCTTCGCACACGCCAAGCCCCGGTTCATTCATAAAATGCAGACTCTTCAGAGCTGCTTTCTTCGCCGAGCGGCGGGTGCCCCCTACTTTGTCCGTAACGAAGAGCTGCATGTAGACTTCAAACTTCCCACCATCCAGCAGTACTTGAAACGTCTCACCAAGCGTTTTCTAGATACCGCTGCGAATCATCCAAACCCCCTAATCGCATCGGCCGCCCGATACGAACCCTCCCGCATCTCCAAGGTGCGCCGACCCAGACATACCCTCCTCATTCCTGACGACCCTACCACCCTGCTCCAGGAGAGCCGTAGGGAAACTAGCACCACAGCCCGCCAACGCACACAGCCGTCCTTCCGCCCCCGCCGTAGAGGCCCGCGAAGACCTGTTCAATGCCCTCCCCGTCTCTCGCCAGCACGTGCCGCTGAGCAAGCATATCCCCAAAGTAATGAGAATCAGATCCAGCCTTCCCTTGCTGTCCCCTCAGTGACGCCCTAAGCCGAGGCCCGTATCCCGCAGGGGGTGCCCTTAGCGTAGTCACTTAGTATGTAAGAATAATAATAAGTCCTGGCTGGAGGCTTTAATAAATTAGAGCCTTCACAGGCAAGTTCGGTTAAGCAGTCGACAACCAATAGGGTTGAACTGCGAGTAGTCATTCATAAAAAAAAAAAATACATGCGGTGAGCAGTCTCTCATTAGCTTCGATGCGAGCTTGTTGTTCCACCGACCGGCAGTCTGCGCGCGCGCCTCCGCTCCGGCCACATTCCAACGCCAGTGTGCGCCGCGCGCCCGTGCCGCGCGGTCGTTTAATGCTTGCAGGTTGGCGGTGTCGAGTGTGTTGAGTTTATGCGTGTCCCACAGTCTGATGCCTTCGCTTGATACTGTGTATCCCAAAAACTTGACTGTTGGCTGGCCAAAGACGCTGTGACACACACACATATGCGTATAATCTACATTTACAAACACAATTATACATTTACATACACAATTATACATTTACATACACAATTATACATTTACATATTTACATTATTACATACATCATATTTAAAGTCGGAACTTCGACTGCTGTGGCTCAGTGGAAACGCACCGTTAATTTAACCCTCTACCTACATATTCGCCGGCCGCAGGCGCGCGCGCATCGACACACCACTTCACACCAGTCTTGAGTTCTTGACCTACTCTCGACGCGAAGCACTCACTGCTCGCTTGTCTACTGTTTCGCTGATTACCCGCTCAATGCTATTTGTGACAAAAAGTATTTTTGCTCTAATTAAATTGCAATAAAAATTTTAACGTGCTATTCTTAAAGGACGTACATTCGCTTGCGACACCTGTGCTTGTGAACTTTGTGACTATATGTGCTTCTCAATCCTCCGTTCTTCTTGTGCCTAAATATCTGTGTACTGCTTTGAAACCTATTACAAGCTAGTTACAATACCTACCAGCGGACTTTCATTACATAGCCCGAATCACACCCGCTTCTGCAGCTGCTGCATTACGAAGGAGGTAACGACAGCGAGAAGATAGGATTTACCCATATTTATTCTACAACGCATTTTGCTGGATTAACTGTTATCCCGTTATCTTCTAACCGCTTGAGTACGGTGCGGAGATTTTCTCTATGTTCGCTGTCGTTTGTTGACACTACTAATAGATCGTCGACGAAAGGAAAAACATAATCCAATCCTCTCAGAGTATCGTGGATGAAGCGTTGGAATGTCTGTCCCGCGTTTTTAAGTCCTGGACACATTCTCGGGAATTCGTACAATCCGAACGGAGTAATGATAGCTGTTTTTTCGATATCTTGTTCTCGGACGGCAATTTGTTGATATGCGCGATTTAAATCAATAGTTGATAGCACTTTCTTACCGGCCAGGTGGTAAGTAAAATCTTTGATTCGAGGTATGGGGTAGCGGTCCGGTTTAGTCACTGTGTTCAGTCGTCGGTAGTCGCCACAGACGCGCAGATCGCCGTTCTTCTTGGCTACTACATGAAGCGGGCTTGACCACGGGCTTTTGCTTGGTCTGCATAGGCCTTGGTTGATCATGACTTCGAACTCGTGTCTGACTTTAGCGTAGCGGTGCGGTGGTATTGGTCGTGCTCGACAATGTAGTGGCGGTCCTGTAGTTTCGATATAATGTTCGACGTTATTCTTGGGACTCAATTTCATTGACGTCACTCGAGTTGTGTCCGGGTATTCTGCGAGTATATCGTGGTATGATTGCTGCAAGTCGACACTACGTACTGTGGGTTGGTTTGATATTCGTGCTGGCGCCGCGACAGACAGTTTGGTTGTCATATCTATCAGCCTTCGATTTCGTAGATCGACGTTGAGCTGGTGATAATTGAGGAAATCAGCTCCGATGATAGGTTTGCTGACGTCGGCGATTACAAACTTCCATCTATATGGCCTGCGTAGATTGAGATTCAGCTCCAGCGTTTTTTCTCCGTAGGTGGGTATGACGGTATTGTTAGCGGCGTACAGCGTGAAGGGTAATTTCTTCGAGCGTTGGCCTTTGATCCGTGGTAGTACAGATATGTTCGCCCCTGTGTCTACTAGGAATGTGAGTCTTGATATCTTGTCATATATGAATAGGCGGTAGGATTCGTTATAAACGCCAGAGTCCACCGCATCTAGCGCGTGTGCTAGTTTTCCGTGTTCTTTTGATGTTCTCTGTTGTTGTAAGAATATGGTTGACGACAACATCTTGCTTCTCTGCCGAACTTCCTGTGGTAGTAACAATACGGCGACGGCGTGCCTGAGCGCGAGTGTGACGGCGTAAATGCACGAGAGCGGGCGAGTGAACGCGATGTATGCGATGAATGTCCACGGCCCCGGTATCGACAGCGGCATACTGTATGTTGTGACGATTTAAGTGATGCTACTTCTAGAGATAGTTTCTTAATTTCTTCTACCAGATATTGTGCATCGCTTTTTGGCTGGCCTTGAGGTGCTTGTTGTTCGCATGAGACAGCTGTGACTTCCTGGGCTTGTTCAGTCATCTTGTCTGCTAGTAGCGATAGTTCGTCTAGGCTGGTTTCCTTTGTGACGACGAGAACGGATCGTACCTGGGCTGGGAGATGATTCATCCACATGAGTCGCAACGTGGAATCTGGAACCTTATCACGTGCTAGGTTTCGCATGCGACGCAGCAGCTGTGAGGGTTTCTGGTCACCGAGCTCCATGTCAGACAATAGCTTCTGAAATTGCCGATTTTCTGACTCTTCGTAGACCGATATCAATCGTTCCTTCAACAAGTCGTACTGTTGTGCTGTAGGTGGGTCGTATAGCAGGTCGCAAATCTGTTCGACATCTTGTTTTTCCAATCGCGCGATTACCATCTGTGCTAGTTCTCGCTGTCCTTTCTTCAACTCATGCGTGGCGGCTTCAAAACTGACGAACCATAAGCGGGCTCGGTCACGCCAGAATGCTGGAATCCGTAGTGACAACGAAATTCCGGCTACTTCTGGGATGTGCAGTGCTGTAGATTCACTACTTTCGGGTTGCTTGGCCATGATTTGCGATGGTTGCGATAAGTTGTTCGCGGGGTCACCACTGTTAGGTCTGTAGCTGAGACAGGGAAACAACCAGTTGGAGACGCTAAATAGTTATGAGCATTTATTTGATAAAACTAACTACTTTTATACATATTTTTTACAAATTATATTAGCGGGCACTTTGCGAATTAATGAGCCAATCACAGCACAACACGAATTCGTTCTGTGGTTCACAAATCTCACGACAGGGAGCGCCACCATCGCGGTGGCGTAAGCTAGGGCTCCGCGGTCGGTCGGTTGGCCGGGCAGGGTATATGTAAATATGCTGCTACAACCACAATAACGAAATCATCAGGACAACATTTAAAATATACCGCAATTACTGCCATACTATTCTAAAAACCCTTAAAAGACAATACGAGAAAGACGAACTAGACAAAGCCAGGACTAATCCCAAAAAAATGTGGAAAGTTATAAAACAAGTTACTCATACTGCAAAATCTAAAACATCCGCTTGTGCTTTACTAAAAATTTAAAAAAACTGTTGACGAGTCTCTTAATGAAGTTAATTCATTTTTTGCCAATATAGGAAAAGAGCTGGCAGACAAAGTTGCCAATTCAACTGTTAATAACCACAGTTCTCACACTGACCCACATACAGCCTCTTCACTGGACTCTTTTGTATTTCTTGAAACCGATGAGCAAGAAGTTGAGCAAATGGTATTATCCCTGCACTCCGACTGTGCGGTTGGTATTGACGGTATCTCATCTAGCCGGCTAAAGCAATATAAGAACATTTTAGTACCTCCATTATCATACATACATTTTTTTTTTGTGAGGGTATTTTAATAAGTCAACACAACTTTTTGAGAGCTCTTATTTAAAAATTGTTTAAAAATAGTTTATTTTCAATAAGTGTGTTACATATGCACTAGAAGTATTAATTATCCTCGGATGCACTCACTGCACCTATAAATTCTCCTCTCACTTTCACCTGACCTGCATAACTTCAACATAACGAAATGGACCTATATGCCAAGCTGTCAAGCTGTATGGAGGATCTGTCTGCTACATTCACTTCACGGATGGACACTTACGAGAGGGAGTTGAAGAATGTCAGCAGTAATGAAGTCACTCACAAGACGATAGCCAGCTTATCTCGGGACTTTATGGAGTTTAAGTGCCTTATTTGGAAAACAATGAGTGTGCTGAAGACTCAAATGGAGTTGCTGACTGTGGGGTTGGACCGGCACGAAATGACACACTCGCAGGCAAGTTTTACTTCTACACGGCCTCCCTGAGCAAAAGGACGAAGACCACACCTCCCGGGCTATATTGACTCTGAGGGATAAAATGAAGATAGCGAACATCTCTGCTGCTGACATCTCATCCTGCCATCGCCTTGGAGCAGATACAAGCAAGCCACGTCCTCTTCTTATTAGGTTTAGCAGCTACAATTTGCGGAGTGAGGTATGGCGTAACAAAACTTTGTTGAAGGGAATTTCTAACCAAGCCTAGACACGACGTGTTTGTAAATGCTCGCAAACACTTCAGCATAAAACAGTGTTGGACTTCAGAGGGCAAGATTATCATTCTACTCCCAGATAAGTCGCGCCGAAAGATCGAGTCTGCGGCTGAACTTCAGCAACTTGTTGTTCAGTTCCCGGTGGCTTCATCATCAAATACGACGTCGGACAGGCCAGCATCACGTAGGCAGGCCAAATGATTTATCTATTATTTAGCAATCAATTTTTTTTTTTTTTTTTTAATATTTATTATAGTATTTACTGTGTCGGTCTCTGAAATTTTTTTTCTTGTTGTTCTCTGTTTTGACATTTTGTGATTTTGACAACACTAATATAACATAGATATCAAATTGTTCGTTCGGAAATATCTCTTATTTTTTGTAAGTAATTGGATAAGAGTCTTTTTATCTTCGATAGAATGTCGAGTGCATCGAGGATCTTTGAAATGACAGTCACATAACTGTTATTTCTGTATTTATTTGGTAATCTTTGGTATTGTTTTATATATTTGTATTCATTATTATATTTTTATACTTGTATCATGTTTGGTAATGTTGACGGCAGTTTTGTTTCCTGTTCTTCTTCTGATTCGTCTGGTGAGAGCTATGCTAGTGCGTTCAGTGATGACTCTGTACAGCTCCGCGACCAACTTTTTTCTACTTTTGCTTCATATAGTAAATTTTTTAATGCAGTACATACAAATGCTCAAAGCGTTCCTGCTCATCACTCCGATTTATTATCTTCTTTCGACTCAGACCTTATTCACGCTGTCCTTGTTTCGGAAACATTTCTCAAACCTGCGCTTCCTTCAACGCAGTATTCGTTGCCTGGCTACAAGCTTGTGCGTAATGACAGGACTGGCAAGGGATGTGGAGGGGTCGCCATTTATCTCCGTGGAGACATTACATACAAAGTCGTTGATCGGTCCCCGAGTAATTATTCCAAATCCGCTGAGCACCTCTTTATAGAAATTACTTTCAACCACACCAAGTTACTTTTAGGTGTGTTTTACAGTCCCTCCTGTCATATTGATTACTTCTCTTCTCTTGAATCAAAACTGGAATATTTTTCTTCTTGATACGATCACACGATAATACTCGGAGACTTCAGCACCTGCCTGATCAAGGATGATGTGCGCAGCCGTAAACTCCAGTCCCTTGTCTCGTCTGTCAACATGCATATTCTTCAGCTTAACGCTACCCATCATGCTCCCCACTGTAACCCTTCTCTATTAGACCTTATTCTGGTTTCTGATGGAAGCAAAATGGCCACGCATGGACAGCTTTCTGCCTCTTTCTCTTACCATGACCTTATATTTCTTTCATATAAAATTCGTCCTCCTAAACGTAAATCTAAATTTCTCTTACTTCGCAGCTTCAAGAACATTGATCTGGATCGTTTGGGGGAGGATGCGAGCAATATTAACTGGTCTCCTGTTTATGATAGCAATGACGTGGACGCCAAGGTAGCTCAATTCAACTTGATAATGCTGAAACTTTTTGATGTGCATGCCCCACTCAAAAAGGTCAGAGTGAAGCATCTTCCGGCTCCCTGGTTGAGTGACAGCGTTAGAAGCGCAATGTCGAAGAGGGACAAGGCTAAAATGCGGTACAAACGGGACCCAACTGATGAGAACTGGTCTTTATACAAAAAACTGCGAAATCGCTGCGGTCGTATGTGTAGAGATGCTAAAAGGCGCCATATCCACAACTCTGTTCAAAACTTCAAAACAGCACAAGTATGGCAATTTCTCAAATCTCTTGGTGTCGGCAAAGCTGTGGATGACAGCACGCCGGATATTGACCTTAACGCAATTAATTTACATTTTTCCAAACCGCCTGTCGTTCTGGACGATAACGTTAAAGCTTCCACTCTTGACTATCTCTCTAAACTTCCACTGCCAATATGTACTTCATTCTCTTTTCAACCAGTTACAGAAGGGGATATTAAGCGGGCCATCACATCTATATCCACGAAAGCTGTGGGCGATGATGGTCTTCAACTACAGATGCTTCTTCCTATCCTGAATGAACTCGCTCCTGTCATCCTCCACACTATCAACTACTCTCTCTTTATTGGCTGCTTTCCTTCTGCGTGGAAGAAAGCACATGTTCTGCCTCTACCCAAAGTCCCTAATCCCTCGTCAGTTTCCCAGTATCGTCCCATTTCCATACTTCCAATCCTATCCAAAGTCCTTGAGAGTGTTGTTAATAATCAACTGTCTCATTTCCTTTCCTCTAATAGCCTGCTAAGTCCTTATCAATCTGGTTTCCGCCCTGGCCATAGCACAGTATCGGCACTAGTTAAAATAACTGATGACATCCGACTGGCCATGGAACACAGGCTTCATACAGTGTTGATTTTACTGGACTTTAGCAGTGCTTTTAATTCAGTTGATTTTGACATCCTCTTAGGTATCCTATCCTCTCTTAACATATCTCCTCCTGTGATTGGGTGGTTTAATTCTTATCTTCGGGGTCGCTCGCAGTCGGTTCGCTCGGAGGAGGCTTCCTCTGACTGGTGCAACCTCGGTGCGGGTGTTCCTCAGGGTGGTCCTTTCTCCTCTTCTTTTCTCTATATTTATTAACGCTATCACTAAGGTCCTATCTTCACATTACCATCTCTATGCAGACGACTTGCAGCTATATCGCCACTTTAAACCTGAAGAGCTTACTGGAGCTATCGATGCCATCAATAATGATCTTAAAAACATCAGTCAGTGGGCTAAAAGTTTTGGACTTTTAGTTAATCCAACAAAATCACAAGCTCTCATTATTGGTGGCAGACACTTCGTAAATCTGTTGAGTGGCCAGTCTCTTCCTCCTGTTTTGTACGATGCCGTCGCTATAGCCTATTCCCAAAAGGTCAAAAGCTTAGGCGTTTTCCTGGACTGCAACCTATCTTGGAATGTTCACATTGCGGAAGTAGGCAGGAGGGTGTTTTGTTCGTTTTAGTCACTGAAACGTCTCCAGAAGTTCCTGCCTTTTCCGACCAAAATTACTCTTGCTCAGTCTCTCCTTCTACCTCTTCTGGACTATGCTGATGTCTGCTTCCTTGATGCGACGGAGGAACTCCTTGATAAGCTCGAACGTCTGCAGAATTTGTGCATACGCTTCATCTTTGGCCTCCGGAAGTACGACCATGTGTCGGAATTTCGGAAGCGATTGAGGTGGCTGCGTATTCGGCTGCGTCGGGATACTCACACTCTTTCTTTACTCTTTTCAGTTCTTCACAATCCCAACTCGCCCTTGTATCTTCGGGAACGCTTTGAGTATCTTTTTCCAAGAGGAAAACCTTGCCGCTCATCATCTTCCCTTCTCCTTCGGTTCCCTCCCCACTCCTCTAGTTGTTACAGTGGATCCTTTACTGTTCGTGCTGTACGCCTTTGCAACTCTCTTCCACACTTTCTTAGGGCTAGCCCTTCGTTGGAGGTGTTTAGGAGAAGAATTAGGGAACACTTCCTGTCGGCATGACCCGTAATATGTTTTGTAAAAGGATTTCCTTGTTAGCCATACCCATAGTATTTAGTATGTTTATGTATCACATATTTGTTTAGTTTAGTTAAGTAACAAATTTATTTTAAGTTTTTGTTGTGCACTTAAGATGTACGAGTACCTACCTACTTATGCAAATGTATTTTTCAACCTGAGGTTTGCTGTAAGAAAACCCAAAAGCTGGGTTAAGCTCGCCTTTGTAACTAATTGTTAATTTGTGTTATATTTATATGTTATATGTGTACAATAAAGAATAATAATAATAATACATAATCAATTTATGTATAACTAGTGGAGTCTTTCCGGACTTGCTAAAGAAGGCTCTGATTCATAAGTCTGGGGATGCAGATCGTGTCGGTAGCTATAGGCCAATATCCGTCATTCCTTCCCTATCAAAGATCTTGGAGAGAATCATTTTTTTTTTGTGATTGACTACTCGCAGTTCAACCCTATTGGTTGTCGACTGCTTAACCGGACTTGCCTGTGAAGGCTCTAATTTATTAAAGCCTCCAGCCATGACTTATAATTTTTCTTACATACTAAGTGACTGCGCTAAGGGCACCCCCTGCGGGGTACGGGCCTCGGCTTAGGGCGTCACTGGGGGGACAGCAAGGGAAGGCTGGATCTGATTTTCATTATTTGGGAGATATGCTTGCTCAGCGGCACGTGCTGGCGAGAGACGGGGAGGGCATTGATCAGGCCTTCGCGGGCCTCTTCGGCGGGGGCGAAAGGACGGCTGTGTGCGTTTGCGGACTGTGGTGCTCGTTTCCCTACGGCTCTCCTGGAGCAGGGTGGTAGGGTCGTCAGGAAAGAGGAGGGTATGTCTGGGTCGGCGCACCTTGGAGATGCGGGAGGGTTCGTATCGTGCGGCCGATGCGATTAGGGGGTTTGGATGATTTGCAGCGGTATCTAGAAAACGCTTGGTGAGACGTTTCAAGTACTGCTGGATGGTGGGGAGTTTGAAATCTACATGCAGCTCTTCGTTACGGACAAAGTAGGGGGCACCCGCCGCTCTGCGAAGAAAGCGGCTCTGAAGAGTCTGCATTTTATGAATGAACCGGGGCTTGGCGTGTGCGAAGACAGGGCCAGCGTAGGTCATGATGGGACGAATGACCGCGGTGAAAGTACGCAGTTTGCACTTGTATGACAAGGTGCTGCGTTTATTGATCATGGAATGAAGCCTACCTTGAGCGAAAGCGGCCCGCGCGCGGGCCTGCTTTATGTGCTCGGCGAAGGTGAGGTGTTGATCTAGGACCACACCCAGGTATTTAGCCTTCTTCTCCCACGGAATAGGCTTATTATACATGGTGATCGGAGGGGGTGGGGATATTTTGCGTCGGAGTCTCGAGTAGAGAACAGCCTGACTTTTATCGGGGTTAACCTCGATTCTCCATTTCCGGAACCATTTGCCCAAGATGTTTGCGGAGGATTGGAGATTGCGAGCTATCTGGGTCCCGTATAGTAGATGGCCGTGTCGTCAGCAAATAATGCTATGTGAGACTTTTTGTTCTTAGGGATATCGCTTGTATACAGCGTGACGGCTAAGGGGGATACTACAGAGCCTTGGGGGACTCCTGATCTGATGGGGTGGGGGGAGGAGAGTGTACCCTCGAGACGATAGCGGAAAGTACGATTCGACAGAAAGTCACGCAAGATGAGTACGAGACGATCTGGCACTCCTAATTGATACAGCTTATAAATTAAGCCATTGTGCCAGACTTTGTCGAACGCTTTCGCAATGTCGAAGTACATGACACCGGTCGTCATACCGCGCTGGAACCCAGCGCTCATATGTTCTACGATTCGGCACACTTGTTGGACGCACGAGTGCTCGGAACGGAAGCCGAACTGTTCGTTAGGGATGAGATTTTTAGATTCGGCATAATCTTTGAGCCGCTTATAAATAAGCTTTTCATAGATTTTGCCGAAAACATTGAGGAGACTGATGGGACGGTAGCTGGAGGGGTTAGCCGGGGGCTTGCCTGGTTTGGGAATACCGATGACAACGGCCTGCTTCCATGCTTGGGGGAAAATATTATTGCTTAAGGCGCCATTGAAGATGGCGGTCAAAAGCAAGATTAATTGGGCGGGGAAGAGCTGGATGACCCTGCCGGTGATGCCGTCAGGTCCTGGGGCTTTTCGGGGCTGGAGCTTTTTGATGATACCCTCCACCTCGTCTGGCGTGACGGGGAGTAGAGGGTCATCTGGGTCTTCGAAGGGTGGGAGGGAAGCTCTCCTTTCAACTTCAGCGTCCACCCTGTCAAGGTGGGCCTGGTCAGCTGGCTGGGAGCTGGGAGAACATTGAGCCTCTAGACTGTCGGCTAGGCACTCCGCTTTTTCAGAGTTGTCAAAGGTGACACTCTTGTCTGGACGAATAAGAGGAGGCATGAAAGTCTCTTCCTTGGAACGCAGCTTCCTCTGGAGATTCCAGAAGGCCTGGTGGTTGGGCTCAAGTTCGCTCAGCAACTTGGCCCAGCTCGCAGAACGATGCTCACTGATGCGACTTTTTACAGCACGCTGTAAATTGCGCATGTGAGCCTTGTTTGCGTCGCAGGGAAAAGCACTGTACGCACGGATGGCTGCGTTCTTCTCGGTTATCAGAGCCCGCACATCGTCCGGCAGCTTCCAGCGACGATCTTCTGTCACTGGTACCACCTTTGAACATTCGTTCAGGACAGCCTGTACGTGCTCCGTAAGCGAGTCGATCGCTGCCGTCGTGTCAGCGACTGAGTCTATGTGATCGGGGATGGCGTCCAGGTGAACCGACGTGGTAGATTTCAGCCTATCGCTTACTTTCTTCCATTCGGTAATTACCTGGGTCGGGGGGGGGGGGAGAGAATCATGAACAATCGCCTAAATAAATACCTTGAAGCACACAATATTCTTTCAAAAAACCACGGTTTTAAGAAAAATACATCTACAAATGACGCAGTTCATGATCTCTCTGATTATATTGTTAAAGCCTTGGACAGGAGCAACAAGTGCTTGGCAATATTCCTGGATTTGGCTAAGGCGTTTGACACGGTCTCCATCCCCAAACTCATTCTAAAATTAGAGAAGATTGGTATCAGAGATAAACAGCTGAAGCTGTTTCAAAGTTATCTGACTGATCAAACACAGTGCGTGAAAATCGGCGAGCATATAAGTAAAGATCTTCCCATAAAATACGGCGTTCCGCAAGGGAGCATCCTTGGACCTACTTAATGAAATTTGCAAATTAGACATCACAAACGGCAAACTTCTGGCTTTCGCAGATGATACAGCAATTATTTTTACAGGGGACACTCGGAAGAAAGTTTTTAGCGCAGCAAAAGTAGGATTTTGTAAAATAACTAAAAGCTTTCTGCTAATACCCTGTCACTTAATGTAGATAAAACCAAGTACCTAATATTCAACATTAAAAAACCACTAAAATTTGACAAAAGTAAATTTTACATTACCGCTCATAATCACACAACAAATACTTCAGTTATATGCAACTGCCCAAAACTTCAAAATGCACCTGCTGTCAAATATCTAGGAGTGATACTAGAAGAAAGATTAAGTTTTGTACCGCATATTAAACTATTGATAGGGCGAATTCGGAAACTAATCTATATTTTCAAACATCTGAGACACGTCGCGGACCCCAAGATTTTAAAGATGGTTTAATATGCCTTGTGCCAATCTTTGATTAGTTATTGTATTTCCTCAAGGGCGGTGCCTGTAAGACTAATTTAATAGTTCTTGAACGCGCGCAGAGAGCAGTATTAAAAGTGTGTACCTTTAAACCTTTGAACTATATGAATACTGTGAGGTTTTAACGGTGCGTCAACTCTTTATTCTTCAAATTATTTTAAGGCAACATTCATTAAACACAAATGGCGACTACGTTTCTATAAACTCGCATAATCAGTCCACTCGTAGGCTTAAACTTACTTTGGGTACTCTCAGGACTTCCTTCAATAGCATGTATATAAACTAGTTTGTGAGACAATACATACATTATTTCGTTTATTCATTTGTAAATACATATACATTATATTTTTAAATATTTCAATGAAAAAATAAAAATAAACATTTAAAAATATAAAAAATAGTATCCCACCGGTATCGGGAACAGGGTCCAAGCTACCGGCGGTCAGGGCTCCAGAGAGAGGAACCGCCTGACAATGCGAGCCGTGTCCAGAAGTACTGCTTTCTGAATCAAGCCCTTGATCCAGCCGCCTAACGAGAGCCTCCTGAGGTGTTGGTCGAGGCTCGTGGCTATTAAGCCATTGGCTGACACAACTATCGGTACAATGATCGCTGAGTCCACATCCCACATGTCGACAACTTCGCGAGCCAAGTCGATATACTTGATTTGTTTATCTTTCTCGGCTTTCACGAGGTTCTCGTCATGTGGGACGGTAATGTCAACAATCATTGCACGCCTCTCGATTCGGTCCACCACCACTATATCAGGTTTATTGGCTACAATAGTCCTGTCAGTGATGATGGACCGATCCCAGTACAATGAGATATAACCATTATTGAGAACTGGGTCGGGCGCATATCTGTAGTACGGCACTACTTCCGATTCCACAAGAGAGTATTTCAGAGCAAGTTGCTGATGGATAATCCTGGCTACAAGGTTGTGCCTATGCAAGTACTCACCGTTAGCTAGACGAGAACAACCAGAGATTATGCGGTGGATGGATTCTCCCGGACGATGACATGCCCGACATATGTCAACCGTGCCGTCCTTCACAATAAATCTCCGGTAATTTTTCGTCATGATAACTTCGTCCATAATTGCACAGACAAAACCTTCGGTTTCCCCAAAGAGGTCACCGACACGCAGCCAGGCTACGGACGCTAGTTGGTCTACATCGGGCCCATGTAGGGCCCGGAAAAAGCGTCCGTGAAGTTCCTTACTCTGCCATACTTCTCTGCGATCGTTAGTGTCAAGCACTAGAGGTTTGCGCCAGTTCTCGTTAGCCAAGGAGAGTGGAGTAGGGCCCTTGTCCACCGCCACTACATCTCAATGCATACCCACGTCAGCAGCTAGGAAATATTCCCTTAGTCTGCATACCTCGCGGTTGTGGAGGGTCTTAGCATTTAAAAAGCCTCGGCCTCCACACTTCCGCGGGATATACAGTCTCATCACCGACGAACGTGGTGATGCATTCGAAATGCAGTCAGTAGTGTACGGACACGCCTATCCAGGGCGTCAAGTTCTGTTTGAGTCCATTTGAGTACGCCGAAAGAGTACATCAATACCTAACGCTTCCGACATACCCAAATACTTATAGGTTTCGGTTGGAGAGAGGGATCTCAGGTTTATGGAATCCGAGAGTTGAGTTCCCACGAATTCCACGATCTCCCCTCGCTTTACATGCATGACCGCACATTTGTCCACACCAAACTCCATCCTGATGGCACTACTGAAGGTTCCAGTTACCTTCAGTAGCTCCATCAGTTGCAGATTGTTGGGGGCAAAAAGTTTCAAGTCATCCATGTAAAGGAGGTGAGATATAACCTGTCCCCTGAATTCTCCAGCAGTGTGCTTAGAGGATTCAAAGCTAGGCAAAACCAAAGCGGACTCAAACTGTCACCCTGGGATATACCCCGCTCGATCCTTATCGGTTCGCTATTCCTCTGGATTTGTCGACATCCTGGATAGCGAAAGACCGTCCTCCATTGCCCCATACATGACATAAGGAAGGTGCGTAGCGTTGCATCAACTTTATACAATTCTAGCACCCTCATGAGCCACACATCCATACATTATTATTATTATTTCGTTTATTTATTTTTTCACATATAATTTACATTTTTAAATATTTTTAAAAGAAAACATATATAAAAAACATTTAAAAATATAAAAAATAGTAGTCCGCCGGTATTGGGAGCAGGGTCCAAGCTACCGGTGGTTAGGGAGAGAGACAGGAACCTCCTCACAATGCGAGCCGTATCGAGGAGTACTGCCTTCTGTATCAGGTCCTTGATCCAACCGCACAACGACAGCTTCGACAGGTGGTCGTCGAAGCTTTTGGCCATCAGGCCGTTGGCGGTAACGACTATCGGCAAAATGACAACCGAGTCCATATGCCACATATCGACAACCTCGTGTGCTAAGTCAAGATATTTGATTTGTTTGTCTTTCTCAGCTTTCACGAGGTTCTCGTCATGTGGAATGGTGATTATCATTGTGCGGCGCGCTAATCGGTCTATCACCACTATATCCGGCTTATTGGCAACAATAGTCCTGTCAGTGATGATAGACCGATCCCAGTACAACGTGACATGGTCATTTTCGAGAACTGGGTCGGGCACATACTTGTATGTATGTATGTATGTCGGGCTGGTTTCCGCAACTGCACGCCCAAGGCGCGTATTTTGCGTACAGGTGGGACTGCATTGTCATTCGATCCACCCCAGCTCCTCGAGGAAGGCCAGCAGCACCCTGGTGTTACTGACCATCTCGTTTAGGTTACCTGGATGTCCGAAGTGTTTTGCCCTGTATGCAGCGACTACTGGGCAGCTTAGCAGCAGATGAGCCGCTGTCTCGTCCTCCTCCATGCAGGCTCTGCAGAGTGGACTGTCTGTGACTCCTATGACAGAGAGATGCTTATTAAAAGACCCATGGCCAGTTGTAACGGCCGTGACTTTCCGCAACTGAAGTTTGGTCAGTCGTAGGGCTTGCTTTGTGAAGCGGTCATTAATGGAGGGGAGCGCCTCCTTGGCCTGCCTACACTCCCTATGATCAGCCCATAGCTTGTTGTGTTGATCTCTGGTGCGTTTCCTTACCAGATTGCGTAAGAATCCAAAGGGGAGAGGCACAATGGGTTCAGGTCCTATCGCTGCCATGCTCGACCCCCTTCTGGCGAGTTCGTCCGCTGCATCGTTGCCACGGGAATCGCTGTGTCCTTTAATCCATTGAATGGTTACTTTGTTGTGTTTACCTACCTGATTTAGGCGTTGGTGACACTCGTATATCAGCCCAGAGTTAACTGTTTGGCTGTTTAGCGCTTGCAGGACTGCCATGCTGTCCGAAAGTATACGTACCGAGTGGTCCTTAACATCCCTAGCTAGGATGGCTGACATACTTGTAATACGGTACCTCAGAATCCACAAGTTTGTATTTTAAAGCAAGTTGCTGGTGAATAATCCTGGCTACTTGGTTATGCCTGTGCAAATACTCGCTGTTAGCAAGACGAGAACAACCAGAGATAATATGTCTGATAGACTCACCCGGACGGTGGCATGCCCGACACACGTCAACCGTCCCGTCCTTCATGATATGCCTCCGGTAGTTATTCGTCAAGATAACTTCCTCCATAATCGCACAGACAAAACCTTCAGTTTCCCCGAAGAGGTCGCTGAAACGTAGCCAGGCCACGGACGCCAAGAAATCTACAGCAGGCCCATGAAGAGCCCGATAAAAGCACCCGTCAAGCTCCTTGCCTTTCCATACCTCTTTACGGTCATCAGTGGTGAGTACTACAGGTTTGCGCCAGTTATCTTTAGCCATGGACAACGGGGTGAGTCCCTGGTCCACTGCGACCATATCTCGGTGCATACCCACGTCGGTTTCAAGAAAATATTCTCTGAGGCTACACACCTCGCAGTTGTGGAGAGTCTTCGCATTTAAAAAACCTCCACCTCCACATTTCCGTGGGATGTTCAGTCTCATCACCGATGAACGTGGGTGATCCATCCAGTTTGCGGTCAGCAGCGTACGGACCCTCCTATCCAGGGCGTTCAGCTCAGTCTGAGTCCATTTGAGTATGCCGAAAGAGTACATCAAAACCGGCATGACCCAACCGTTGAAGGCGCGCACCTTATTTCCGCCTGACAAAAGGCTATTCAATACCTTTTTCAGGCGGCCAAAGAAGCGCTCCTTCAGCGATTGCTTCATGTCAGTAACGTTAATACCTAACGCTTCCGACATACCCAAATATTTGTATGTTTCGGTCGAGGAGAGGGATCTAAGGTGTATGGAATCCGAGAGTTGAATCCCTTCGGATTCCATAATCTCCCCTCGCTTTACATGCATGACTGCACATTTGTCCACACCAAATTCCATCCTGATGGTGCTACTGAAAGTTTCAGTTACCTTCAGTAACTTCATCAGTCGCAAGTTGTTGGGGGCAAAGAGTTTCAGGTCATCCATGTAAAGAAGGTGAGATATGACCTGACCACCTCTTCTCAACCGATAGCCCAGACCCGAATCCTCCAGCAATGTGCTTAGAGGATTCAGGGCTAAGCAGAACCAAAGTGGATTCAAACTGTCGCCCTGAAATATTCCCCGTTTAATCCATATAGGTTCATCACTCCCCTGGATTGGTCGACATCCTGGATAGCGAAGGACCGTCTTCCATTGACCCATGCATGACCCAAGGAAGGTGCGCAGAGTTGCATCAATTTTGTACAACTCCAACACCCTCATAAGCCATGTATGTGGAACAGAGTCGTAGGCCTTCTTATAATCTATCCAGCATGTTGACAAATCCCTGTGGGATCGACGAACCTGCTGGCTTATGGCCATGTCTATGAGGAGTAGCTCCTTAGTACCGCGGGACCCGTTCATACATCCATTCTGAGAGGCAGACATAATTAAATTACTCTCAATGTGATGATTCATTTTCGCTCTCAGGATGGATGTAAGAAGTTTATAGACCGTCGACAAACACGTTATCGGTCTATAATTCTTAGGTGCCGCGGTACCACCTGTTTTATGGAGCGGGTGGGTAACACCAGTTGTTAGGAACTCAGGCAGCGACCCAGACTCTAAGGATGACTGAAATTGAGATGCTAGAAGCGCGTGTGCGCTGCTATACCACTTTAGCCAGAAGTTTTGCAGTCCGTCCGGTCCTGGAGACTTTCAATTCGGTAACGGACGGATTGTTCTGGCTATATCTGTTGGGCTGATGTCAACTTTCTTCATTTCTGGTATAGCTTCGCACACGCGCACGACATCACGCATCCAGCCACCCTCAGTGTGACAGACGGGCACCGACCAAATGCTGCGCCAGAATGTACTCGTGGTGACATCATCCGGGCGGCACTCGTCCTTCACATTTTGTTCAGGTCGCTCCCAAGCTCAATATACCCACCTCTCATCGCTCTGGAACATGCGATTCTGCGAGTACCGGTTAACTCCCCGCTTATACCGCCGAATACGGTTTGCCCATGCACAAACTTTTGGTCGAATAGCTCCGTCACTATTTGGAAATTTTACGTTAGCTAAACGACATGCCGCAACAGCCCCGCAATATAAGATTGAGTGCGTATCAACGAGGTTCTCGCTGCTATTAAAGATATTCTCAAGCAGCGAGTCCAAAGCACACACCAACACCCTATTTTTTTTGTGCATGGATATCCGTGGTAAACGAGGTCTAAGTTCGGTCGGAGTGAACCTATACTCGCGAAGCGCATCCTCCAGTGCGCTCCTCAGTCGATCGTTGCACTGGCTACTTACCGTGACAACCCTATCATCTACCTCATCACTTATATTATTGGATCGCGGTGTTATTGCGTCAATAGCAGGCGTTTGTTCCACGGTCTGTGTCGGGGTAGAGATGATAGGGTTGCTCAGTACCTCTGAGCACAGCCTATCAAGTGCAGCATCGTCCAACCTGTGATTACGTTGGATGACTCGCACTTGATCCGACAATCGTTGCGCCGACACGTCGACGGTTGGTTCTAGTTCCTGGAACAGAGATAGCATCCTGACACGGTTCGCAGTGAGGTTAGTTCCCCCCTCTGTAGACCCATAGTATGCGCGCATGACGTTGTCATTAATGGACTGAGTCCATCTCATGCGCTGCACACAACCACCGGCAGCGGGGACCCGGCTCGGGGCCGGTTGGGCCCTAAGTCCCAGACTGTTCGGTGGCCAGCCTCTCCCCTGCCGACGTACAGGTGTTGGCAACGTCAGTGGGGAGAAATACTCGTCGCTCGAGCTCGACGCGGCTGCAGCCGCTGGTGACACTGGTGATCCGAGGTCCGGCGGCGGCGAGGCGGAGCTGAGCAGCGAGTCCGGGGGTGGAAGGCGTGCGCTACGGGCAGCTGCTCTGGTCAACATTTTATTTTATTTATTCCATTTTTCCATCATTCTGTTTACATAATGTACGTCGCCATTGACAGTCATACTGCGATCCTGCATAAATATTCTTCCTTTTTGTTTATTATTTGGTTTGTTTGAGTATTTGAAGGTTTTGCTATAATATTTCTTGTATGAGCTATTATTATTATTATTTACCATGCACTTGCAGAGGCAACAATAAACCACGGTTTGGGTGGTTATGGACAAACGTTTCCGGTACAATAAAATAAAATAAATGCAAACTAGGTTTTTAAAATTAGTAGTAAACAAGGCAACTAAAGACAGTATAAATAAGGAGTACAAAAATTTGTAGAATATTACCTATACCTACCGTAAGAAAGTAAAATTAACTATAATCTTAGAACAGCACAATAAAACTGAACAAAAAATAATGAAAGTCTATAACCAACCAACCCGTAAAGTAAAACAGAGGAATAAATATTCAGTCCCTAAAGTGAATAATTACTTTGGTCAAAGGACGCGGCAATGGCTTATTCCAAAATTGTTAAATACCAAGACAAATGGCAACTGAAGCCATTTCCAAAAATGCCTTAAAAAATGTCCCCCTGAAACGTTATCTAGGTTTGTGTCCATGGCGTTAGTTAAGGCGCAGTTACAAGACTTTTAATGATTTTCAATTGAACGTCACGTCTAAGCGACTAGTCTTATTTCTTCGGTTTATAGAACTTTATTCTCATTAAGACAGTCGTCACTTACATGAGAACATTAAATGTTACCAATTATATTATATCAGTGCGGGTAGAAGAAAATCAAAAAACAAAGCATGATCACCGTCAACAAAGTTGGAAGCGAGTTCACTACATTCCTAAGATAAGGTGGTGGCACAAGTTAAAAGATGTTGCTGTTTTAAATAAAAATAAACACAATACAATTAATATAGTGTTTCGTCGTTGTAAATAAAAGTGAATAATTTATTTTTAAATACACTGGACAGCAAATAAACCGAGCCACCCGCTACCTAGGCACTCTAATTCGATTTTCTCAAAAACTAAAAAACCTACAATTATCAAAGTTGTACCTACAGAAAGTGCGTTTCATGGTGATTAAAATGAAAGGAAACTCATTGGGTTTAATCAATATTTCAGTGTTTATTAAGGATTTTACAAAGAAGAGTCGTTTTCCAGTCGTGACAATCGTTAGTAATGATAAAGTGAAAAAAAAATTAAAGCCAAAAACAAAGATAAAATCAAAAAAAGTTTTTGATCAATATTCCGTATTCCCTCCCCTTGCTCGGATAACTGCCAGCATCCTTGTATTCATCGACCTTACGAGCCTGACGATAAAATCTTGAGGAATTGTATTCCACTCTTCAATTGCGATTCGCAGCTCTGGAAGCCTTGTTGGAGCAGGTACCCGGGCTCGAACCCGACGTTTCAGCTCATCCCATAAGTGCTCTATCGGATTCAAGTCCGGGCTTTTAGCTGGCCAGTCCATCGTACGAATGCTGACGTCGCGTAGATACTGGGTCACCACACGAGCAACATAAGGCCGTGCATTATCATGCATCAATTGCATATCCTGTCCGATATATCCTGCGTAAGGTACCACATGGTCTGCGAGGATTTCAGTAATGTAGCGATGAGAAGTCAGTCCACGTGTACGGCCCGTCAGTTCGATGAAAACTAACGCTGTATGTGCTGTTAACGAGATGCCGCCCTAGACCATTACAGATCCTCCTCCATAAGCAACAGTTTCCTCGATGCAACACTGAGAATAACGTTCTCCAGGGCGACGATATACTCTCTGACGTCGATCACTTCCATGTAGACTCACCCTGGTCTCATCAGTGAAGAGTACATTACTCCACTGCTCTAATGTCCAATACCTATGCTCTCGAGCAAATTCAAGTCGTGCTCGACGGTGTGCTACCGTTAATGCTGGGCCTGTTGCAACTCTTTTTGGGGTCAGGTTCCGTTCAGCAAGTCTCCTTCTGACGGTATCTGAACTTATGACCACTTGGCGTTCGTCACGCAGACTTTGTTGGACTTGAACTGCGTTGAGGTGGCGATTTCGCAGAACAGTAAGGTGGATATAACGATCATCTGCTGCTGATGTAGCCCTAGGTCTGCCCGTACCTGGACGGCGATCGAATGCTCCAGTCTCTAGATATCGTCTGTAAACTCGTTACACCGAAGATCTGTTGATTCGAAGCCTTCGAGCGACTTCACGTTGCGCAATGCCTGCTTGAAGTAATGCTACAGCTTGAGCTGCTTCCTAAGGTGTTGTATCCATTATTAATCGAAAAAAGTAGCAAAAACACACGCGTCTGAGCAAACGATGGACAAAAACTAAAGAAATGATAAGAAATATCCGACTACCCTCACTGTAGAGAAAAAGAACGCTAATTTCAAACTCTGGTGAAAACAGAGCAAATCGTTAGCATTGTGTTTGTTGCTTGATTACAATGTGAGTTGACGGTACTTTCGAATTAATTTGTAGTCATTTTAATCACCATGAAACGCACTTTTTGCAGGTATAACTTTGATAGTTGTAAGTTTTATACTTTTTGAGAGAATCGAATCAGAGTTCCTAGGTAGCCGGGTGGCTCGGTTTATTTTCTGACCAGTGTATGTTGAGTGAGGTCGCTTCTTTTACATCCTTCGGTAGTTTATTATAGAGCTGTGCTTCCCCATTATTTTTTTTTTTTTTTTTTTTGGGGGGTGGGAAATCATCCTATGACTTCTTCCGCTCTAGGGTGGAGCGGAAGGGTGTGTCAGACTCTTACTGACTAAAACCCACCCCTGTTCCTCCCTGCCTCGAGTGCCCGGGGGCGAGGTAACTCTTTCGAATTTATCCTCCACCCCCGGGCAGGTGCTTCCCCATAAGTTAGGTTATTTTTACCGTAGTTAGTTCTTGTCCTAGACAATACCAGGTGACAAGCTCGATGAGATGAGTATTTTCTTATTTTACCCTCTGTTGTGAACGTAATGCGTGAGTGAATAAGTTTGTGAATGATTTTATAAATGAGTATGCATGTGTTATATATATAAAGTTGTTTGATGTTCAATAGCTTTGTCTCTTTCTAAATACTTTTTGACGATGTTAAGAAATCATAATTGTGAAGTATTTTGATTATTTTATTTTGTAGAATTTGGATTGGTTTTAGACTAGTTTTAGATGAGTTACCCCATACTTCGATAAGATATAATAAATGAGGTTTAACAAGGGAGTTGTATTTATTTATTTAATCATTTATGTACACACAGAGACACAATAACAAAAAACATAATTATAAATACAGTACAAAGGAACTGCTTATTTCTTAAGAAATTTCTACCAGCAGACCTGCGATAGGAGAAGTGAGAAAGAAATGTAGACAAAAGTGTGTAACAAACAGAAAAAAGAATACGAGATGTCCTATACTAAGGTATCAAATAAACCTACACATATATTGTAAATATATATATATATATATACTTACATAAATATATACATAATACTGTAAATAGATACATGACATACAAATATATAAAAATAACAAAAAAAATATTATAATAGAGAGGAAAGGTAGTGCTCTTTAACACGATTTTTGAAGAGAGAAATTGACTTCAAGTCTCGAATGCTAGGCGGAAGCGTGTTCCACAATCTGACTGCATGGACAGAGAAAGAGTAGGAATAGTAACTGGATTTATGAGGATGGGTTTTGAGGAGGGATCTAAGGTGAGATCTGCACGGCGCGTCACCAGGGCGAGCGTAAGAAATTCGCTCACGCAGTTAGGAGGGATAAGACGGGTTGTGTAGAATATTGAAAAGGAGACAAAGAATCCGAGTGTTCCTGCGAAGTCGGATTGGGAGCCACTTGAGCTCCTTGCGAAGGTAAGAGACATGGTCATACTTACGCAGACCAAAAACAAACCGGATACCTAAGTTTTGCAGACGCTCAAGCTTGCTCAGTAGCTCCTCAGTAGCATCCAGGTAGCAGGCAACGGCATATTACTAGCCGAACTTATTTTGGAATACATTTAACAATTTTATGTAGTAAGCCCACCAATGATGAAAGTTTGTTTTTAAGGCGGGGTTACCCGAATGAACGTTGTTTTGTATTGTGTTTTATTCGTAGATAACACGGATTTAAATTTTGGAAAAAATATATTACATATTTCACACTTCGATCTAGATATTTCGGCCATGCGATACACGATTACTTACACATTACTGCATCCAATTAAATCGCAAAAACAAGTCTAAATTATAATCTAATTCTTATTTCATCCGAGTTATAAAAAAAAAATAATAGGCTTTGAAAAATAAAAATAATTCCATAGTAAAGGTCGTAAAAAATGGAATATAAAACGGCCGACATAATGCGAAATATTAAAATATCTATATCACTAATTCCAAAATTCAGTGTTTTCCCCTTTTCATGCGCTCGCTCCGTGTCCTTTAGTCCCGAGCGGAACGTGTTGGAGGTCGGACGTGTGCCAATTTTTACAAACCCGCCACCCCCGCTATGGTCTGTTACCGGCTAAGCCAAAAATCTATAAATAAAAATGAATCACCGCAATGTATGTACGCGCATAACTTCCGAACGACTGCACCAAATTGGATAATTCTTTTTTTGTTGTGATCGTGTTTGTCAGGACAAAGCTTTTACGAAAGAAAATTTTGAGGATTCAAATAAACAAAAGTAGTAGTAGTAGTTTATAAAAATAATAAAAAATACCTGTACATAGTTTAGTCTCATTAAAATCAGAGAGTTTATTACTTTTTGTTATTATAATTTTTTATTTTGTAAAACAAAGTGGGCAAAACCAGAATAAATAAAAAGTTATCATCGCTGGCTCTACGAAGGCTCAATAAAGAAAAAAACCGGCCAAGTACGAGTTGGACTTGCACACGAAGGGTTCCGTATCATAAACTGAAAAAAAAAACAACAAAAACATGGCTGTGTCTCATTATCTGTAATAGGTAGACAGAACTGTGTAGCTATTATGGATCATGAGATACAGCCCGCTGACAGACAGACGGACAGCGGAATCTTAGTAATAGGGTCCGGTTGGTTACCCTTTGGATACTTCGGGTAGACCCTTTGGGTACGGAACCCTAAAAAGGTAAGGATGCTTTGACAATATTATTATTTATCTGTATTATATTTTTACTTTACTTACTAGGTATGTACCTACGCGGAATAGATTTACAAACCGCAAATATGTGTAAACCAGTTGAATTTAAACCCTATGGCAATGGAAATAAAGACGCCACGTGTGCAAAAGCTATAAGCCAACTTTCGCACAGACGTAAAAGTATCGCGGCGATTTTTTTTTAGCGCACTAGATTTTCAACGTACTGCTTAGCGCGGAGTGTTGAAAATCCAACAGTATGTTATTTCGACGCGCTGGAAGGAACTCTGTTGTTGTTGAGTTTGATTCTTAATGCTCGGCTCAACACCGAGAGTTCAAAATCCAGAGCGCGATAAAGTCAAAAGGTACGCGGCGCGTAGTTTTGAATCGTATCCGTATTCATGATTTTCGTGTCAGTCAGATTTAAATTCACCTTTTTCACAAAAATAAATAAGTATACCTACATATTTTTAATTATTAAGTTTAGCAAATTATTAAGTTCAAGTTTATACAATACGTACCTAACTTTTAGATAACCATAAAAAATACTTAGGAACTAGAAAAATAAAACAAAATAATAATAATATAATATAAAATAATAATAATATAATATAAAAAAACTCCGGAACATATACTCCAAAAGCACAGCCCAAATCAGGCTTGAAACTACGGGTGAAGAATTTCCTATAGAGAGAGGCGTCCGGCAAGGAGACCCAATTTCTCCTAAGTTGTTTTCAGCGGCTCTAGAGATGATATTCAGGAATCTGTAATGGGATCACGAAGGCCTGAACATAAATGGTGAAAAACTAAACCACTTACGATTTGCAGATGACCTGATCTTATTTGCAGAATGTCCAAAAAAATTAGAGCAAATGTTACGACAACTGTCAGATCAAAGTGCGAAAGCTGGACTTACAATGAACACGGCAAAGACAGAGATTATGAGTAACTCATCACAGACGCATACCATCATAGTCAATTCAGAGATGATAGAATATGTCGAAGAATACGTATACCTAGGACAACTCATAGCCGCTGAAGACACCATGCATAAAGAGATTGAAAGACGGGTAGCCAATACATGGAAGAGATATTGGTCACTCAGCGAAGTCATGAAAAATAAGGGCATGCTTGTCAAAGAGAAAAGAAAACTGTATAATGTGCATTTTACTATGCTTAACTTATGGCTGTCAAACATGGGCATTGACAGATAACTTGATAAATAAAATAAAGGCATGTCAAAACGGAATGGAGAGAAGCGTAATGGGCGTCAAGAGGAAAGATAGAATAAGATTAGAAAAAAAAAATACAACTAAATTTAAGGATGCAAAGAAAACATGTAAATGTTTAAAATGGCGATGGACGGGACATATGTCCCGTCCATCCAGCTTAGAGATACGAATGGAAAATGGACAAAAACCATAACAGAGTGGTATCCCAGGGGTGGAAAAACAAGTAAAGGGCGTCAAACAAAAAGATGGGAAGATGACCTCAAAAAGGTAGCGGGTCCAGAGTGGACGAGAACAGCGAGAGACAGGCAGAAATGGAAAGCTTTAGAGGAGGCCTTTGTCGAAAGACAAGCTGTGAAGTGAAACCGATCGTGTAGTCGATCTGTTCATAAATAAATATCATTATTACTATTAATAAGGAAAATGTGTGTACTGTAAATTTGTAGAACAGCAATAAAGGCTTATTTTATTATTTTTATTTTATAATATAATAATAATAATATTCCACAACTATCACACAACGCCATCTAGTCCCAAGCCAAGCAGAGCTTGTGTTATGGCTACTAGACAACTGATAAACATACTTATATATTTCTTATATTTTTAAATAAACATAATTATATTAATTCATTCATGTTGATCTACTGCATTGCGCTATATTGTGACGCAACTTAGTACCCACTCGAATTCGTGAACTCATGAGCAGTGCGCTTGGTGCGTGAGTCTCCGCGCATCGTAATTTTTAACCGACTTCAAAAAAAGGAGGAGGTTCTCAATTCGACTATTTCTTTTTTTTTCTTTTTTTTTATGTGTGTTACCTCATAACTTCTTACAACGTGAACCGATTTTGAAGATTTTTTTTTATTTGAAAGCTGTTGCTTCACATTTGGTCCCATTTTAATTTGGTGAAGATCTGATGAAGGACTCTTCAATAAATGATAGCAAACCTTCCAGAATTGCTGCAATCGCATGTCTGTATATTGTTTCACCACTTCACAACACGCTGATGCGCTCTGAAGGGGTATACAGATTTGTACAGTTCACCCTGATACACCCTAATTTCACCAACTACGTTCAAATTCCCTATTTTTGGGGCTATCAATTCGGGCATAACTTTACTATTAATTTAGTTTTAGAATGGGGTAAAACAACTAAAAAGTGAAAAATAAAAAACTTTTTACAAAAAAAAATAGAACCGATTTCCATAAATAATACAAAAAAATGCAAAATAACTTTAATTTCGGAAGTCGGTGTCAAATAACGAAGAAACCAAACTAGAAACACCGACTTCCGAAATTAAAGTTATTTTGCATTTTTTAGTATTATTTATGGAAGTCGGTTGTATTTTTTTTGTAAAAAGTTTTTTTTACGTATCGCTACTCCTTGCGGGGGCAGAGGTATGCGTTAAATACCTACGGCGCTTGGGTTAGGCTCGCCTTAATGTGTTGAAGGTGTGCTTTCCATGTCAAATTGCTATCAAGAGTTAGACCGAGATATTTTTCTTGATCAGTCCTTTTCAGTTCTACTCCATTTATGCTTAGATTAGTGTGGTTAGGGTGTTTTTTTATTTTTTGCACTAAATATGATATATGAGGTTTTGGAGGCGTTAATAGTTAAAAAATTGCACTGGTACCAATTTTGTAGTATATTTAAATCATCTTGGGCATTTTTTGTGATATCATTTATGGTGTCTCCAAAATAAAATAGACATGTATCTATCAAGCTATTCCTGTTGGAAATGAGTTAGTGTTTATGGGTGACTGCAACATAAACATATTGTTTAGAATCCAAAGTAGTAGGCAAAAGTACCAAAAACGACCGTTTCTGACACTTTTGCCTACTTTGGATACGAAACATTCTGAGACCTGTTTTAACAACGTAAAAATACTTTATCCTCTTTGTAACAAACGTGACGTTGGATTCCTTAATATTTATTTTATGTGCTATCCTACGATTTTTTATTCAATGAAGGTGCCACTTGGCCGTTAGTAGGGCCTTAAATAAACAATTATGTTATGCAGGTGCGGGCCGGCCAGTTTAGCATGCGCGCGCGGCGTATTGTTTTGTGTCGGTGTCGGGCGGCCGGCGCGGTGTCTCGCTTGCGCTTGGTTATCTCCCTCCGGCGAGATACGGCGGCGGTCGTCGGGACGATTAGATTGTGTGCGTGCGCTGCTCATGCTGGCCTGGCGGGCCAGTGGCTGCGTACTTACGTTTTTATGTTTTTGTAGCAATCATGATGTAGAATTATGATGAAGTTTATGTACGAGTATGTGTCCACGAGAACACTGCCGACAAACTGTACTGCAGTTTGGAAGAAGACTTATGTACAAACATAAGTCACAGTAACATTTTGTATTTAAGTAAATGAATAAAGTGTAAAAAAAAGATAAGCGGTTCCGTTTCTACTTTTCTGTGACTGGCGCCACTTTTAAACTACCTCTAATGTACTCATTTCTCACTTTGTCCATTCTCGTTACTCCACACACCCATCTCAACAATCTCATCTCTACCACATGCAATCTTTTTTCATCCGTCTTTGAGATTGAGGTATGCAAGTTGGAATGTTGGGACTATGACTGGAAGGGCCAGAGAGTTAGCGGACGTATTAAAAGGAAGACGAATAAATATAGCGTGTTTGCAGGAAACTAAGTGGAAGGGAACAAAGGCGAGGGAAATTGGTGAAGGATACAAGTTTTTCTATTGTGGAAGTGACTGTAAAAGAAATGGCGTGGGAATAGTATTAGATAGTAAATTAAAAGACAGCCTGATGGAGGTTAAAATGATTAATGATAGATTGATAGTTGTGAAAGTTATGATGGACAATGTGATGCTGAATATAGTTAGTGTGTATGCCCCGCAGGTAGGATGTGACGAAAGGGTGAAAGAGAAGTTTTGGGAGGATTTTGATACAACGGTAATGACCATCCCCGTGCATGAGGCATTGATAGTTGGAGGTGATTTTAATGGGCATGTAGGAAGAACGAGAAATTGTTTAGTACACGGAGGATGGGGTTTTGGAAGTCCCAATAACGAGGGGGAGACGTTGATGCAATCTGCTACTGCATTTGATCTGGCAGTAGCCAACACTTGGTTCCAGAAGAGAGATGAACACCTAGTCACATATAAAAGTGGTAACCACACGACCTAAATAGACTATTTTTTAGTTAGGCGCAACCATATTAGGCACGTCAAAGACTGCAAAGTGCTGCCAGGAGAAGACTTGATCTCAGCACAGGCTCCTGGTTATGGTATTAGCGATAAAAACACAGTGTACAAGAAGAAAAGAGCGTCCTCCTCCTAAAATAAAGTGGCATATGCTAGAGAAGAATGATTGTGCGAAGGAATTTAGAGAGCAAGTAGTAGACAAAATGATAGAAATGGGAGACATGAATGATCGAAGTATAAATCAAAGCTGGAATGAGATAGCTGGGTGTATTAGGGATGCAGCGAAGGATATTTTGGGAGAGACAAAAGGAAGGGGCACAATAGAGGGGATACATGGTGGTGGTCTACAGAAATACAGGAAGTGTTGAAGGAAAAAAAGAAAGAAATTCAAGGAATGGCAGAGTGTAGAACTGCAAAGCGTTAGTTTGAAAGCTGACAAAAAGAGCGAGTATGATGCGTTAAAGAAAAAAGCTAAGAAAACCGTGGCAATAGCGAGAGCAAAAGCTCAGGACAAACTGTACGATACACTGGACAGTCCAGCTGGCCAAAAAGATCTGTACCGGCTTGCTAGAGCCAGAGAGAGGAAGGCGAAGGATGTTAGTCGGATAAGATGTGTCAGGGATGAAGCTGGAATGCTTCTATCAGAGGATGAAATGATTAAGGATAGATGGAATGGCTATTTTGAAAGATTGATGACTGAGGAAATTATCTGGAGTGGTGTTGTAGAGAATAAACCAATGAATGAGGGGTTAGTGAGAATGATCAGTGTGGATGAAGTGAGAAAAGCAGTGAATGGAATGAAGAATCGTAAGGCAATTGGTCCAGACGGAATACCAATTGTAGTGTGGAAGTCATTACGGGTGCATGGATGGACGTGGTTAACTTTATTCTTCAATAAGTTGTTGCTGGAAGAAGCCATACCTGATGAATGGTGCAACAGTTCGTTGGTGCCCATCTTCAAGAACAAAGGTGATGTGCTGGAGTGCAACAACTATAGAGGAATAAAGCTAATGTCACATAGTATGAAAGCATGGGAAAAAGTTATTGAAAAACGGCTGAGAGAAGAGAGTGAAAGCATGGGAAAAAGCTATTGAAAAGCGGCTGAGAGAAGAGAGTGAAATCTCACAAAACCAGTTCGGTTTTATGCCTATTCGGGGTACAACGGATGCCATTTTCGCTATTCGCCAGCTGTGCGAAAAATACAGAGCTGTGCAGAAAAACTTGCACATGGTGTTCATTGACCTCGAAAAGGCATATGACCGGTTACTTCGAGAGGTTCTGTGGTGGGCCCTTAAGGAGAAAGGTGTGCCTGGGAAGTATTTGCAGTTGATCAGAGCGATGTACAGTCGATACAGTACCCAAGTCCGGTCTGCAGTGGGCACTACTAACAGTTTCAGTGTAGCGGTCGGATTGCACCAGGGGTCGGCGCTCAGCCCTTACCTCTTCCTGATGATAATGGACGCTCTAACGTCGGACATCCAGGAAGAGGCTCCCTGGTGTATGTTGTTTGCTGATGACATTGTGCTGGTTGCTGAAAGCGGCTCAGAGGTCCAGAGCAGATTGGAGACATGGTAGCAAAGACTGGAGAGTATGGGCCTGAAATTGAGCAGAACCAAAACGGAATATCTGTTCTGCGATTTCGGCGGTCTCTCCAGTCTTATGCCTGTAGCTCTCAACGGAACGCCTATACCGATCTGCTCCTACTTTCGGTACCTCGGGTCGATTGTTCAGGGAGATGGCGATATAGACCGAGACGTAACGCACAGGATCAACTCAGGATGGATGAAATGGTGACAGGTCACTAGAACAACTTGCGACCGACGGATGCCCCTTAAGTTAAAGGGGAAAATCTATAAGCCCGTGATTAGACCTGTAGTACTGTATGGGTCAGAATGTTGGGCTGTGAAAAAGACGGATGAAAAAAGACTGAATGTGGCGGAGATGAGCATATTGAGATGGATGTGTGGAGTAACGAGAATGGATAAATTGAGAAATGAGTACATTAGAGGTAGTTTAAAAGTGGCGCCAGTCACAGAAAAGTTGAAAGGGACCCGCTTATCTTGGTATGGTCATGTAAAGAGGAGGGATGAAACACATGTTACTAAAAGAGTTATGAATATAAATGTGAATGGATGGAGAGGGAGAGGGAGGCCAAAGAAAGGATGGATGGATTGTGTGAAGAGTGATATGGAAGAAAAGGGAGTTAGTGATAGCGTGACGGCTGACAGGGCAGAATGGAAGAAAAAAACGTGTGGCGCCGACCCCAAGTAACATGGGATAAGGGCAGGAAGATGATGATGACATTGCTGTGTTCACTTTTAACTGGTACCTGTCATGTACCTGTTCAACCTACTTTTGTGTTGGAGACTTAACCATATCGTATTTGGTATTTCATCTTTGGGGTCATATGCGGATTTTACGTTACAATCTCGAGAATTTTCCGAAACCTGCATCGTTGCTGGTTGAATCAAAGGATGGCGCGACCAAGGATCACAAGTATAATGAGCACGAGTCGATAGAAGTTCACAACAGATTACGAGAGAACCTTCACTACCACAGTGTCATTATTGAGTGAGTAGTACTTATCCTATAGGTACTAATGATTATGAAAACATTTTCACTGAGAGGAAGCTACTGCAGCGCTGTGTTTTAAAGATTACTTGTAATCCCGGCATTTTGCACGGTTCCTGTAGGAAATTCCAAGTCAGCGAAACCACGGAAAAAAGGTAGTCAGTCACCTTATACCCAAACTATAAGATGATTAGCTTTTTCCGCGGCTTCTGCTGACATAATTTTTATAATTAGATTTCCTGTTATCACTATGCACGCCACGATGTATGGCATTCTTGACCTTCTTCTTGGCTTTTCTCCGTAAAATGTTTTACGGCCTGTCTTGATACATAAGTACATTTTTTTTAATAATGTCAATTCAACAGTTTCCAAAGGCAGATGTCAGACAGTTTCGGTGCAGTACTTCTGGTGTACCTCCTCTTCCATCAAGTTAGCGAGTGTCTTCTGTTGCTGGAGTGCTCGCAAATGGTACGTGGCGGTCAAAAACAAAACATTACCTTTTATATTTCTGTGATACACCAGCTGTTGTCCACCTGTTGGTACCAGTGGCCATAGTGCATCGCCATTTTGGAGACAAGATATGGTAAAACTAGAGGTCACCGAAATTCGAATTTGTTTGTGTTTGAACGTGAATGAGGTTCTATTGTCAAAGACTACCCATAAACATGACTTGACATGACTGTGAATCATATTTTTTTTAATAAGTAATTTTATTTCTTAAACAAATTTTATAAAAATATTAGTTTTCTGTACTCCTTCTCCTTACAAACTTTAACTGTGCCGAATTTCATTCTCCTCCGTCTGTGTAATTTTCGTAAAAAGGAGTACAAAGTTTTTCCTTCACGTATTAATATATAGATGTTACGGCTGAAACCCGAAGTGCGGCTACACCTAGTTTTAACCATTACAAGTAAGTGTAGCCAGTAGCAGTTGGTTTAACTATGCCATGGGATCTGGAGGCAAAAATCCTCGCGAACCTATGAGGAGCGCGAGGAGGCGAAACGCTGGGGCGAAATTCCGCTGCCGCGACCACTCGCGGCTCGGCGGACAGAGCTCCGGCAAGATCTTATGGCGACATGGAGACAGCGGCTGTCGCAACCCAGCGCTGCGCACGCCACCATTGCGGCGATAGTGCCCCTCTTTGAGGAGTGGCTGGAGAGGCCTCAAGGCGCCCTCATCTTCCGCCTGACGCAGGTCCTCACCGGACACGGTTGTTTCGGTCTGTGTCGGATAGGGCGGGAGGAGACGCCCGGGTGTTTCCACTGCGCGGATCGTCCCAAGGACACGGTGGATCATACGGTGGAGGTCTGCCCCGCTTGGGCGGAGCCCCGCCGTGTCCTCGTGGATGCGATAGGCGGCAGTGACCTCTCGCGCCCTGCCCTGGTTCAGGCCATGGTACGGAGCGAGAGGGAATGGGAAGCCGTCTCCTCCTGCGAAGCAGTAATGCTCGCGAAGAGGGAGGCGGCATGGGTGAGGGAGACTTAACAACAGTCGCCCTCACGCCATCAGCAGCAGCCGCCTTAGGAGACGCCTGGGGCTTCCGGCGCCGCGAGACGATCTCGGGCCGCCGTAGACCCGGGCCTGCAGACGGCGAGTAATGGGTAGCTCGCCGTCCGATTAGCACCAGGCCCGATAGTTGACGGCGCGTAGTGATCCACGCGCGCCTCAAAGAGTTGTCAGCAATAGGGATGGGGACCCGTCATGGCCGATACCTGCCCGGGAGTTGAGGATAAATTCGAAATAGAGTTACCTCGCCCCTGGGCACTCAGGGCAGGAAGGAACAGGGGTGGGTTTTAGTCAGTAAGAGTCTGACACGCCCTCCCGCTCCACCCAGAGCGGGAGAAGTCATTGGATGATTTCCCACCCCATAAGAAAAAGCAGTTGGTTCAACTTAGGCAAGGCCTATTAATTCACGGCTAAAACTAGGTGAAGCCTTCATTTTATTGGCTACTATTAGATATAGCCAATCCCTAGCGGTTAGAAAAAAAAATAAAAGGTCGTTGAAGTGCAATTTATATTGTTCTGTAGATGTAATGATAAATGATGTTTAATCAGTAAATAGGTTACAAGGAACACTTTTACACGTCAATGTTTTTTGTCAGTTTAAGCTAGATGAGGCCTATGTTTCCTAGCTGACTATCCTGAGAAGAAACACAGAAAAAAACTCAGAGGTCAAAGTCTCTTTTAAAGTGTTCTAATCCATACAATATATAAGTCAATCATATAAGAACCATGTACATTAATATCTGAGATGAGCTTTTGAGGAAAACACCACGCAGGTTTGAGTGGACCCGTCTAGACAGTGCAAGCGTTTGTCAGTTATCGTGTAGCTCAACTCAGAACTTTAAGGAGCTCAACGAAACGACAAACAATACCTAAGTAAGGACATTTGGGTAGGCCGCAAAAGTACTCAGCGACCATGCAGATTAGTGTTTGTAATGGTCTTTTGAAGAAAGAACCACACATATTTGAGTGGAACTTTTGTGTAGGCGCAAAAAACTCAAACTCTCAGACAACGTTAAAAAATTACTGGAAAATGAATAATTAAATATAAATAACCCACATGGTCCCCATATTTACACAAATAAAGTAATAAAAAAAAAATTATACTTAACAAATTAAACATTAATGTCAAAAAAATAAAAGAATATTAAAAATAAAATACTTAACAAAGTAAATATTCAAGTCAAAAAAAGTCACTGTGTAAAAAAATCCATACAGTTTAACGAAAACGAAAAAATTGGCTCATGTACAGTCAGGCCGCAAAAGTCCATAAGAACGCTAAAGATTACATTGCTACGAACCGAGCGAGCACGATACTTCCGTGCGTATGTGCGCGCGTGTATGAGGATCCACATTCCACAGATAACACACACTAAGGAACTGTCGTCGCACTGAGCTTAAAAACATCATTATTATTTTTCTGTGCCATTGAATACGCATCACACAGTCACAGAGGCGACTTGTTCTTACCATTGCATTGATAAAATTCGCGCAAATATGTCATGTGCTGGTAGCCGTATGAACTAAGTGTCGGATTCGCAAATAACGTAGCCCGAGTTCAAATCATGGTCGGTCCGTTGCGGTTATTTCTTACTTTGAAAATTCCCAATCTAACGGGTGGCGCAAAAGTAGTGGCACTAAAGAAAATACCTTTTTTTTTTTTATATGACATTTTCTGTCATTCTGTTGTTGAAAATTGTGTAGTGAACAAATGTAAAATACACTGAAAATAAACATGGACCGTTTTACTCCGTCCGTTTTACCGTTTTACTCGTTTTACTTTAGTGAGGGACGCTTTTCCAGGCCGAGTTATCTCTCGTTTTGGCGATTTGCCTTGGCCTGCAAGATCACCCGATCTGACCAGTCCAGACTTCTTTCTTTGGGGTTTTTTGAAATCTCGGGTGTATGTGAACAAGCCACAGACTCTCGCAGCTCTAAAAGAAAACATTCGTCAAGAAATAACGAACATATCGCAGGAAGTGTTACGGCAAGTTATGCAAAATGTCATAAATAGGGCTCAAATGTGTATCAACTCTGGAGGTCACCATTTAAAAGACATCATCTTTAAATCCTAATGGTACGAAATTTAATGGCACAAATATACATTTAAAAAAATCTAAATCTAGTTTTCTAATTTAGAAAAAATGTTATAGCTGAACCAAATAGGGTCTTTACTTTTGCGCCACCCAGTATATAGTTGTTTTTTATATTTCTATGAAAAATAGTATTGCATTTTTTGCACTAAATAGTTGCCAATTACGAATATGATCTATTAACCACAAGAAGAATCATATTCGTAATTTGCAATTATTTAGTTGTTACATTTTTTCGATGTTGTAAGGTGGAAATAAAAAGACGTGTTATGTTCTTTATACTTACAAATTAAACATTTATGAGAATTGTGACGTCGAATTGTTACCTAGACAAAAAAGTTATCTTGTAACCGTTATCTATGTTACGTGTAAGATTGTTTGTTGGAAGTATACCCACTTAGACCATTCATAATATGAATAACGTAACAATGAAAGGATATTAAAATTTTAATAAAATAAAATATAATTGTTTATATCCAGTTATTTATTGAAAAGTGATATATGATTTAGACTTTGTAAACATTTTATTTTTATGTAACGTCACAATGAATGTATTGAGGTCATAGCTTAATTGTTCATTTTCTTGACGAAAAGAAGATTGAAACTAAACCTCAATTTCTGTTAAAATAACTTTAGTTCTCACAAGACAATCGTCAATTATGTAGATGAGAAAAATAAATTGAACAATTATGTTAGAACAGTGCGGGTAGAAGAATAAAAAACAAAATAGAATCATGATTATTGTCAACAACATTGATAGCGAGTTTATTTAGTTTTTTTGTGGTCTACCTTTCTAACTCTAAGAAATGTGTGAACACGTTAAAGAATTATTTAATATAATTTAATATATAATGCTAATCCATAACTTCCAATCGGGTAAGAACTTATAAAAAGTCAACAATTGCGTGGGATTTGAACTTGCGGCACACTGATTTGCCCTTCAATCTGTGTGCTCTATACCACTGGGTCATCTTGACTTATGCTAAGTTGATGAAATTGTGAATTTCAATCATTTGTTGGCGAAAACTTGAAAATAGAAGGTCGTAAGTCAAACTAAACGTTAAACTAATACGTTGTGAGAATTCTTATCGACTTTTGCTGGCGTCTGTACATCACTGAAGCAGCTCAATCCCAAACGTTTTCGTCTTCAAGGTAATCTTTCATTGTGTAAAAAGCTTTCTGGCATAGCTTACGTTTAATAAATGATTTAAATTTATTAATGCTTAGTTTTTGTTTTTGGCTGGGAAGATTATAATACTCGTAGAAGCGTATACATTGGCATCTAAACGAACCACCTAATTTCTTCTTGAGCATGGTTTTAGTTACAACAATTTTATTTTTGGTCCTAGTATTTACGCTATGGATATCATTGTATTTTTTTAACAGATTAATATTTTTATGTGCATACATGAGATTCTCATAAATGTACCTACTGAGAGGAAACAGTCATAATAATAATAATAATAAACGTCTAGCTAACATAGACTATTTGCATAGACGTCTAGCTAACGGAGACTATTTGCATAGACGTCTAGCTAACGGAGACTATTTGCATAGACACAACCTTGTAGCCAGGATTATCCACCAGCAACTTGCTCTTAAATACAATCTTGTGGAATCTGAAGTACCGTACTATAGGTATGAGCCCGACCCAGTTCTCGAAAATGGCAATATCACGTTATATTGGGATCGATCTATCATCACTGACAGGACTATTGTTGCCAATAAGCCTGACATAGTGGTGATAGATCGACAAGAGCGTCGCACAATGATTGTTGATATAGCTGTCCCTCATGACGAGAACCTCGTGAAGGCTGAGAGAGATAAAAAAACAAAGTATCTTGATCTGGCTCGCGAGGTTGTCGACATGTGGGAGGTGGATACAGCAGTCATTGTGCCGATAGTCGTGACGGCCAATGGCTTAATTGCCAAGAGCCTCGACCAACATCTCAGGAGGGTCTCGTTAGGCAGTTGGATCAAGGGCTTGATCCAGAAAGCAGTACTCCTGGACACGGCTCGTATTGTTAGGAGATTCCTTTCTCAGGAGCCCTGACCACCGGTAGCTTGGACCCTATTCCCGATACCGGTGGGCTACTACTTTTTATATTTTTAAATGTTTTTGTATTTATTTATGTTTTTATATGTAAGTACCTAAATATTTGAAAATGTAAAGTGTATGTATATAAGATGAAATAAATGGAATAATAATAATAATATTCCACAACTATCACACAACGCCATCTAGTCCCAAGCTAAGCAGAGCTTGTGTTATGGGTACTAGACAACTGATAAACATACTTATATATTTCTAAATACATACATATTATAGATAAATTACACCCAGACACAGAACAAATGATCGTGCTCATTGCACAAACATTTGTCCTGGGTGGGAATCGAACCCACGACCTCCGGCATAGCAGTCAGGGTCACTAACCACTAGACCAACAGGCCAGTCAGATAATATTAATCTCTTTTAATTTGTCTCTGAGACTTAACTTTACTTTGTCTGGGACTTAATTTATATATTGCACGAATAGCCCTTTTTTGTAAAACAAGGGTTGTCTGAATATCGGCGGCATTTCCCTACAACACAATGCAGTACGACAGTACATACAAAGTTAAGGCTAAGAACACTGTGGAATCTTTGGGTTTCAATTCTTTACCTTTTAATGATACACTAGTGTTCACTTGTGTTACATTAGGTAACGTGAACTTTATAGATTTCGTTTTTTTCTCGTTAAGAAGAAGATTATTGATATTAAACCAGTTGACTACAGCTGAAAGGGCACTATTTACATCATCAATAACCACCTGCTGACGTTTGAGTTTAAATAAAAGTGAAGTGTCGTCTGCAAACAGCACTATATCATGTTTATCCTTTATGAGGTAAGGCAAGTCGTTGATATAGATTAGAAACAAAAAAGGACCAAAAATTGAACCTTGGAGATCCCCCATTCTAACTACAGATCCGGGAGATATTTTACCGTTCACATCAACTATCTGAATCCTATTACTTAAGTATGAAGTAAGAAGATCGAGAGAGGTGCCCCGGATTCTATTTAGTGCAGCTTCCTGATCAATGTGTCACAACACAATCGAAAGCCTTAGACAAATCACAAAAAATGCCCAATACATCGCATTTATCTTCCCATGCATTATAAAAGTGTCCTAAAAGTTCAACACCAGCATCAGTTGTTGAACGACTATTTGTGAAACCAAACTGTTTGTTGTGTAATAATTTATGTTAATTAAAATATCTTTGAATTTGGTCTAAAATGAGTAGGTAGCTCTTTTATAGGTCTATTATTAGCAGGTGCTGCAATGTTTATAATAGACTTTAGCAGTAATTTTTAATAATTGTAAAGATTGGGGTGAGTTTCCTGTTCTATTGAAATATACTTTGATCTGCAGTCTTTTTAACATTTAAAGTATTAAAAGTCTTAATAACAACACTACAAGTGACATATTGGAAATTAAATAGGGATTTACGAACTGGAACGTTTTCTTTAAGTAATGTTTCTGCAGCAGTCGTTGATAAATTTAGAGATTTTGTAGTCGATACGGGAATCTCAGCAAATAAATTTTCAAATGCAGCGGCGATTTGGGAATCTAATTTAATGATACTGTCATCAATAGCAAAGTTGAAATCACTATTTCGTTTGCAAGACCTTCCCGTTTCGCTATTATCAATATTCCAAATCATTTTAATTACATTCCTACTATTTTTTCTCCGCTGTTCTTTTCTGATTAATTTGGTAGGACTTTACTTAACCTGACGTGGATTTAAGTGGGGAAGGACAGGGGGGAGGGAGAGGTGAAACGTGTGATGAAGGAAACATTGCGGAAGTTCTCCCTTTTTTAAATCTTTTTTTATAAAACATTTACTAAACCAGATAATTTTAGCTATATAATCTAGTCGTTTCTGCAACTCGCCGGCTGCTGTCGCGGCACCGATCGCTTCGCTCGCTCGGCTCATGCGTAGGGGGTCACAGTTTTAACCTAACCTAATCATTTTATGAATCAGTCAAAGCCACTACAAAATTCACTAGCCACTAAAACCTATGTTTATTCGCATAAAGGAAAAACTAAACTACCAGTGGGCCTAGTGTGAGTTTTTTAACGCGCTCGAACGCGTTTGCGTAAACGTTCGCTTATGTCAAATCGTATAGAAAAAAAGAGGTTACCCGCTATTGTCACCAGGCGGCGCTTATACAGTTTTAGTACAAATTGAAGTTTACGCAAACGCGTTCGAGTGCGTTAAAAAACTCACACTAGGCCCTCTGATCTAGTGAAAAATCCACTGAGTTGGCAACACTGTGAGACGACACTTGTGTTGAGTGCCAAGCTCCAGGTGTGCTGCTGGTGGTCTTGACTGGTAAATAAAACTGCCTGACTTCTAGTAAAAACTGTATTAATCTTAGGTAGGTACTGATTGTTAAAGATGGTCGTGTGCGCACGCTAAAGGTGTCGATGAGCGAGTGAGGCGACCACGTCAATCGCGGTGGGGGTTACGTAATCGCGGCGCGCGGTTGTGCTGGTGGCCCGATGTGACGTCAGGAACATATTCCCCGGGTTGAAGTGTGAAGGCTTCAAGATGATGTTGAAGAGACAGGCAGAGGGCATAAGTTGTTGTATGCACGCGTTATAATGCCCTTCTTCGTCAGGATATCGGCGACTCGACAATGTCCGTCAGACCCAGTCTTCACTGCAATCACTCTGCCCAGCAGCCACAGAAGAGGAGGAAGATGAGCGTCTCTAACTAAGACCATGGAGCTCGTTTTCAGGTTTTCCCCAGCTGTCTGCCATTTAGTTTTTTGCTGCAGGAGAGACACATACTCACTAGAGAAGCGCTGCCAAAAATGTTGTCTTAGTTTTTCAATGCGATTGAAGCGCTGAAGTCGCTGGATGTTGACATCGGTGATCTGAGGACGAGGGAATGACGTGAGTGGTCGTCCGATGAGGAAATGGGAAGGAGAGAGATATGAAAGATCAGATGGATCAGTGGAGAGAGGGGTTAAAGGTCTGGAATTTAAAATAGCCTCTATCTGAATCAGACATGTTGAGAGCTCTTCATATGTTAAATGAGTTAGGCTCATGACTCTACGTAATAAATGTTTGATGGACTTTACTGCGCTCTCCCAAAGTCCACCGAAATGTGGGCTGTAGGCAGGTATAAATTTAAATTCTATGCCCTTGTTTGCAAGATCTGATTCTATATTGCTGGAAGAAACCTTTAAGAAGCGTGAAAGCTCATTGAAAGCTCCCACAAATGTAGTGCCGTTGTCGGAGTACACGCGTTGAGGGTTGCCTCGACGACTAATAAAGCGGCTGAAGGCCGCAATGAAAGCTTCTTTAGTGAGATCGGAAACCAGCTCCAGATGCACGGCTCTGACTGCAAAGCACACAAAAACACAAATGTAAGATTTAACTAGCCTACATCCTCTACCCCTACGGTCGGCTACCAGCACTGGCCCAGCATAATCGAGCCCTGTATTTAAAAAAGGGTATTCGAGATGAGTCCTGTCATTGGGTAGGTTGCCCATAATAACCTGAATAGGCTGAGCTTTGAAGCGAGTGCAGCGAACGCAGTTACGCACTATTTGCTTAGCTAGATTTCTGCCTGCTAAAGGCCAATAGGTGAGTCTAATGTGTGCTAAAAGTAATTGAGGCCCAGCATGAAAGAGTGCTTTGTGCTCTTTTTCGAAGATAATTTTAGTCAAGTGATGTTTGCTGCATAAAAGAATAGGGTGCTTAACACCTTAACTGTAGTTGGAATTATTAAGACGTCCACCTACGCGTATTAAATTGTCTGAATCAATGAACGGAGAAAGACTTATTAATCGATTTTTTTTTTATGTAAGGCCTGATTAGTCTTAAGACATGTATATTCCCCAGGAAACATTTCCTGTTGAGAAATCTGTAATATAAGATTCTGCGATGATTGTAATTCTGAAAATGTTAAGTAAGATGATTTTTTAATATTCTGTTTTTTGCAATTGTATATAAATCTTTGTATGTAGGCCATGATTCGGATTAGTGATGTGAATGATGATTTTTTATGAATTAAATTTGACATGGAATTTTTATTATTTGGTTCAAGTGTGTCAGCAGTTGTATGTAAAGACATTTCATGTGAATAGTGAATTTGTGTATTAGGTGAAATAGGAAATTGTATTTCCCTCTGATTAAGAAAATCAGGACCCGACCACCAAAGAGTGGACGAGCTGATGCAATCAGCCTTCACCCCCCGAGAAGTGAGATCAGCTGGGTTGCTCTTAGAAGGCACATAGCTCCAGGTCTGACCGGTCGTAGCTTCTTGGATTTCACTTATTCTATTGCGGACGAATTGATCATGTCGACTTGGCAATGTAGACAGCCAGCCTAGCACGATCGTCGAGTCACACCAAAAGTAACAGTGATTAAACTCTAGAGTGAGTGATTTACGTACCTTCAGAAAAAGTCTTGTTCCCAATAAAGCAGCACACAACTCCAACCTTGGTATGGTTGTGGGCTTTATAGGGGCAACCTTGTTCTTCGAAGCCAAAAGGCGAACGCAAACTGTTCCGTCCACCGCTACCGATCTTACGTAAATACACGCGCCGTAAGCGCGTTCAGAAACGTCTGTAAAAGTGTGTAGCTCTACTGAAAAGCTTTATTACAAGATACCCAACGTGGAATGTGAACAGAGTTAAGAGCTGGAAGCAATCGTACAAACTCAAGGAATTGTGTTTTAATTTCTGTTGGTACTTCGGCATCCCAGTTACATTTAAGTATCCATAGCTGCTGTAGCATTAATTTGGCCTGTACTATGCACGGCCCAACGAGGCCAAGAGGATCAAACACCTGGCTTATTAGAGATAAAATATTACGCTTTGTAATTTTTGTTATTTGTTTTAAATGTATTGAAAAAAATAGTCTGTCTGTTTTACAGTCCCAGTATAGCCCTAGTGTTTTGCTAGGAATGTCATTTAAATTTAATTTTTTATCTTGATTTTCTGTCTGTCCATTAGTGATCGATTCTAATATCTTCGGACTATTTGATTGCCATTTTCTAAGGCGAAACTTGGCGGGCTCGAAAATATTTATGACCCCTTGACATAAATTTATGACTGACTCAATCGAGTCGCCACCACTCAAGTAGTCGTCAACATAAAAATCGCGTCTGATGGACTCACTAACCTCTGGGTCTGAAGTTTGATCTGCAAGAGATACTAGGCATTTTGTGGCCAGATATGGGGCGGAAGCTGTACCATAAGTCACTGTATTCAGTGCATACGTCTTTAAAGGGTCTGAAGAATTGAATCTGAAAACAATTTGTTGTAAGGGGCGTTGAGATGGCTCAACTAAAATAGCTCTGTACATTTTTTCGATATCACCCGTCACAACAAACTTGTGTTGTCTGTATCTCAAGAGTATGGATAGCAGATCCTCCTGTACGGTTGGAACTACCATCTGAATGTCATTAAAGGACTTGCCCGAGGTACTGGAGGCTGAAGCATCGTAAACTACGCGGAGTTTTGTGGTAGAACTAGACTCACGCATAACACCATGATGAGGCATAAAATAATTAAATTCTGGGTGATTAGTTTTTGAATGTTCTGTCATGTGATGAAGGTCAATATATTCTTTTATGAATTGCAAATATCTGTTTTTATATGTGGAGTCCCGCTCAAATCTTCGCTCTAGGGAGAGGAAACGACGCTTTGCCATCGTGTCAGAGTCACCTAAGCACTCAGGCAAGTCCTTCAATGGTATGGTGACAACGAATTGACCATTCACATCCCGACGCGTGGTCTCTTGAAAGAGCCTTTCACAAGCCTGTTCTTCTGAAGAAACAGTTTGAAGATGACACAGTATCAAGTTCCCAGAAGCGAGTCAGCTGACCTGACTCCTCACGTGAAAGAAAGTGACAAACAGAAGGTTGTGTACGAAGACGAGACTGACTGACGCAGCCCGAAATAAGCCAACCTAGTTTGGATGACTGTAATCTAGGTTGATTTTTACCTAAATTAAGGGTATCGGAACCTAAGACGTCCCAGAATACCTCAGCGCCTACAAGAATGTCAATAGCAGTAGGAACATTAAATGTAGGATCTGCCAATTGTATACCTGACGGGATGGTGATATATCTTTTATCAACATAAGAGCCAGGCAGCGATTGTGTGATTGTCGGTAAAACAAAACAGTTTACTCTCGCCTGATAACCACCATTACAAGACTGCAAATGCAGACTGCAGCTTTCTGAGGTACTAGAAACTTCACCGTTAATACCTGAGACGATGGAGCTAGTGCTGTGTTTCATCAGGCCCAGCTTCCCACAGAGCTTTTGGGTGATGAAGTTGGAGGTGCTGCCGTTGTCCAACAGGAGTCTGGCAGTATGAAGTTCTTCATTGACGTCTGCCACCTTTGCCAAAGCTGTGGATAGTAAAATTTAAACCTAATTAATTTCTGAACAGGGTAATACGATGTTAGTAGACAACGCAATGTTGTCCCCTATCTGTTTTTCTGTAGATGATTCCCTATGTAAAAGGGTATTATGTTTGACCTTGCAATATTTGCAATGTGATAGATTGCAACGCTTTACTGTACGAGTATGACCTGGTCGAAGGCAGTTCAAACAAACATTGTTCTCTGTAACTTTTTTACTGCGTGCTTCTATGTCAAGATTTCTGAAAGGCTGGCAACTGAATAAAAAGTGATTCTGAGAACACATTGGACATTTTATGTTATCTGTTTTGTTATTATGTTTAGTTTTTGTTGTTGTAAGATAGTTTTTAGTTTTGTTATTTTCGTTTGTATGTTTAGCAGTTGTTGTGTTATTATTATAATTTAAGGATTCAATTAAATCTGCTCTGTTTGTTAAAAATTTGATATAATCTGTTAAAGTTGGAAAAGCATTTAAATTATTTTTGTATTCTTCCCACTCCCTACGTGTGGTTTTGTCAAGTTTTTCTGACATCATGTATATTATAAGGGTTTCCCCTAGATCCCCATGTTCAGTCGGCTTCCCTAAAGTAGACAGGGCACGAAGATTTTTATTTGTGATGTCAATCATGTTCCGTAACGAAGTACAACATTCATGTTGAATATGTTCTAAGTTAAATAATGCCTGCACGTGATTATTAACAAGTAATCTGTCATTGTTGTACCTTTTGGTCAATAACTGCCAAGCTGTATTATAGTTATCAGCTTTGAAATCTATGCTTTTTATCACTATAGACGCGCTGCTGGTTAAGGCCGCACGTAGGTAGTGAAATTTGTTAATTTCTTGTATGCTGTTGTTGTAATGAATAAGGGAAAGATACGTATCTCGGAATTCCAACCAGTGCTGATAGTCCCCGTTGAAGTGAGGTAAGTCTATCTTAGGCAGCCGAACAAAGTCCTGCCTGCAGCCAGAACCGTGACGTGGAAGCTTATCGATGGAGGTGGCAGACACGAGCGCAGGCGAAGAGGCGCGCTGTGGCGGGGAGGCGAGGGTTGCTCTCCCGCAGGCTACCAGCGTGTGGTACTGCGTCTCGAACTGCTCCCTCTCGGCATACATGTCGTCCGCATCCTCCGACAACAGCTCCAACTCTGTCTGCAACATGTCGAATTCCTTATAAAGTACTTCCATTAAACTAAGACGGCTTTGCAATTCTGCTGCTTGGTAACTGTCTAAATCGGTGCTAGGCGCTAATTTTAAAAAGTTGCTGAAATGTGTAAGCTTTGCTTTAAAGCTGCCACGCTTCTTTACAAGTTCCTTCAGTTTTGCATCAGACATAATGAGTAGATAGGTAGGTTGTTAAGCAAAGCAAAGGGTCTGTAGTGCAAAAAAAGACAAAGAAAAGTAGTATTTTCAAAAAAAAATAATATGTGGGTAGTGTTCTAAAAAAAATATGTTAATAGCTGGCTAAGGCAACGGTAAATCAGCTGATATGCAGATCGGTTCAATAAGCAAAAAGTTGTTTACGCATATAATAAAACATCTGTTCATGCGTCCGATGAGTGAACAAAATAATTATGCGATAAGCGAACCTTTCTAAGAAATGAACAAAAGGAATGTAGGTACTTGTACTATATGACGATGAATTTATTACGTAAACTAATATATTGTATTGTATAAGCTATATATGAAGAGATCAATTTATGCCTGATCCTTATAGCACTATTTTAAATTCCTGGAAAGAAGATAGTATAAAGACAGGAATTTAAGGATAATGGAACGGACTCACTCAGAATAATATCCCTTTGGGTAGACTGTCCTTTAGATATCCTCTTGTAATCTGTGGGTGTCCTCTCCGGGCGTAGTCCGCGTATGCGCAACACGTACACGCGATACGAACGGCGAGTCCAAAGTCCGCAGGAGGTGCGTGCTAAGCACAAAGACGGCAATCTTCGTAACTCGAAGGACCATATGTTGAGTGCCAAGCTCCAGGTGTGCTGCTGGTGGTCTTGACTGGTAAATAAAACTGCCTGACTTCTAGTAAAAACTGTATTAATCTTAGGTAGGTACTGATTGTTAAAGATGGCCGTGTGCGCACGCTAAAGGTGTCGATGAGCGAGTGAGGCGACCACGTCAATCGCGGTGGGGGGTACGAAACCGCGGCGCGCGGTTGTGCTGGTGGCCCGATGTGACGTCAGGAACAACTTGTAAAATGGGTCGTTTCACGTTTGGTGTCACTTATCGGCAATAGTTGGTAAATTATTATAAGTGCTAATTTGATAGCATTTTAAATCAGCGAAATTTCTATAATAATATTATAAAGAGGAAAGATTTGTATTTTTGTATGTAACGAATAAAGTTAAAAACTACTGGACCAATTTTAACCACTTTTTCACAATTATAAAGCTAAATTATCAGGGAGTAACATATGCTACTTTTATCCCGTGAAAAATAACAGTTCCCGCGGGATAGGTCACGGGAGCGAAGCCGCAAGCAAAGTGCTAGTATGTAATATAATGAAATATACATAAAAGCTATCAAAATCACCAGATATATACATTTACTTCATCATTAACAAGGAGTAACACATTTGTGTGCGTTGAACTTGCGTAAAACGAAACGTTCAATGACGAGAAAAAATGTCAAAAGTGACAAAATATTGTTAAATTTCTGCGATTTTTTTTTCTCGTAATCTATTTATTTCCGATACTTCAAACTTAACGTGGCGGTTTCTAATAATATGATCTTTCTGTGAAAAAAATATGGACTCCCAACTCCACGTCTGATTAAGTAAAGTTTAGCGATACATTTCGTTGTGGAACCCAAATAATTGTTTCTCTGAGACTGTCAGACTTCATTGCCTGAGCGCAATGAAGTCTGACAGTTTTTTGGTGGTCGCCACTTTTGATTCTGGCTTTCAGGGGATGCAGGGTTTACCCACAAAAAAAAAGAGGGGTTGCAGAGTTTGTTTTTATACTGGGATGGTTTAAGGAAAAATGTTTTACAACCTAATCAATTTAAGATGGTACGAATTTCACCGAGTCAAAACTAAACACATATCTTGAAATGCCACAACATTGATTTGGTAGATCGCTTGCTTCATTTTTATTTTCTATCGCAATTGCTGTCAAATCATTATAAATAGAGGATATTTATAATAATTCGTATAATACCAATGTATAACAGGCAATTTAGCACGTGGCCTTTCCCACTGTGTTTCTTGAAACGACGAATGAAAGTGCAATATTTTTTTTTGATAGAATAATGATGTGTTATCATTTCAATATTATAAATGCCAATCCAACTTCACTAGAAAAAAAATCTAAACTAGCTTTTCCTCGATTGCGCTCGAAATACAAGCCTGTATTAAGTATAATATATTACTGAATTATGTATTGCACCGTAAGTGAAAAATGCAAAAAAAAAATTATAAGAAAATAATATTTGTAATTTTGTTTTGCATGGTGTTTTAAAAAACTTATTTACAAAAAAAACAACCGACTTCAGGATATTTATAAGTTGACACATTGCATTATTGGATAGACTTCCAATGGGAAGAAGTTGTGGCAAGCTCAAGAAATAGGCGTACACAATAATATTGTTGTATTCGCTTCTTCATTTTCTTTTTATTGATGTTTACCACAAAGAAGAAAATCTTACACAAAAGTGTCAATAATACAATCCGTAAGGTCTTACTTAAAATCATTAAAAAAATTATTTTGAACTATTTGGAGTTAATACTAATTTAATTTTGACTTGTTTACTAATTTGATTTTGGAATTTGTTTAATTGATAAACAAATTACTGCTTATGGATTAAACTAGCACAGTGGATAAAATTGACATGACACTGCTTCTACAAGGCCGCCCATCAATTGGATAATGACACAGTTTGCAGCGTAAATACTTTAGTTCTGTTGTTTATAAACATTCTTACTGAAGGAAGGAAATAAGCAAGTCTAGGATATTTGGATCTTCCACCATGAAAATACTATCCGACGGTAGTGACCTAGAGTTAGTACAATCAAAGTTCATATCTTTTCAGTTCTTTAAACTTTATCAAATTAAAGCCTGTAATAGTGAAAGTTTTAAAATTTTACTGAAATGCTGTTATTATTATAGAGGGGTCGAGAAAACAGAAGATATACTTTATTTAAAAATCGTCCGGAAGAGTTTGTGGATCATCGATGCTTGGCCGAAGGGCCCTAATGAGTCTCGGGTCAAAAGATACTTTCAGATGTTACTGAATAGTTTCACTTTTATTACGGGGATCATTTACCTAAGCAACAATACTGGGAAACTGTCATCCTTCGTAATGGGCCATACTTACATTACTGTCTTTATGAATGTTCTAGCTTTAGTAAGTATTTACTAACTGCTTTTCGATTCGACCCGAACATATAATGATTAACCATTCTACGAACAATGTTCTATGTGTCTTTTAGTTGTGTTCGATGTCCATATCGGCGTGGTTTAACTATAAATTCCATATTAAATCAAAACATTGACATAGATTGTGGTGATCATTTTCTATTTGAAGTTATTTTTCTAGTAACTGTTCGCTGGTGTTGTATTTTAAAGCCATTCTTTTAATTTTCAGTCGAGAATACTGATGATCTTGGGTGAAAAATACAATAAAATTATTTTCTATTTTCTGAATGAAATGCACCTCTTTAATTATAGAAATAAATCTGATTACTCGTATAAGGTACGTTTATTGTAACAGTGTAAATGGTAGATTGAAGGCTCCTTTTCAACTCACAAACGGGTCCCAAACTTCACCAATCCTGATCATGCGTGCACACTTCTACCACCTTGACAGATTCGATCCGAAAGTGACTACGGCCGAACCGACTTCTCACAAGCAGTGTTTAAGACCGCTTATACTAACTGGTGTACTTTTTAGTGATGGAAAACTTGAAATTGAAATAAAACACAGGTAAATGTCTTTAATATCTATGAAATTGGCTTTATTTGAGGTACAATTTTATGGTGTAGCGACATTTATGACGCTACAAACGAACTAAAACAGCAAATTCTACATCGCGCAAGCCAACACAAACACAAAAACACAACAGTCCGAAATCAACCATCGGGCAGTTGCCCGGATCAGACACAACACCCGTCTGGTCGGAGGATCCTCCCTTTTCAGTGGAGGTTTGCGAGACTTTCCCCCCTGTTCCGCATGCCTCCTAAACTGGTGACCCCGACCATGAAAGCGCAGCTTTCGTGCAGCTACTTAAGCCTGACGTCATAATCATCACTTCCTTTAAGCTCTCGAGCAACGAGTAATACAGCCAGCTAGTACCAACGACTTAATCTACGGGTATCCTGACCACCAGCATGCAGCGGACGCGCATTCCTGGTCATCACCCTCAACTTCATCAGCGATCTTGGCACAGCGAACTGCACTTCCGACCAGACGAAGATTCTCTCCTGGTCGACGACTGCAATCCAGCCACAACATCGCACAGCATCGCTCCTACCCACTGGAGCCCGTAGCAGTACTCCGACTCACTGGAGCCTGCAGCATCGCCCCGATCCACTGGGGCATAGTCCCGACTCACTGGGACATCATCCCGACTCACTGGGATATCATCACCGCAGACAGCTACGACACACCGCGAACTATGTGGCTTCCGGTTCCAACTCACTGGAACCAACCTTCCACTGGCCCGGCAAGCATCACATATGGACGACTCATCAAGAACCATCGATCGGAGAGGAGTAATGTAGCGACATCTATGACGCTACAAACGAACTAAAACAGCGAATCCTACATCGCGCAATCAGAGTTCTCCGCGCAATTTGAACATATACAGCAGTCCGAAATCAACCATCGGGCAGTTGCCCGGACCATAACCACACTCGTCTGGTCGGAGGATCCTCCCGTTTCAATTGAGGTTTGCGGGACTTTCCACTCTGTTCCGCATGCCTCCTAAAATGGCATTGATGTTTAAATATGATTCCGGGCATGTGACGGCTAGCGCGTACATGGCGTAATCTGGAGGTCCAATTTTCACACACTCATCGTCTTCCTGTCTTTATCCCATGTTACTTGGGGTCGGCGGAACACGTTTTTTTCTTCCATTATGTCCTGTCAGCCGTCACGCTATCACTAACTCGCTTTTCTTTCATATCACTCTTCACACAATCCATCTATCTTTTCTTTGGCCTTCCTCACCCTCTCCATCCATCCACATTTAAATTCATAACTCTTTTAGTTATATGTGTTTCACTCCTCTTCACATGACCATACCAAGATAAGCGGTTCCCTTTCAACTTTTCTCTGACTGGCGCCACTTTTAAACTACCTCTAATGTACTCATTTCTCACTTTATCCATTCTCGTTACTCCACACCATCTCAACATTCTCATCTCCACCATACACAAACTTTTTTTATCCGTCTTTTTTACAGTCCAACATTCTGATCCATACAGTACGGCAGGTCTATTCACGGACTTTTAGATTTTCCCCTTTTAACTTAGCTATAAACCAAACACTCTTTGCTTTTGCAATTAGGCTGTAATTCGGCAATAAGGCATCGAATGTTGGCTTCCAAGTGTTTTTTTGGAACACACACACATTTGTGAAGAGTCCAAGCCTAATCCAGGTGATCTAGAATACTTGGGAAATATCTAGCCGGAGCACAATTAAACACGTCCGTACAGTACAAAGTATTTATTGCGGGAGACATGGGGGTAGGGTGGTATGAACGTCTTACAATTAAATATGTGCACCTACCGCCTTATACACAAACATCACACCCTCTCACTTAAAATGTACTTAGATCTAACAAATTAACTATATAAGTAAATAGGCCGGCACTTATATCAAGGTTAACACCCATTTAATCTATATCTATACCGTAGCGCTTAACTGGTCTACGGACTCGCCTGGAACGGTCTGCCGGGACCGGGCGTCTACCATGTAATTACGAGATCCCAGCTTCTCCTTTATTTTTCCACTGCACCAATTCCTTCCCCCGGTATAATTACGCATCCATACCTTATCTCCCTTCCTAAACTCTCGTGCGGTTCCTCCTGCGTTTTCCACTTGTCGTTTTTGCCTGCTATGTACCCGATCTTCCACTATCCTATCACCCTTGATCATATCCAACCTGGACCTAAGCTTTCTTTTTTGTAACAAGGTCGCTGGTGATACCCCTGTGGTACTTTGCTCAACATTTCTATAAGCTAACAAATACGTTTGCAGCGCCGCTTCCATATCCTGTCCATCACGGAGGGATTTTTTTACCGCCCGCTTGCAAAGCTTAACCGCCCCTTCTGCCGCTCCATTAGAAGAGGGATGGTAGATCGCCGTGAAAGTTAATTTAATACCGTTATTTTGCATAAATTGTGCATACTCTTTACTAGAAAATGGGGGACCGTTGTCAGAAACCACTTCCCGGGGCAACCCAAAAACGTGCGAACGTCTCTCTTAAAACTTTAATTACCGCCGATGCTGTTGTTCGAGCCATGGGAAATGCTTCTATCCATTTTGTGAAGGAGTCAATGATAACCAAAAATGTTTTGTTATGAAAAGGTCCAAGAAAATCGACATGTAATCTACTCCAGGGTTCCGTTAGGTACCGCCAAGGCATGATAGGTGCTTTGTGGCTGGTGGGGCTGTACTTTCTTCTATGCATGTGGTACATTCTTTGCAAACTCGCTCGATATCAGTATCAATACATGGCCACCACACATAACTACGCGCCACGGCTTTCATTTTAACGATACCTAAATGGCCCAGATGTAGCTCCTTTAGAATTAATTCTCTTAATTTTGTTGGAACTACTAACCTGTACCCCCACATAACACATCCCATATCTAAGTATAGTTCCGTGCGCCTAGTCCAATACGGTTGTACTTCCTCCTCGTTGCATTTGGCTGGCCAACCTGACTCTAAATATAAAACTATGTGTCTCAATATGCTATCCGCTCCTGTTGCTTCTTTCAAAGCCAACCTAGTAATCGGCACAAAATTCTGGACAAAGTTCAAATAAGTACTATCTTCAGCTTTCGTACATATACCTACTTTTCTAAAGGTAATCTCGACAATGCGTCAGCCCCATTCTTATCGGTTGATACATATTCAATCTCGTAATCATATCCTGCAAGAAGCACCGCCCACCTCTGCATTCTACTCGCGGCCATCACGGGTATACCTGTTTTTTCTCCAAAAATACAAACTAGCGGTTTATGGTCCGTCCTTAAAATAAACTTCCTACCATACAGATATTGGTGGAATTTTCGTACACCATAGACCTATGGCCAGTGCCTCTTTCTCTATTTGAGCATAACCCCGCTCTGCTGCGTTAAGCGAGCGGGATGCATAAGCAATAGGTCTTTCCCTAGTAATGTTGCCTGTCGTTGCTTTTTCCGGCATTAAGTGTGATATAACCGCGCCTATACCCACGGAACTTGCGTCTGTTGTCCGAACTAACGGTAAATCCGGTGCGTAGTGTGCCAGCACCTTACTGGATACTAGCAATAATTTGACCTTATTAACCGCTTCGTCACACTCGCGGCTCCACTCAAACTTGGCCTTTTTTTTAAAAGCTTGTACAAAGGTTCCAGTAAAGTACTAATATTCGGTACAAATTTTGCGTAATACATAACTAGTCCTAAAAATGATCTTAGTTCTGTTACCGTTTTTGGTACCGGTGCACTTTTAATAGCTTCGATCTTATCTGGGCACGTATGCACCCCCTCTTGGCTGATAACGTAACCTAAATATGTAACGGACTTAGCAAAGAAAGTACATTTTTCTTTCTTGATTTTTAACCCATATTTTCGTAGTCGTTCAAAAACCATATTCAAATACAAAATATGTTGGCTGTCATCCTCCCCCGTGATTATGACGTCTTCAAGGAAAACCCCCACACGAGGAATATCTGCAAATAACTGTTCTAATTTTCGTTGAAAAATACCCGGGCTAGAGGATAACCCATATATTAAACGGTTATACCTAAAAAGGCCTTTGTGAGTGTTAACTACTGTAAACTTACGCGTCTCGTCCAACTCAAATTGTGCATAAGCTTGCGACAGATCTATTTTTGTAAAACGCTTACCCCCATGCAGCTTGGCAAGAAGATCTTCTACCTTTGGTAGAGGAAAACGGTCCACTTCTAAACATTTATTCAACGTGAGTTTAAAATCGCCACATACCCGAGTTGTGCCATCTTTCTTTACTACCGGCACTATAGGTGTAGCCCAATCCGAAGTCTCAACGGGCGTTATAACTCCCTCCTGCACGAGCTGGTCCAGCGCGCGCTCGACGGGCTCGCGCAGCGCGTAGGCTATGGGTCGCGCGCGCATGAATACCGGTCTCGCGTCAGCGCGCACGCGCAGGCTCACCGGTCCACCGGTAAACCGTCCCAAGCCATCCGCAAACACTTCATAAAATCTTGAACTGAAATCCTCTAAGTTAAAACCAACATTTTTACTTTCTAAAACAAAACAATCAGTAATCGGTGACGTAATACCTAATTCGTACAACCATTGTCGTCCAAATAATGTAGTTTTACCCTTATCTATGACAAACAAATCTAAATTTTTACAGTTTTTCTTAAATTGCACACATACCTTTATTTTTCCCATTGGCCTCACTAGCTCCCCGGTATAATATCTTAACAACAGATTACATTTTACAATTGGGCAATTTGCAAACAACTTTAAATAATTATCGTAACTAATACACGATATGGTACTTCCTGTGTCTAATTCCATTTGAATTTTTTTACCATTAATACAAACAGTGACATAATATGGGCTATATTGTTTGAAATTTTCCTTACTCTGAGAAATAGAATGAATAACTACCTCTTCACTTTCGTCCGAGCACGGGTAACTATCCACCTCATTTTCCACATAGTTTTGGCGAGCATAATTCGCAGAATCCTCTTTCCTCACTCTTGGGCACATCTTTTTTAGGTGCCTTTCTACATTGCAAATTCGACAAACATAATGGATGAATTTAGACATTGGAAAGGTGATTGCCGCCACACCGCTCACATTTCTCCTCACTGGAAAAAAACTTCGAACTGGAATTCGCCTTGTTGACGTTTACGCCACTGCCCCCAGCAAGGGGCGCGTGCGTGGCGTCACGTGGTCTGCGCGCGCCGCTGCGAGCCCGCGCTCGCGTCCCGCCTGTCTCTGCCGGCGCCGCCTCCGCCGCCCGTCTGCTGCTCCTTTGTTTGCGTTCCCATGCTCGTTTGGCTCCTACCGTGTTTTGGTAAACCGATGTTGGCTGACCCGCTTCTAGTCCTTTTTCTTTCTACCAAAGCTGCATCTGTTCTAGCTGCCTCCATCGCGACCGCTATCCTGCACGCTTTTTCAAAAGAAAGCGTCGATTCTTCCTCTGCAAATAATCGTTGCCCAGTGTCGTCGTCGTACAAGCCACACACCAGTTGTTCCCTTAGATTGCTTATTAAATCCCCAAAATTACACGTTCTCGATAGTTTTTTTTTAATTCTGCAACGTAATCCGCTATAGTTTCATCCTTGCACTGTTTACGCTGCCGAAATTTATACCGCTCGGCTAAAACACTTGCTTGCGGTTCCAAATGATTTTGCATAACCGTCACCAGCTCCTTAAAAGTCTTGCTCGCCGGCCGGGCTGGCGTACACAAATTAACCATTAATTCGTAAGCTTCACTTCCTATAACTGTAATCAACGTAGCCACTTTTATTGCCTCTTTGATATCGTTCGCTATAAAATATTGTTTCAACCGTTCTACGTATGACTTCCAACTGTCCTTGGTGACGTCAAACGGCCCGATTGTGCCCACTGACATTTTTTTACACTATTTACACGCGAAATGTAACTGGACTACTGGAATCGATGCACCACCTCGTCGCCAATGAAGAGTCCAAGCCTAATCCAGGTGATCTAGGATACTTGGGAAATATCTAGCCGGAGCACAATTAAACACGTCCGTACAGTACAAAGTATTTATTGCGGGAGACATGGGGGTAGGGTGGTATGAACGTCTTACAATTAAATATGTGCACCTACCGCCTTATACACAAACATCACAATTTGGAAAAAACGTTTAACTGTGTTTTATTTCAAGTTAAAGTTCTCCACCTCTAAACGAAAATCCAGATTGTAGGAGAAAATCCAATAACTTACTTAATTGCAAATAAGTACGAGTACGTTACATTTAACTTCGGCTTCTATTGTCCGTTGTTTTTTAACCCCATCATTTCTGTTCCAGACACACATACTGGTCCACAAAATATCTCATTTCTTTACAATTTACCTGCTCTCTCTAATGTGTCTTGGTATTGTGTTCTTCAACGTGATACCGATGTACAACAGCTATTCAAATGGGATGTACAGAGACGAAAAACCTCCAAATGCAACGTTCGATCATTCCGTTTTCCTTGCCTTACCTTTCGACTACACAAAAAATTTGAGAGGATACATTGCTGTGTTCACTGTGAACTGGTACCTCTCAATTACCTGTTCAACTTACTTTTGTATTGGAGACTTAATCATATCATATTTGGTATTTCATCTTTGGGGTCATATGCGGATTTTACGTTACAATCTCGAGAATATTCCGAAACCTGCATCGTTGCTGGTTGAATCAAAGGATGGCGCGATCAAGGATCACAAGTATAATGAGCACGAGTCGATAGAAGTTCACAACAGATTACGAGAGAACCTTCACTACCACAGTGTCATTATTGAGTGAGTAGTACTTATCCTATAGGTACTAATATTATGAAGAAAAATTGTTTACAGTTCGTAAACTCTGAAAGTACTGGCCTGATTATGAAAACATTTTCACTGAGAGAAAGCAACTGCAGCGCTGAGTTTTAAAGATTACTTGTAATCCCGGAATATTGCACGGTTCCTGTAGGAAATGCCAAGTCAGCGAAACCACGGAAAAAAGCTAGCCACCTTATACCCAAACTATAAGATGATTAGCTTTTTCCGCGGCTTCTACCGACATAATTTTTATAATTAGATTTCCTGTTATCACTTTGAACGGCACGTTGCTGCTTATTTATGTATAGCATTCTTGACCTTCTTCTCGACTTTTCTCTGTGAAATGTTTTACGGCTTGTCTTGATACATAAGTACATTTTTCTTATTAATGTCAATTCAACAGTTTCCAAAGGCAGATGTCTGACACTTTCGGTGCAGTGCTTGTGGTGTACCTCCTCTTCCATCAAGTTAGCGAGTGTCTTCTGTTGCTGGAGTGCTCGCAAATGGTACGTGGCGGTCAAAAACAAAACAGAAATATAATAATAATAATATAATAATATTCCACAACTATCACACAACGCCATCTAGTCCCAAGCTAAGCAGAGCTTGTGTTATGGGTACTAGACAACTGATAAACATACTTATATATTTCTAAATACATAAATATTATAGATAAATTACACCCAGAAAAGTAATCTTTTATATTTCTGTGATGAAGCTGTTATCCACCTGCTGGTACCAGTGGCCATAATGCATCGCCATTTTGGAGACAAACTATGATAAAACTAGAGGTCGCCGAAATTCGACTTTGTTTGTGTTTGAACGTGAATAAGGTTCTATTGTCAAAGACTATCTATAAAAATGACATGACATGACTGTGAACCATAATTTTTTTTATTAAGTAATTTTATTTCTTAAACACATTTCATAAAAATATTAGCTTTCTGCACTCCTTCTCCTTACAAACTTTAACTGTGCCGAATTTCATTCTGCTCCGTCCGTGTAATTTTCGTAAAAATGGGTACAAAGTTTTGCCTTCACGTATTAATATACAGATAGAGAGTTACGGCTAAAACCCGAAAAAAAAAAATTGCGGCTACACCTAGTTTTAGCCATACAACTAACCGGTAGCAGTTGGTTCAACTTAGGTAAGCCCTTTTAATTCACGGCTAGAACTAGGTGCAACCGATTGCATTCGGCTAAAACTAGGTGAAGCCTTCATTTTACTGGCTACAATAAGATATAGCCAATCCCTAGCGGTTAGAATTAGGTGTGGAATCAATATCAGCAAAAAAATAAAAAGACGTTTATGTGCAATTTATATTGTTCTGTAGATACTAAATGATAAATGATGTTTATTCTGTATGTTTATTTGGTTTCCTAGCTGACTACCCTGAGAAGAAACACCGAAAAAAACTCAGAGGTCAAAGTCTCTTTTAAAGTATTCTAATCCATACAATATGCACTGGTCGAATCATATAAGAACCATGTACATTAATATCTGAGATGAGCTTTTGAGGAAAGCACCACGCAGGTTTGAGTGGACCTGTCTAGACAGTGCAAGCATTTGTCAGCTATCGTGTAGCTCAACTCAGATCTTTACGGAACTCAACGAACCGACAAACAATATCAAAGTTAGGACATTTGGGTAGGCCGCAAAAGTACTCAGCGACCATGCAGATTAGTGTTTGTAATGGTCTTTTGAAGAAAGAACCACACGTATTTGAGTAGCACACAACCACACGTATGCCAGTAGTCGAATAGCTCAATTTAGAACTAAGGACCTCAATGATTCGACAAACTATACCAAAGACAGGACATTTGTGTAGGCCGCAAAAGTACTCAAACTGTCAGACAACGTTAAAAAATTACTGGAAAAGGAAAAAAAAAACTAAAAATCATCCACGTAGTCCCCACCCCACATTTACAATAATAAAGTAATAAAAAATGTAATACTAAGCAAAGTAAATATTCATGTCAAAAAAATAAAAGAATATTAAAAATATAATACTTTACAAAGTAAATATTCAAGTTAAAAATAAAATATGTGTGTGTGTTTTTTTTTTGGGACGAGCTCGCCACACTATTCCTAAACCCGATTAAACTGTCTTGGAGCAATGAAATTAATCAGAAAAGACAGCGGAGGTGTAAGGGAAACATCATTTCCACTTCCCCTCTAATCAAGCGGGAGACAGAACAAAGCTAGGCCATTAGGCACAAAGGGGGTTATTTACAAGTGTGCCCCCATGACCTCCACTGAAGCTTCGCAACTAAAGTTAAGCCTAAGAAAACTGTGGAATCTTCGGGTTTCAATTCCTTACCCTTTAATGACACACTAGTGTTCACTTGTGTTACATTAGGTAACGTGAACTTTATACATTTCGTTTTTTTCTCGTTTAGAAGAAGATTATTGATATTAAACCAGTTGACTACAGCTGAAAGGGCACTATTTACATCATCAATAACCACCTGCTGACTTTTGAGTTTAAATAAAAGTGAACTTTTATTTGCAGACGACACCTGCAAACAATACTATATCATGTTTATCGTTTATGAGGTACGGCAAGTTATTGATATAAATTAGAAATAAAAAGTACCTAGAATCGAACCTTGGAGACTCCCCTTTCTAACTACAGATCCGGGAAAAGGAAAAAAAATATCTTTGAATTTGGTCTATAATAAGTTTTTCAAAAATTTTACTAAAAGTAGGTAGCACTTTTATAGGTATATAATTAGTAGAGTCTGATGTACTACCCGTTTTAAACAATACAATGACTTTACTATATTTCATTAGAACAGGAAACTCACCACAATCTTCACAAATATTAAAGAATACTGCTAAAGTAGGTGTTAAAATGTTTATAATAGACTTAGCAACGTCAACAGAATTACCCTATAGATCTGCTGTCTTTTTACACTCTGCAACATTTAAAGTATTAAAAGTTTTAATAACATCACTACAAGTAGCATATTGGAAATTAAATTGGGATTCACAAACTGGAACGTTTCTTTAGGTAATGGTTCTGCAGCAGTCGTTGATAAATTTAGAGATTTTGTAGTCGTTCAACTCTGTTTAACCGACTTCAAATAGGAGGAGGTTCTCAATTCGTCTGTATATTTTTTTGTATGTATGTATGATTCCTCCGCCATTTGTGAATAGATTATGATGATTCTTTTTTTTTTGATAGGTCATACTTCAGAGGTGGTCCCATATAAATGTATTATAACTTTATCGAAATAAAATCAGCACTTTTTTGAAAAAATCAATACAAACAAAAAATATTTATAAACTGATGACGTTTTGGTTGTCACCAAATGTTCAAATTGCATGTTATTGTGGTTATCCATTCGGGCATAATTCTAGTATTTAGTTTAACTTCTGGAGTAAAACAACTAAAAAGTGAAAAATAAAACACATTCACCTTAGACTTCGGAAGTCAGTGTTTGTATTTTGTTTTTTCGTTATTTGACACCTACGAGTACTTCCGAAATTAAAGTTATTTTGTAATTTTTAGAAATCGGTTGTACTTTTTGTAAAAAAGTTTTTTGTTAAGTAATGTTTTTTTTTCTAGGACAAGAAAGCGCTGTTGCGATACGGACCGTTGACAGTAGTGATGTTCCAACAGCTGATTCAGTTGAGCATCATATTCGAGTTGTTGGGCTCATCAGTTAGTATTTCAGAAGATTTGTATACGAGTATTTAGGGTTTCGTAGTCCTAACAAGACAAGGCACCCTTTATAGTTTCGGTCTGTCCGTCTGTCCGTCTGAGGCCGTAGAGATAATAAATACTAGAAAGCTGCAATTTAGCATGGGTATATACATATATATATCATGCCAAGAAAACACTTTTTTTTTTAAGGTAACTCCGGTTCGTGTAAAGTTTTTGGGGTTTTGTACCCGAACAGTCCAAACGGAGCCCTATTTCTGTCACTCTTGTGTACGTCTGTTTATTGTTACGTATATTTAAATAACAAAAACCACTTTATTGATAAATCATATCTTTTTTTAATAATTCCCTCCTTTGGTATGGAAACCCTAAATGTGAAACTTAATCCTAGAAAGATAATCTTATTATTATGTTATTATTGACAAACTATTAGGTAATTTCATACGTCTTAAAGGCGTATCGAACTTTAAAGGTACTTGTATACTAGACAAATTCACATATTTACACAGGTTTGGTGTACAAAAATTACAAAAAAAAAAATTCTGTAAACATCTTGCAAACCATGAAGTCTTGCTTTTACAAAAAAAAATATGTTTACGAGTATTAAAGACTTGAATCTATCTATTTTTCATTATGTATTATAAAAGTTTAAATACCAATCAATCATTATTCTGAAAAATAATAAAAATTGTACCCTGATCACGATTAGAAACAAATAATATGTCCGGTCAATCTAGACCAAAAAATGAGAGTGAAGGTATATAAAGTCCCAACAAGCTGAAAATCAGTAAAATTGTTCAAAACATAATTATAAACAATGTTTAAAAGTTCCCCATCATTCCCGTGTATGGAAAAAAAAATATTCAAGGTCAAAGGTAAAAATTATGAGTTTTTCGCGATTTTCAGCAAAACGGTAAGTTTTATCATAAAAGTACCTCAGAAAAAAATTGTAGATCATAAAATTATCTATAAAAAATGTTTCTATACTTTTTTCTTACGAGCCACCGTTTCTGAGATATAACGATTCAAAAAGTTATAAAAGTTGTTATCGTCATAATATGCACACGTTTCCACGCCACCTATGAGGTAGTGTTCGAGTACTTAGCGCGTTTTTTTAACGTGGTTTCCCCAGTAGGCCTACTCCACGGACAGTTGTGATCCTGTTTAATGTAAAACTATTGCAAAATAACGGAAATTTTCAAAGATTGGAAAATATAAAAGCGATGTAAATTAAAAAAAAGTGGTGAAGTTCATTCGCCTGATTCGTAAGTTTCAAATTCTTCTTGTTCTTCTTCTCCTGCTTCTTTTTCATCTTCATTTTGGATGCAAGCAAATTGCGTCAATAGCGATGTATCGCATGACACTTCGTCGGAATCAAACGAATCCTCCATTGTTTGTGATTCAATATTAGAGCACGACCGGCCTTGACAATTTGTGCATGCCAAAGAACAAAACAGTCCGACTTTTTGCAACCACATTTAGCACTGCATGATTTTCAGTTTGTTGGGACTTTACCTATGTACCTTCGAATGTCTAAATTGACCGGACTATTTTTATTAAAAACATGTCATTGTTGAAAAAAATACTGCAGCCTGATTGGTTCGCGGTGGTGTCGCGTTGATGTCGTCTCCCTATTGGTCGAAGCCCGACATTAGTACCGCAAACCTCCACCGATGGCAGCACCTTTGCTTTAACGGCGACATCTTCGTGTTTCTACGCGTTCTGTCGCGCCCTCCAGCGTCTAACGTTGGCGTGGGTTAGTACTCAGTAAAACACTATAATTGCGACGAAGAACAGATTACTGTTTATTCATGATGGATGCACAACTTGATAGGTAACTATATTATGAATCTATTGTACAACTTTTGGCGGGAGCAAGCGAGAGCCGCGGAAGGAAACATTTACGTGCGTTCCTGTAAAGGCGGGCGCGCGATTGGCCGGGGGTAGTGGGACTGGGAGCGCGGGGGGACGCGGCACACGGCGTGTGGGGCGCGCATGCGCCGCGCTCGACCGGCGCCTGGCCCCGCGTCCTGCGGCAGCGCACCGTACCGAGTTATGAGTCGAAAACACGATCAATACAGAGGCATGGTATTTACCTAGCACTGTCGTCACTGAGGGCTCGAGGATGTACGTAGTGGGACTGACCACAGCTTGAATCTTGTATGATCCGTCACGGTGAGGGATTAACTTTGACGTCTGCCCCCTGCCGGTGTCATTAGCCCCTTGGGTTTTCAAAAGTATTATATCACCAGCCTTATAATCAGGGGCGGGTCCACGATGTTCATCAGTGTACCTCTTATGTGCTGTCTGGGCACTCTCGTAGATATCGCGAGCGTCTAAGAGTACCGAACTACCGACGAAATTTTCTTAAGAAAGTTGGTGATGACACCTACATAATTATCGTTCTCGATAATGGTGCGCATCTCAGACATGACATCTGCTGGCACGCTCATATCTCGCGCGAAGTTCAAATAAGCGGGTGAGTACCCCAATCCCGATGTGACCGCCGAGTTCATGGCAAAGCGGACCGTCGATATCCCACGTATCATGATCTTCACCTACCAGAATCGCCAGCTGCGGCTTGAGATCCCGATTCTTACGTTCCACCGGGTTCGCCTCGGGGTGGTAAAATGAGGTAAGTGATTGCGTGATCCCCATCGCGTGGCAGGTTTGCTGCATTACCTCACTTATAAATTGAACACCGTTGTCATTAACAAGGTGCCTGGGGACTCCAAACCGTAAGTATACTTCTAATACAAGTACTTTTGCACATTCCTCACTGGTGGCTGAAGCAAGGGCGAACAGCTCCACCAAGCGCGTGCAGGTATCCTCGACTATCAGGATCCATTTGTGTCCTTTCGCTGTTTCAGGTAGAAGACCAAACAAGTCCACGGCTAGCACCGCAAACCGGCGTGTAGAAGCGTCTGCAATAATCCAGCCGGTTTCCTGGTATCCGCCTCATAACGTCACGCAGTACGTAAAAATTGTGTACCTTACACTATTTTGTACGTACTGCGTGACGTAGGCACGCATTCCCGGCCGGTAGTACTTACCGACTAAACGTTACAGCGTACGTTCCGCGCTCATGTGACCAGCAGTCGGTGCATCATCGAATTCGGCCAATACTGTGGCGCGTTCTTGGTCTGGGGCCACCAGGTTGATGTCATCGTGCTCCTCGTTCTCAGGACAATACCTATATAATACGCCTTCGGCGAGCACATACCCTTTGTTTACCCATACTCTCCCTCTACAGGAATCGTCGGATTCTAGAGTATCGACGATTTTACTGACCTCCGGGTCCTTTATTTGGTTCTCGCGTAGGTCCTTCAGACTGCGAGAGGGCACGTTGACCGCGGCGCAGCACAGGTCACGATTGCTATCTTTGGCGCATGCCGGACGCGACAGAGTGTCGGCTACAACATTGGCCTTACCTGGTGTGTATTCTATTTTCAGGTTATACTCCTGAAGGCTCAGGATCCACCTTGCTAGACGACCGCTTGGAGACTTCATACTCATCAGCCATGTAAGCGGCTGATGTTCTGACTTGATCACGACTTTAGTGCCACCTATTATACCCCCTGAACTTGGAGACCAGCCAGGTGACGGCTAGAGCATCCCTTTACGTCGTGCTGTAGTTTCTTTCAGCTGCGGTCAAGAGACGATTGGCGTATTCTATTGGGCGCTCGTTGGTTCCCTCCCCTTGGAGAAGAACCGCCCCGAGAGCATACATACTGTTATCGGTTCTGAGGACGAAAGGCAACGTCGCATTTGCCTGACGCACGATTGGCGCTGATACTAGCAGTTGCTTGATCTTCTTGAAAGCCGCCTGCTGCTCCGGCCCCATTTCCACACACACCCTTTTTAGCAGGGCTGTCAACAGTTTGGCAACCCCTGCGTAGTCAGGCACAAAGCGCCTGAACCAGCTGAAGGTCTGCAGGAAACATTTTAGGTGTTTTACGTTCCGAGGCGTCGGCATGTCTGCGATTGCTGCGGTCTTCCCTGGATCGACGTGAATACCACCTGGCAAGATAATGTGCCCTAAGAACTTCACTGATTCCCTCGCGAAGTAACTCTTCTCGCGGTTTACTCGCAGTTTGAAAAAGGTGAGTCGATCAAACACGGAAGGGAGATCGGCGAGGTGCTTCTCGAAGATCTCGTCGGACATCACCAACAAGTCAATTAAATATGCTAGTAAAGTGGTACCTGGCTAGTTCGACTTGAATCTGTCAATCAGCCTCTGCCTCGCAAAACTTGTTTGAGCACAGGGCCCCCCCTGTGCAGCAGCGCTGGTGCAGCAGCGTTAGCAATAAAATCAGGACCTAAAAGTGTCCTGGTGTCGGCACCAGGAAATACCATGAACTCGGTGTCGACTCTTCGACTCTCTGTCTGGGTCTGGGCGCCGCTGAGCGTGTGGTCGAGGGTGGCGCCCCCCTGGGCGCACATCACCTCGGCCGCGTCGGTTATGTCGCGTGCCTGGGTGATAGCGGCGGGTGCGCCGGTCTGGGCCGCGCCGAGTGTGTGATCAAGGGCGGCGCCCTACTGGGCGCGCATCTCCTAGGACGCGTCGGTTGTGTTGCGTGGCTGGGTGGTAGATGCGCTGGTGCGGGCGCGCAGTCTGCGTTGGAGTAACCGTCGCTTTCTTGCTCCTCCGCCTTACGGTCGATCGGTGCTCGGGTTGCCCGCGTCGTTCATGGCATGGTGATGTCTCTGTAGTCACTGTACCTACTAACCACACTTCACTGGGTTCGTTTTGCCGCTGTTATAATAAGCGAGAAGCGGAAGGAAATATTTACGTGCGTTCCTGTTGAGGCGGGCGCGGCGCGCGACTGACCGTGACCTGGGAGCGCAGGAGAATGCGCCACGTGGCATTTGCGGCGCGCAACCGCGGCGCTCGACCGGCGCCTGGCCCTGCGCCCTGCGACAGCGCACCGTACCGAGTTACTGAGTCGAGAACACGTGTTACGTACATATTATTTTGATCTTTTTCTTATCATTATTCCACTCTTTTTATTATCTTAAGCCAAGTCATTTTCTACTTCACTAACGACCTATGAACGAATTTCGTCACCACTATTTCTTAATATTGCCTTAATTCGACTCAGAACATAGCAGTGAAATATACCAAAAATACCTAAGAAAAGAGCAACGGTAGTAGAGAGAGCAATATTGGTCCAGTGATAGTAGCCGCGACTAACGAGTTGTAGGTCGTGGGTTCGAACCCAGCCAGCTGCTTTATTTTGTGTAAATTAAGTATTTCATCATCATTGCTACAAAAAGTTGAAGGAAAAAATCGTGAGGAAGCCGGCACGTCCAAGAACTTCAAAAACGTAGATTTTCTTTCTAGGGTTAAGCACTAAAATGGAGTTTCACTTATTCTTTAACTTTAAATTCAGTGTTAATTCTTTAAATTATAGTGGGAATTAAAGAGATAAGAAGAGAGAAGAGAAATAATTTAAGTAATTGAAATAATTTTGTTTTTAGAATGACAAGTTAATAAACGCAGTATATTGTATACCGTGGGAGTACATGGAGACTAAAGACAGTAAGATAGTGCTGGTCATGCTGAAACAGTCGCAGATATCCATGAACCTGAAGGCTATGAGCATGCTCACTGTTGGCGTGCAGACTATGATCTCGGTACGGTTACCTACTGCTCTTTAAATTATTTAGGGTTAAGGCTAGGTAGACCTTCTTCCAGGTTAGCTCATAGCAGCTGCATGAGATATTCCCGGAATCGAGATGAATGACGTTCGATTGGAAAGGCCTATGTCTGGTAATAGACTGCGGTAGGCTGCACTCTATGACATTATCATGATCACATGATGATGTCATAGAGTGACAAACAAGTAGGCGGCCCGCGTGATGTTATGTTGTTTGTGTGTGGTCACTGTCACCTGCAATTCTTTGATTAAGCTGTCCATCCGAGGAAATATCATAGGAGGGAGGCTCATACCGCATCTTGCAGTCGCTGGTGGGTACGTTGTAGAAGCAACCGATTACCTAACATACAATTTGTGGCTGGACCTTCTCGATTGTAATTAATCAAATCTAATCCACATATTTTTTGCACTTAGGTAGGTTACCAATCTTACCGCACTGAAGACCAGTCTTTTTTTTGGTGGGGGTGGGAAATCATCATATGACTTCTCCCGCTCTGGGTGGAGCGGTAAGGCGTGTCAGACTTTAACTGACAAAAACCCACCCCTGTTTCTGCCCTGCCCTGAGTGACCAGGGGCACGATGACTCTGTTTCGAATTTATTCACGACCCCTGCGCAGGCATCGGCAATGACGGGCCCTGTCATGCATTGCTGACATCTCTTTGAGGCGCGCGTGGAACACTACGCGCCGCCATCTCACGGGCCTGATCATGATCGGACGGCAAGCTACAGACTTCTCGCCGTCCACAGGTCCACGTCTACGGTGGCCGGAGATCGTCTCGCGACCCCCGACGCCCAAGGCGTCACCTGCAGCTGCTGCTGCTGGAAGCGTGAGGGCGACTCTGTTGAGTCTCCTTCACCCGTTCCACCTCCTCTTTCGCGTACTGCTTCGCAGGAGACGACTGCTGCCCCTTCCCTCTCGCTCCGTACCATGGCCTGGAACAGGGCCGGGCGTCAGAGTTCTGCCGCCGATCGCCTCCACGAGAACGGCGGGGTTCCGCCCAAGCGGGACACAACTCCACCGTATGCTCCACCGTGTCCTCTGGGTGATCCGCACAGTGGTGACACCCGGGCATTTCCTTCCGCCTTATCCTACACAGCAACCTCCCGAAACTTTCGTGTCCGGTGAGAACCTGCGTCAAGTGGAAGATGAGGACGCCGTGGCGCCTCTCCAGCCACTCCTCAAAGAGGGGCCTTACCGCCGCAATCGCGGCGTGCCTAGCGCTGAGTTGCGACAGTCGCTCTCTCCATGTTGCCATGATATCCTGCCGGAGCTCTTTCTGCCGAGACGCGAGGTATCGTGGCAGCGGAGTTACGCCCCGGCGTTTTGCATCCTCGTGCCACTGATAGAGGTGCGTGAGGACCTTTGCCTCCAGATCCCATGGCAACAGTCCATCAAAGAGGCTCGCCGGCTCACCGGAGACTGTGCGGTATCCTCGGATCATTCAGATGGCCATGACTCTTTGGGACGCGTTCAACTGGCGAGCTGGTCACCGCTTCAAGGAACGCGCCAACACCGGTGCCCCGTAAAGGGCCATGGACCGCACGACCCCTGCGTAAAACCTCCGGCAGGAGGCGTTTGGACCCGCTGGCCCCCTTTGGCCCGTGGAGAAGCCGCTTTAAGGTGGCCCCGGCCCGCTCCAGTCTGGGAGCCAAACGTCGGAAGTGCTCCACGAAGTTCCACCGGCTGTCAAGGACGAGTCCCAGGTACTTCATCGTCCCCTCGACACCGATATGAACCCCTCTTACCGTTATCTCGGAACCCGACGGTGGTGCATTCCAAGGACCATGAAAACACATGGCCTCGGACTTGTGTAGCGCCATCTCGAGTCCCAGTTGCCAGATCCTATCGATGACTGTCGCAACCCCGCGTGTCATCAAATTGGCCGCTGCCTGGTGCGACCTCCCCTGCGCCAGGATCAGCGTGTCGTCAGCGTAGCAAACCACGCTGACGCCGCTAGGGAGGTCGGCGCGCAGCACCCAGTCGTAACCGATGTTCTACAGAGGCAGCCCCAGGACCGAACCCTGTGGAACACCGCACGAAACCTTTCGCCGATTACATTCTCCCTGGCGACCAAGGTAGATTACGGCCCTGTCTGTCAAATACGCCTCAACCACGCGACGGAGGTAGGGCGGCACCCGGTGATACCAAAGTGTCCCCCCGATTCAACTCCAGGGCAGGGTGTTGAAGGCATTGGCGATGTCCAGAGATACCGCCAAGGCGACCCCACCCCAGGCCACTGCATCCCTCGACGTGAGGGCATGCACGCGCATGATGGCGTCCACCGTGAAGCGCCCCCTGCGGAAGCCAAACTGGCTCTCCGCCAGATCCGGCCCCACCCACGAGGCGGTTTGCAATTACTCTTTCAAAGAGCTTGCCCACCGCGTCGAGCAGCACGATGGGCTGGTAAGTGGGTGGAGTGTCCGCAGGGCGCCCCGGCTTCTTGATGAGGACCAGTTTCCCCGTCTTTTAATCTTCCATCGAACACCGCAGGAGGTAGACCCATAGGCGGAGGAGTATGTTCCCCTCGCGAAGGGAACAGAGCGCTCACCACACCGTCCAAGAGCTGAGGCCGGAGACTCTGCGTCAGCAGGAGGAGCCCATGGCATAGTTTATCCCGCGACATCTTGTAGGGGCATCCCCACGGTTGTTGTTCTGTGTTCCTTGTTCCAATGTTCAGAGTTCCCAGCGACTCCTCGAGCGCCAATGCCTGCTTGATCTCCGCTCGGAGGTTGGTCCTCGCCGCTCTGTACCCCTCGTACAGCTCTGCCTCGATGGCTTCCGTATCCGGAAGCGGTTACGGTGCCTGCGGTGCCTGGTGTACCGGCGTCGCGCGGCAATACACGCTTTTCGTAGAGCCGTAAGCTACGGCAACCACCACTACATCTAGCGCCGAACACTTTCTAGCTAGACCCGGGGCATTGCCACATCACAGATCTCGGACATGGCCTCCTGGAACCACTCCACCTCGTCATTGATATCGGCAGGCCTGTTTGGTGATGACACCCAGGCCTGCACGATTGAGAGTTCCAGGAGTAGCTCCCGGTCCAGCTGCTTCAGCAACTGAAGACCTGTGCCTTAAAAGCCATGGAAAGCCGTTATGATTCAGACTGTTATTCATAAATCTTTATTAGTCGTTACGAGAGTCAGATGCTGAAAATTCTGACAATCCGCTTACCAAATAGGTACCTAACTAGGTGGTGAAAGTCAAATAGGCAGTCGTGACTGGAAGCCAACCCAGCAGACAGATGAAAAGAGGCTAGGCTAATGATATATCTTACACAAACATAATTAATACATGGAGAAATCAACATAAACGAACGAACGTATGTAAAAGAAAATCTGACACGAGTCTTGCTCAGTTACTGGGTTAAGATCGAATAGACAGTCGCTTCATGTAAAATACTGATAATCAACTGCATCAGCTGGTAAGACTTAAAACCGATCCCAACATAGTTGAGAAAGGTGAGAAAGATTGAAACTTGATTCAGGGTATTGCACTTCTGCCGTCCCATCCAATCCAGAACTCTTTACTTCTGCTTTGGGTATACATTCATACAAATAATAATTATTTGATCTAAAACTCATTCCTTTGTTTTCAGATTTTGAAAACATCATTCTCATATTTTGTGATGTTGCAGACAGTTGCGGCAGAACGCCAATAACTACAATAAAATTAATAGTGATTCTGATATTGCACTCGCTTTGCCTTTTACTTTAATACCTATATCAATCTTGCTTGCTAATGATTTTACATTTTATGTACGTCATCTTTCAATAAATAAGTTTAAAATTTACCTGTTTTTTTTCGATAGGGTTTATAAGACTTCAGATTGAAGAAGGTTCTCAATCATCATCTGCCTAGCCTTTTTCCCAACTATTTTGGGGTCGGCTTCCAGTCTAACCGGATGCAGCTAAATACTAGTATTTTACATGGAGCGACTGCCTATCTGACCTCCACAACCCAGTTACTGGGTAATACGATACCCCTTGATAAGACTGGATGTCAGACTTGCGTGCTTCTGACGATCCGTAACGACTGTCAAAGATCCGTGATTGACAGCCAGGACCAACGGCTTAACGTGCTTTCCGAGACACGGAGGAGTCTCGGTATGTAAAGATGGTCACCCATCCATGGACCAACCCCAGCAAGAGTAGCTTAACCTGATGGATCGACCCATGCGGCTGTTATACTACTTTAGCCACGAGCTCTTCCTGAAGAAGATTCTCAATCTGTCTGTTTAATATTTTGCTATTAATGTTCTTTCACAAATCCGACATTTCTGCACCGAGAACGAAATATAACAACCATCGAAAAGATGGTTGTTATATTTCGTTCTGTCTGTCCATGGGTGGCATGGGTATATGCGGGCGTCAACTAAAAGTTAAAAAAAAAATTAAAAACGGAATGATGTAGAAACCTATTCATATTTTATTGCTTTTCGAAGTAATCTGCGTTCCTTTCTAACTACCGGTGGTAAGACAACTGGTAAACAATGACTGACATATCAGTCCGCAGTGGCAGGCTTCGCCACACTATCCCAAACCACTGTAACTTCTGTAAGCCAGAATCAACAGTGGCGACCACCAGAAAACACGCCGAGGCAATGAAGCTCGACGAATCCCAGAGACATGATTAAACTGTCTTGGGTCCCGCAACGAAATTAATCAGAAAAGACAGCGGAGGACTAAGAAAAACATAATTTCCACTTTCCTCCTAATCAAGCGGGCGATAGAACAAAGCTAGGCCATTAGGAACAAAGGGGATATTTACAACTGGGGTAAGCCCAGTTGCCAAGCAGCACTGGCTATAAACACTAATATTAATGGGTCTTAAAATTGTGAGCTGTTACACTTGATTCCAATAATAGGTAAGACAAAAACGCTTGAACGCACGGAAATTCGTTCTAGTTTCTACAGGGTCCGTGTAATAGACAACTCCAGACGTAGGCTGAATACTATCCAACAAATTATTGCGTTTAGTTTGCCAAAGAGTACCCTCCCATAGGATATGATGTGCGGATTGTTCATATTCGCAATCAGGTGTAGAACATTGACATAAAGGCGAGGCAACAAGCTTGAAGGAAAATAATTTACCCTTAATGTTGCCATGACCTCTGAAAAACTGGGCAACACAGTGATGTAATTAGTCGCTTAACTAGTATTTTTTCCTTATTGCCTACTGAACCTAGACTAGCCTTCTAGTAGATGCCAATCTCTTTCTGTGAGGGCTTGCAATAGAGGCTTAACGAGAAAAGGTGCTAATGCCATTTCGGAACGGGTTCCAGGAACTTCTACACGGCTGAAGATCAGCGTAGCTGGCTGACTGGACGGAACCCTTGAACCGGCACCCTGCACTGCTGGCTGACTGGACGGCACCCTTGAAGCGGCACTGAACCGCACTGCTAGACTGACTCCGAGGCCATCACCGACGTCACCGACTGGCACCAAGCAGGAGAGTGCGGTATTGACGGCCTTCTACGTGGTCCGACCTTTGACCGGCCTTACCTCCTACCCTTTCATCTGGGATTAATTTTAACCTTTTAAAATATAGTCGTTTTTTTTCTTAAACTTTAGCGTTTCTTTTTAAATCCTGTCAGCTAGGGAAAAAGGAACGTGACAGTGGCGCCCAAAAACGTGTTTTTTTATAAAGGTCAAGGGTCGGTCTAACGTATTTGGCTTGTGGCTATTGGGCTTTCTTTGGTGTGGTAGTGGTTGGTGTTTGTGATTGTCCTTGCTTCTTGTCTGTTTATATTGTTAAATCAAGTCATTTTATATGTTGTTCTTTTGTGTTGCCTACCTACCCATCAATTGTAGTTCTAGTAAATTGTAATACCTGTCTTTGAGTTGATTTTGAATGTTTTGCTGCTTCACCAGGTAGTCATAGGCGTGTACTTTTGTATTATTTTACTGTACAACATACCCAGCATCTAGTAGAATGGCATTCCCGATTAAGTTTTTACTATTACAAAAATCAGAGCTTCAATATGAGGTTACAATTCGAGGTGAGGTACCAGTGGATAATGTTACAGAACTCCGTCGTCAAATTACTAGGTTGACACAAAAATATCCATCTGAAGATATTTATGAATCTTGCTTAGAGTTTGTGGAAGATTATAATGGATTTTCTGAAACCTTAGAAAAAATTAAAAATAACATTACGTCACTTAAATCGGAAACACAAAAATCATTGGTAGATAGAACTCAAAATTTATTAAATCATTTACATTTTAGATTACAGCGAATTGTTACTCCACTAACTCCGGATCAAAATAAATTATTAAATAATTTAAAATCAACGTATAATGTTGTATCATCACAAGTTGCAGAAATAATAAAATCGTCTTGTCCTGCAGTCGAAAGCGTTCCAGCTTCTAAAATAGACGGTTCGGCTGAGGGAATAACTAAAATCTCCGTCACTTGTGACCGTGGCATATCTTCTGATATTTCCAAATTACGTATTATATTAACGTGCGTTCGTGCCTTTATTCAGCGTTTGAATGAATTCCGAACGGCGAAAGAAGTCAGTGATACTAAAATTATGAATGTGGCACCGGAGATTTTTACTGGTGACGCACTACATTGGTTTCGTAGTGTCAGATCACATGTTAACTCTTGGGATGAATTGTTAGTGTTACTTAAAGACGACTTTGATGTTGTGGATTACGATTATCGCATGCTGTTGGAAATTCGTAATCGATCGCAAGGCAATGCCGAAAACATAACTATTTATCTAGCAATTATGGAGGGTATGTTCTCGCGCCTTAGCACACCGATGAGAGAATCAGATAAACTCGACATAATTTTGCACAACATAAGACCGTGTTACGCAAATATACTAGCTACTTGCCCTGACATCACTTCTGTAAATAATTTACGTACACTTTGTCGAAACTTTGAACGTGTAAAGGTTCGATGCGATAATTTTAAGGAGCCTCCAAACGCAAATTGTAGTTCATTGGCCCCAGAATTTGCATACCAAAATTCAAAGGATGTCAAAAACAATACTAGAAATTCTTATTATCCTGGTGCCAAAAATGATAGTACATCGAATGAAAACTCAAACAGAACCTACGCTATAAGTTCTCAAAGCAAAAAATATTGTCATCGCTGTCGTGTGGATACGCATTCTATGAAAGAATGTACCGCGGAGCGTACTATATTCTGTTTTAAGTGTGGAATGAAAGACGTCCGCATACCTGAGTGTCCAAAATGTAACCAACACTACAAGGCAAACATCACTACCCGTATCTATTAAAAATTGTACCTTAGAATTGCGGTCCGTTACAAACAGGCGACCGGAAGTTATGCAATCGCTGGCCGCCATCACCGACTGCCTTGCGCGTTTCCCGACGTTTGGTAATTGCACGGTTTTACACATCTGTGCGCTTTGCTCCCGAATTTGGCATGATACCAGCATTCAGGGTGCCGACGGTAGTTGGACTGCGACCTCGTCGAGCTGGAACGGTTCCTAGGTTGACTCCGGGATCTCCCTCTAGGTCTTGAAAGCCTCTTCACCGTAGCAGTAAGAGTCTCCATCTTCTTCGTAAGTGCGGCGATCTGACCGGACATTGAGTCGCTGTTACCGCTGGAAGTCGGATGAGGAGTCAAGGATGCCGCTGCCACTTGTGGGTTGACCACGTCATGGATGCGGTCTGCCAATTCAGCTAATTCTTCTAGGTTAGCTTTCGGTTGAGACGCGATGATGGTCTGTGTGCTGCTAGGTAGACGACTGGTCCAGATGGTGCGCAGGAATTCATCAGGTACGCCTGGCCCAGCCAAGTTCAAGAGATGCCGTAGAAACTGGGACGGTTTTCTGTCCCCCAACTCTTCGTGAATAAGCAACTGCTTTACTTTTTTCTCCCTTGACGCCGATAGTCTTTTCGTGAGTTCCGTTTTCAACTTGTTGTATCTGTCGGTCGCTGGCGGGTTGCAGATGATGTCTTCCACTTCTCCTGCATACTGCGATTCTAAGTTGCCAATTGCGTAGTAAAACTTTGTAGCATCAGTGGATATATTCGCCAGAGCAAACTGAGCTTCCAACTGAGAAAACCACAGGGACGGTTTTTCGGCGTAAAATGGAGGTACACGAATACCGACGCGACATGACTCAGAAGTTTCGGCGCTGTTTTTTTTCAGATTGTTCCATGTCTTCGTGTTCGTTCGGGGTCACCAGTGTAGTATTTGGTGGGTAACTTACGGGTGATAAGTGATAGTCCGTTATAAAACACCAAACAGTTTATTAAACAAGCACAGCAGAAGGAGCACACACGGAAGAAGAAAAGTACAGCGTTAGCAAGCGAAGCGGAAAGACAGGAAAAACATTCAACATTAAAAACTATTATTTTAGCTTATGTGCGTAAGTAGTGGGCAGAGCAAAAGCGGCACGGGTTTTGCGTCAAGCGAGTAAATCGAGACTGGTGCGCGGTCGCAGCTCGAGTGAGCTCCGTGGTGGAACGGGGCGAGGGTCGCGGGAGGCAGCGGTTGACGGCCAGCCGCTTGACCGGTTCCCTGCGCCCGCGCGCATACCAACCAACTACTTACGTAGATACAAAAGATGTTTATCTGTCCGTAAATATTACAATATTTTACATTAGTTTATTTTATAATAAAGTTTGTTATAATTTACTGTATCGTTTACTTATGTTTATGTTAACACAATAAAAAGTTATGTTTGTAAAATATACGTACATATTATTTATAAGTATTTACTTTACACTTACAACATATATATTTTAATTTAATATACAACATAAGTATATTTATACAGTATTGCAATGTATTTATTTACTAGAGATATTTTTAACATTTATTTATTTATTACACAAAAAAAAAAAAAATTAACAAATAACAATAAAGTCGCCACATGTCCGCAGATGTGTCAACCGCAGACTTGCCTGTGTACTCGAACTTCTCATCAACTGTTCCAAACAATGGTATAATCGTGAGGCAGCAACCACGTTTCTTGAAGCGCCACTATTTCGGCGGTTTTACAGATACGTCTCACACTTTCAAACGAACGCTTAATGGACTTTCAATTGAATGTTACTATATTGCATTGTGTGTGTGTCTTAATACTTTTGGTATTTTTTGTTTTCTCATTAAAGACCACAAAGCGTCTAAAACAAATGCCGTTAGGCCACAACGCATCATTCAGAAACATATGTAATTTGTTTCTCGGAACACATAACTTGTATGAATCATAATATTTTTCCTTTTTTGCACGAATCTTCTCTAGAGTAACTTTTTCTCGAGTTTTGTTCCAAATAAAATCAATTATATCCGAATCTTGTGTTTGTTTACAAACATTTGATATGTAAATGGGCAATATAGTCTCTGCTGCTCTAAAATTAGAGTTAAAATCAGTTGTATCTGTCCCCGTGTTACTAATAAACTTTGCATTTGTATGCTTCTTTTTATGAGATACCACCTGCCAGTTGTTTTCGGTACAGTACGCTTTCAGTTTAAAGACATTTATTCCTCAGATGAAAAGAACAGTACAGTTAACTTTATTAAAAGCAAATCATGGCTAATCGTATCAAACGCCTTTTTTAGGTCTATAAATACACCCAAAGCATATTGTTTGTTGTCTATAGCATTTTTTATTTTAGTAGTAAGATCTATTGTTGCTGATAAGGTATTCAATTTTGGTCGAAATCCATATTGTTGCTCAAAAAAGAAGTTTATGTCTGCTAAGTAGGTGTAAAGACGAAGGTAAATTATTCTTTCAAAAATTTTGGAGATTACTGGTAGTACAGATATCGGGCGATAATTGCCCGGATCAGTTTTACTTCCTGACTTAAAAATCGGCGTTACCTTAGCAACCTTCAGGCTTTCGGGGAATGTTCCCTGTTCAAGGCATTTGTTTATGCAGTCAGTCAAGTTGTCTAATATTATGTTTATAATGCATTTTATTTCCTTAACAGTAATTCCATCAACTCCACTACTTGTATTAATATCTAGGCTATCGATAATGGTATTTATTTCTTTTTTTGTGGTTGGCTCAAATGTTTGCAGCATAGGTGTTTGTGATTGCGTTGTGTTTATTGTGGGATTTGATTGTGTTTGTGTTATTTTATTGGCTAAGACAGAACCAACTGTGGAAAAGAAATCGTTAAAATGTTGGCAGATTTGTTGTCCATTTGTTATTATGCCAGTTTCAGTTTCTAACTTTGAAGGAGCACTACTCTTTTTATGTTTGTTATTTGCCAACGTATTTATTAAATCCCACGTTTTTTTTGGCTTTCTGCTTCGCATCTCCACTTGCCTTAAGAACGTCTGCCATCAATGGTTTAGTAGCAAACTGATTTTGCAAGCTATTATTATTAATCACCTCATTATCACTCGTTCCGGTTACATCTGTACTAGTATGACACACGCCAGCTAAGTGTGCGCACACAGGTGTACAATCGGTGTTCGAAACCGCACCGCAGGCCTCAACGTATCCGATTTCCTCGTTTGAAACCGCGGTGCCGGCCTCCATGCGCGAGGGTGACGCAACGACAACTCCACACAGTGTACATTGGCGTAAGCGAGACAGCGCTACTAGTGTCGTTAGGAATCCTTTTGGCGGGTGAGCTTGACACAACAATTTTGGTATTCTTACCGATTTTTTCGACTACCGACATTCTTCTTTTATTATTTATTGTCATACTCCTACCTTCTTCTAAGTCTTTAGATTTAATGTCCTTTAAATCTTCTTTAGAAACATAGTCAGTTTTTATGCTCTTCACCTCTTGTTGTAACCACAAAATATCCTTAAGTAGGCGGGTTGCATCAAGGTGGTCAGTTTTTCAGGATCTTCCGCATCTGTAGATTTCTACAGCTCAACAATGTCTTCTAAATCCTGGTAAGTTTTACCATCCTTTCTACGCCTCTTCATTTTCTTGTTTGGTAAAGCTTCAAATAATAACTTTTTGGCCGTTAAATTTTGTCCGAATCAAATGCTGTTTTGCAAATTCTAATCAATGAAATCTCATCCATCACAGTCATTTTATTATGCACAAAAGTTAACACTTCATTTATCACTATGTTGCAGGTGCAACATTTTACAAAGCTCGAGGTCATTGTCCTCACACACTCGTACACAATCGGTCAATGACTTAACGCGACTACGGTCAGCAAACAAACTACACGAAGTTTTACAAACTAAAACAACTAGTAAAATAAATTCCAAGGAAAGGAAAATATCATGGATATCAGATAAAACTAAAGACCTTCTGGCCATCAGAGGTCAATTAATATCAACACGCACAGAGACAAAAGCCATACGAAAGAAATTAACAGAGATTAGCAAACAAATCAGGTCAAAAATGAGGGAGATAGACAACAAAACAGGCTAGAAGAATTAGGAAAAGCATACAGAGAGGCATCAAAAAGGCAGTTAAAGTACTGATTGAGAAAACTGACTGGATTCCTAACATCAAAGACACGTGTGGAAATAATGTGACCAGAAGACCAGAAATTTTGTCAACAGCTATTGAGTTTTTTAAAAACCTGTACTTAAGTTAACAGCCTATAAGTAGTACCAACATGTCTGGCGATGAAAAAGTACTAGAAATACTGTTATCAGAAGTAAGGAAATCAATACCGTCACAAAAAAAAAAATCTCCAGGTCCAGACGGCAATCAGCAATCAATTCTTAATAGAATGTAAAGACATTATTACTCCTATACTCACATACTTTTAATGATGTTCTGGAGAGTGAGTTAATCCCAGAGCAATGTACAATATCTTCTATAATACTTCTACATAAGAAAGGAGACATTAGCTTAATGTCCAACATTTACAAGGTCTTTGATAAAGTAATTCTGGACCGGATAACAAAAATACTTGATCAGAACCAACCAAGAGAACAAGCTTAGAATCGGGTTTTCTACATTGGATCACATCCACGTTGTAAAACCACTTTTTGAGAGAAGTATAGAGTACAAAACGAACTTCTACTGCTGTTTTGTTGACTATTGCAAGGCTTTCGACTCACTACATCGAGATTCCATATGGCAGGCATTCAAGAACCAAGGTGTCGTGAACAAATATACCAGAGTAATAAGCAATGTCTACAAGAATAGCAAAGCTATAATTATGCTAGAAAAAGAAGGAATAATATGAAGAAAGAATACCTACTATAATAAAACTTAAGTGGAGATGGACAGGGCACACAGTGAGAGGTAAAGAGAAGTGGAGCAAGTCCATACTGAACTGGAACTTTAACATCCAGAAGAAATCCTGTAAAAATAGTGTTAAAATAATATTATTATGTCACAGTGTTAATAATTAGGTAGTGCAATAAATATATTATTATGTAAAGTGAATACTATGGCAAGAATGTTTTTGTTTAAATCTTTATTAGAAGAGGCTCATGCTTTGGGTATACTAGAAAAGCGTCGACAATGTAACCAAATTCGAAGTTTATCTTTAGTAACCCGAGATGACGACTATGTGAGCGTAATAGATTGCCAAAGAAACTACTTGACCAATTAGAGTATTTATTTATTTATATAAAATAATAAGCAGACCAACAGCACTGTCACTTACAGCACTGGCATTCTGTTGTGGGGAAATGCCGCCGATATTCAGACAATTTTTGTTTTACAGAAAAGGGCTATTCGTGCAATTTATAAATTAAGTCCCAGACACTCCCTCAGAGACAAATTTAAAGAGATTAATATTATGACTGTTCCCTCTCAATATATTTATGAGAATCTCATGTATGCACATAAAAATATTAATCTGTTTAAAAGATACAGTGATATCCATAGCATAAATACTAGGAACAAACACAAATTTATTGTACCAAAAACCAGGCTCAAGAAAAAAATAGGTGGTTCGTTTAGATGTCAATGTATACGTTTCTATAATAAACTTCCTAGCCAAATTCAAGAACTAAGCATAAATAAATTTAAATCATTTATTAAACGTAAGCTATGCCAGAAAGCTTTTTACACAATTAATGACTTTCTTGAGGACAAAAAGGCGTGGGATTGAGCTGCTTCAATGATATACATGAGCCATTGTTTTCATATGTACTACTTACTGATGAAAATTTTTTTATATATATATTTTTGTTAATATTCGTTTTTGACATGAATACTTGTATAGTATTGCATTATATTTTTTATTTTATTTTTTTATTGACATTTTATTATTATTTTTTTTTTTTTTGACTTGAATACTTTGTTAAGTATTATATTTATTTTTATTTTTTGATTGACATATTATGATTACTATTTTGTTTGACACAAATATTTACTTTGTAAAGTATTATATTTTTATTTTTTTTTGATTACTTAATTATTGTAAATGTGAGGACTATGTGGGTTATTATTATTATTTTCTCCTCCTTTTTACAGTAATTTTCAACGTTGTCTGACAGTTTGAGTACTTTTGCGGCCTACCCAAATGTCTTTTCTTTGGTATTGTTCGTCATGTCATTGAGCTCCTTAGTGGTTTTTAAGTTGAGCTATTCGACTATTGACAAATGCTTGCACTGACTGGACAGGTCCACTCAAATATGTTTGGTTCTTTCTTCAAAAGACCACTACAGACACTAAGCTGCATGGTCCTCATATAGAATAATGTGAATGCGAGAACTATGTATGTCGTTATATTCATGTAGATTTTATGATTGTCTGGCAGTTTGAGTATTTTTTGCGGCCTACTCAAATGTCCTTACTTTGGTATTGTTCGTCGGTTCGTTGAGCACCTCAGAGTTCTGAGTTGAGCTTCGCGATGACTGACAAATGCTTGCACTGTCTGGACAGGTCCACTCGAATTCGTGTGTTGCTTTCTTCATAAAGCTCATCCCAGACATAAACGTACATGGTTCTCATAGGATCTAACCAGTCCACATTGTATGGATTTGAACACTAAAAGAGACTTTGACCTCTGAGTTTGTTTCGGTGTTTCTTCTCAGGGTAGTCAGCTAGGAAACACCGGCCTCATCTAGCTTAAACTGACAAAAAAAACATTGACGTGTAAAAGTGTTCCTTGTAACCTATTTACTGAATAAACATCATTTATCATTTATCATTTACAATTCAAATAAAATAACATCTAAAATCGGCATTTCAGTAACCATGCAAATAACAGGTATGCATGACATTGACAAAATGAAATTAGAGACAATAAGAAAAAATAAAAGTGTGTCCAATAAACCTAAAACCAGAACACTACAAAAACAAAAACAATTTGAGCTATGTAGACGTACATTGTTCGCACTGTAGTGCTATTCTGTAAAATCTCACCGTGATAACTTAGGTGAAGTGAACGTGAAGTGGGCTGTCAATCCATACAATCAAGGCGGAATGACAGTTCACTTCACGCTCACTCCACCTAAGTTTTCACGGTGAGTTGTTAACAGAATCGACCGGCTGTTTATATAGGGAACGTCTATATGAAGCGAAACTCATAGAGAAAATTTCGATAGGTAATCCGTCAAGTTGGACCTTTCGTTATATAGCCTTGCCATACGTGTTAAGGGGCTATAAAAGGTAGTATTTAAGGTGGAGGTAGGCAATTGAAAAATGCGATTATGTCGCTTGCTACGTTGGCTAGCCCAAAAGTTAAAATAGTGAATCAATTGCGCATCTATGGAACCATTTATAATTTTGTGTAGTGTAAGTAAGTCAGAATGGATCCGCCTATCCTTTAAGCTAGTCATCTTATAGTGCCATAACCTATCATTGTAATCAGGTATAGCTTTTCGAATCCCATTCTTCATACATAGATACCTAATAAAACGAGCCTGAACAGATTCAACATTATTAGTATAGTTTGAGTAATAGGGAGACCAAATAGTGGCACAATACTCCAATGAGCTCCTTACCAGTGCGTTATAGAGTAGAATAATGCTACTATAATTACGGAAAGGTTTTGACATGCGAATTATAAAGCCAAGCATTCTTTTAGCCTTAGCCACTATAGCATCTATATGATCACGGAAGGATAGTGATGTATTAAAGAGTACACCTAGATCACGGATGACTGACACTCTGCTCAGTACTGATCCATCTAAATGACAATCAAATTTAATGTAATTTACTTTATTCGTGAATGTAATAGTCTGGCATTTTTTTTACATTGAGCGTCATTCTATTGTTGAAACACCACTGTTGAAGGACATCAAGATCACTCTGAAGATTCATACAATCACTCAGGTCCGATATCCTGCAGTATATTTTTAAATCATTTATTTATTTATTTTTATTTATTAAACTTAATGCACAAGTAAGAATTACTGTACAATGGCGGACTTAATGCCTTAGGCATTTTCTACCAGTCGACCTTAGGGTGGTGCAGAGAGGGAAAGAATAAACGGAAAAAAATACAATAATAAATACATATTTAAATATATACCTACTTACAACGAAATTAAAAATGTAATTGAGAAAAACGAAAACAACGAATCAGTGTTGTGACGATTTTTCCAACTCCTTGCGAATGTGTTCACGCGCCTTTAACTTAAAAGAGAACCCACTGGTTGCCGTCCTGATGTTCGGAGGGAGCGCATTCCATAAGGAGACCGCCTGGACATGGAAGGAAGGATGGACACACCCAGAGCGGCGAGAGGGACATCGCAGAAGACGATTATTGGTTGAACAAAGATTTTTAGCATGAGTCGAGCACAGAAACTGAAAATGTGAAGTCAGATAAGAAGGAGAAGTGGGTTTATCAAGTAGAGAAAACAAAGTAGTCAAGGCCCTTAGAGCTCTACGCTGACGAATGGGTAACCATTTTAAAATTAACCGATGCGCGGATACATGGTCATACTTACGCAGATTGAAGACAAATCGAATGCAGTTATTTAGAAGACGGTCTAGTTTGTTGAGAAGATCTGCATTCAGGTCATAGTAGCACACATCGCCTTAGTCGATTATGGGAAAGATTAGGGACTGTACAAGCATCGCCTTTATGTGAGCTGGTAGAAGGTTTTTCAGGCGATAGAGCGACCGCAGCGTTCCAGTAACTTTTCGACTGACACTTGTGACCTGCTTCCGCCAGTGAAGGCAAGTGTCAACATGCAAACCAAGATCCTTAACCTCAGAGCCAAACGGAATTACTGTGTTGTCAAAGATTACGGGAGGTACATTTAGGCAATCCAGCTTTCTCAGACTATGGGAGCTCCCAACTATGATTGCCTGACACTTTGTAGGGTTAACCGCCACCCTGAATCGATCTGACCAGTTTTTAATGACTCGTAAATCCCGGTTTAGCTCCTCGATCGTATCCGATAAATTGTCAACACCTGCCTGACAGTATAGCTCTAAATCATCGGTGGTAATAAAATTTATAAAAATTGAGAACAGAAGAGGAGATAAAATATTACAATAGTCTTAATCATTACAGTCTCAATTATTACAATAGTCTTATTATGGCGTTTCGATGACCATAAATAATTTTTAAAATACCAAATGTCAATGACTATTCTATTGAGACACTACTGACACACTATTGACAAGTTAGTTATTTTACAGAATTGGGCCCCAGGTATGTAGTGATTTGAGTTTTGCAGTCTCTTAGTGAAAGAGGGTAAATATTTATTCCCTTATTTATCCTATTGTAAAGCATTGAGCTTAAATGAAGAAAATGTCGGTTCGCCAGTACAGTCCTCCGCGGCCAAGATTTGTAAACTCTATCAGACCTTCGTTTGTTTTTGGTGAGCTGCACGTCAAAAGACAGCTGTTGCACATGCTTCCTTTGAATGACTTGCCTAATAAAAAGTTGTCGGACCCTGAGTACATTACAAAGTTTGTATAGCTTAAAAGCAGAGTATCGAATAGGTTTAGAGACTTTATCCTTTAAGACTGATCTTTGAGCTCTATTATTTAGACTTCTCAATTTTTAAAAACATATTTCCTTCTTATTATGTCGACTGTCAGTAGCTGTAATTTACTCGTGCCAACTTACAACTTCGTCAATTATTATGCCTAAAGATAAAGATATCTAAAGTTCCGAGTTCGAGCCAGTTGACCACAGGCACAGCTCCGTTTTTGGGTTAGGATCGCACATATGAGCCCGGATCGAAAATGTGGCTGGGGGCACCGAAGTGATCCTTGATCCAAATGTAATAAAGTATAATGGCAAGTTTTTACCTTAATATTTTAGGAAGCGTCTAGACATTTGACTTATGCAAAACTTAGTCAAATTATTAGTATGTTTTTTATTTCTAATTACTTTTACATGTGCACCGTTAGTTTAAATTATTTATTTAATAAACTTTTATTTGATTAAATTCATATCTGGTGCGGCTTTATCTGTGGAAGAAAATATTTTGAATCACCAGAGTAATAATAGACGATACTCGGTAGAAAATAATAACTAAAATATTTTGAAAAGTGCTTCCTTAGGCTTGTTGCACAACAAACAAATCTATCCATCTCACATAGTTATTAATTGTGTCACGTGTTGGACTTGCATGAATAATGTTTTATAAAGTTAAAATGTAATAAACACTACTCAATTTGGTAATTAAAGAAAATACTCTGGCAATATTTTGTGAGAATGATATTTTAATAATACTGCTAGTTTTTGTTTGTCGCTGTAAACGGTACTGAGCTTCACTTGGATAATGACGGGGTGGAAGAATGATGCAAACTTGATTGTTACAATATTGGTTTAATACCAAGAAAAAATTACAAAATAAATGAGTGGGTATGCGCATGGCAGTTTCAACGATCTGTGGACGAGTGTCGCGGTATCGTCGCTCGCGGCTGATGTGATCGGTGTCGTACGCGTGTGTGCGTGAGCCATTGGTGAACGCACACATGCTAGGCGTTAACATGTTGCCGCCCCAGGAACGTGGTTCTGGTCCATGACTGGCAGTGGGCACAGTCGGTTGAAGGCTCGTCGAAGAGTGCCCGAACTGGTCAGCACGTCAGCCACACGGGTCACGCCGTCGGAGCCGGGGTACAGGCGCACCACGCGCCCTAGCAGCCACCGGGTGGGTGGCAGCCGGTCATCTTTCACCAGCACCATTTCTCCGAGCTGGAGTTGCTTTCCTTGCTGGCGCCATTTCTGTCGTGTTTGGAGTTCTGTAATATATTCTATGTAATAACGTTTCCAGAAATGGGCTTTTAATTGCTGGATTCTCATATATCGTGAAAGAGTCGGTATCGACGCAGGTTCGGTGTCCTGAGGAGAAGGTAAAGCTGTTAGCGTTCGTCCAATTAAGAAATGTGATGGGGTGAGCGCTGTGAGATCAGAAGGATCCGATGACAACGGAGTAAGAGGCCGAGAATTAAAAACCCCCTCGATCTGTACAAGGACTGTATTCATCTCTTCGTATGTTAAGTTAGCTAAACCTAAAACCCTCTTTAAATGATATTTTACAGATTTTACGGAACCCTCAACTAATCCATTAAAATGTGGACTGTATGCTGGTGAAAATTTGAAGTTAATGTTTGAGTTAGATGCTTGAGAGCTAATTTCATCGGAATTTGACTATAAAAATCTAGCCAACTCATTTTATGCACCGACGAAACAGGTACCATTATTAGAATAGATGGTTTGCGGTCGTCCTATGCGGGCAATGAACCGGTCTAATGCAGCTAAAAATGTTGTGCTGCTCAAGTCGGTGACAAGTTCTATATGAACTGCTTTAATGGCCAGACAAACAAATATACAGAGATATGACTTTATCAGTCTGCTTCCTCTGCCTTTGCGGTTCAGTATCATGACAGGACCGGTGTAGTCGACTGCCGTGATGGCAAATACATAGTCCGTATGCGAGCGACTGGAAGGAAGATTCCCCATGATGGGTTGAATGCCCTTTCCTGCAAAACGACAGCATTTAATGCATTTCTGAACAATCTGTCTGGCAAGGTTTCGACCATTAATAAACCAGAATTTATGACGAAGTGTAAAAAGTAATAATTGCGGTGGTGCATGCAACAGAATTATATGATAATGCCTAAATATTCATGTGGCAAAATGATGCCGTGAATCAAGCAGAATAGGGTGTTTCGTGTCAAAGTCATAAAGTGAATTTTTAAGTCGTCCACCTACTCGTAATAATGCGTCATTTTTATTATAAAATGGGTTTAATTGAAGTAATTTATTTTTAACTGACAATTGTTTGTTATTTTTTAATAAGTTATATTCCAAACTGAAAGCTTCAAGTTGTACAAATCTGCATAATGAGTTTAAAGATGAATCTAATTCATGGATTTTTATGAAGCCATTCCGTTTGTTTTGTGGGTGTAAACAATTGTGAATGAACCGATGCACGTATACAATCACACGTTGTAATTTGCCAAAATTGGAGAATCTCTATAAGAAGTCAGAGTAATAAGCAACGTAATCAGTACAGTCAGCAGTAAAATGACATTCGACCTTGAATTCTGGTAATTCAAGGCTCTAGTAGGTGTGACGGCTGTTTAGGCCATGACTGTTCGTCATGTAGAAGAAAATCTGGCCCTGACCACCATAAGTTTAAATTTTGTAACTGTTTGGCATCTGTCCCACGTGACCCAATATCAGCTGGATTACTTTTAGTGGGCACATAGCGCCATCTGCATGATTCAGTTTTCTCAGATATTTCACTGACTCTGTTAAACACAAACGGTTTAAGCAGGTGTGCTTTCGATGAATGTATCCAACCAAGCACTATTGTGGAGTCACACCAGTAAGTACATTTGTTTATATTTAATCTAAGTGATGATTTCACTTTATCTGCCAGGCGGACGGCGAGGAGAGCTCCACACAGCTCCAGCCGAGGCACGGTCATGGGCTTCAAGGGAGCCACTCTGCCCATTGCTGTCACTAAATGAACAGACACACGATTATCGTTATTGACACATTTTATAAATACGCACGCGGCATAAGCTTGTGTGCTTGCATCACTAAATACATGAAGTTCGATTGATGAAGGACAATCGCAGACAATGCATCTAGGAATTCGAATATTATTTATATGTCTAAGTGACGTTATGAATTTAGACCACATGTTTTCAATGTCTGATGGTATAGATTCATACCACGTTATCTTTGAAGACCATAGCCTTTGTAAGATAACTTTAGCTAGATGTAGACGTGGGCTTATTAGACCTAATGGGTCAAATATTTGTGACATATGCGACAATATCGTACGTTTGGTAAGAATTTTATGTTCATCAAGATTGACTGAAAATAATAAATTATCTTCTTTAGATGACCAAAGTAGTCCTAAAGTTTTAGAATATTCGTTATTACATAAGTTAAGCAATTTGTCGCTACTATTTTCACCGACGATTTCAGTAACAACGTGAGCACTATTTGATTGGAATTTACGTAAATGAAATTTACCACTTTCTAACTGTGCAGTCACACCCTTACATGTGTCTATGAGTTCCGATTCAGTAGCGGCGCCTGTAATCAAATCGTCGACATAGAAGTCATGTAAGATGACTTCCGAGACTGTTTGGTCAGGACATTCGTTACCAAGCTGCGTCAAGCACCTTGTCGCGAGATAAGGAGCCGACGCGGTTCCGTACGTGACCGTGTGCAGCTTGTACTGCCTCAGCTGTTCATGAGGTTCGAATCGCCATAAGATTTGCTGAAGCATTTGCTGTGATGGTTTGACATTCACCATCCTGTACATTTTTTCAACGTCTGCAGTGACGAGAAACCTATGCCGGCGCATTCTAATTAATATACTGATAAGGTCATCTTGAACTGTCGCACCTACCATTTGAATTTGATTGAATGAGACACCAGAGGTCGTCACTGCAGACGCGTCGTATACGACACGTAATTTTGTCGATAAGTTTGAGTTACGTAAGACACCGTGGTGTGGTAAAATATAAGTGTGAGTATCATTTTTAGGATTTTCATTTAATGACATATGATTTAACGAAATGTACTCTTTAATGAAATTACAATACTGGTCTTTGAAATGTGGTTCACGTTTGAATCTACGTTCCAAGGACAAGAATCTGGACAAAGCTTGTTCATAAGAATCGCCCAGCTTATCAGGCGAATCCTTTAATGGAATCGTCACTTCAAATCGTCCATCAGGCAACCGAGTGGTATTATGTATAAAGCTTTGTTCACATTCGAGCTCTTCCTTAGATATTTGTTTACGTGTAGCGACTGTTTCTAATTCAAAAAACTTTGATAATTTATCATGTAATTGATCGTCATTCTTTTGTAAAATAAGATGATTGCAGTGGACTGTAATAATGATTTTAGTACGTTGTGTTGGCACTGGGCCTGATATTAAGAAACCCAGTTTAGATTTATTTAATGTTGGTTTATTTTTACCCAACGATATATTTTGAGAACCGAGTAATGTTCAAAATATATCAGCTCCAAGAAGCATATCGACTGGAGCAGGTATGTAGAATTTGGGGTCCGCCAACGTAATGTGCGGCGGTATATTTAATGTTGTATGGTCAACCTTTGTAGTTGGTAAGAACTGAGTGATGCGTGGAACGACATAACAGGAAACGTTCTCGCTATAATTGTTGAATAATGACGATATGAGTACGTCACAACGCTTTGTTAAGCATGATATTTGAGAATTTAACCCTTCAACGACTGTCGAAGTGAAAGAAGTAGGTAAGTTAAGTTTAGCATATAGGCTTTCAGATATAAAACTTGAGGTACTTCCACTGTCAAGTATAGCACGTATTTTATGGCATTTACCATTGTTGTCTGTCACATGGACTAAGGCCGTGGACAGTAGAACACAATTGTTTTGAATGGATGACAAAGCAATATCTTGAGAAGGACTGAGAAGTTGAACTTGAACGTCAGGCTGTGGCAAAGCGTGTAACATGACGTTACTTATTGAAGGTCCAGGCGCAGACGGTGCAGGCGTTTCATGCTCGTGTAACAAGCTGTTGCGCCGCGTGCCGCACGAGCGACATGGCCCTAACTTGCATACATTGTCAGCATGACCCTGACGTAAGCAATTTAAGCACAATTTAAGTACCTTAACTTTGTCAAGTCTGGTTTCTATGGGTAATGATTTGAACTTTTCACAGCGATAAAGTGCATGATTACCTTTGCAATATGAACAAGCGTATTTGCGAGCTGGGGGAGAAGATGAGTTGGCCACAAATGTTTTGTGACGAACATGTGTAGTGTCACTTGACCTACGCTTTTTATGAGCACTCTCCATTGTTTCCAAGAAGTCAGCACGATCTTTTAGAAAATTATTAAACATTTTGATCGTAGGCAGCTCTTTCACCTTATTACGATGCGATAGGATTCCCACTTTTTGCTCGTGTCTGTGTCAAGCTTGTTTGCAATTATCTGAATTAGTAGTGCATCCCAGTGCTCAGTAGGGAGGTTCATTTTTTTTAGTGCTCTGAGGTTCCTATTGACTGTATCGATTAAGTTACGTAATGACTTAGATGATTCCTTCGCTAATTGTTCCAAGTTAAGAATGGATTGAATGTGATTGTTTACTAAAGACCTTTCATTATTATAGCGATCGCAAAGAAGTTCCCAAGCTACTTCATAATTATCACTTGAGAAATCTAATGACTGAATTATTACAGCGGCGCTGTCTTTCAACGCGGCACGTAAATAATGAAATTTGTTAATGTTGGGTATCGACTTGTCTAAGTGTATGAGACTACTAAATGTGTCACGGAATTCCAGCCAGTCATGATACTGACCCGAGAAACTAGGCAAGTGGATAGTAGGAAGTGCAAGTTTTGGCCCACCTTCAAGCGCAGTGCAACAAGAACCTGTCCCCGAGCGGTCGCCGCCCGCAAGGCCGGCTGCTGGAGCCAGCAGAACACGAGCGCGCGCCATCGTCCCGAAGTACTTGGTCTCGAAGGCCTCACATTCTTTGTACTGCTCATCTGGAATTTCCATGGAATTTTCTATGTCACATTGAATTGAGTCTAAATCGGGATATATTTCTTCGATTTTAGATAAACGGATGTTCAATTCATTTATTTGTAATCTACTCAAACTGTCACAACTCTCGACGGTTTGCAAATAATTTTCAAATAGCGTAAGTTTAGCTTTGTATGATGCACGCCTTTTAATTAAAGTTTTATCTGCCATGGTGAAGTAGGTAGAAGGATATCTTTACGTAAGATTTGAAATCAATGTATAAAGCGACTATTGAATTCAAGTGCAAGCTAAGCTTAAGTCAAATAAGAATGTATTATGTTTATTATACCAAACAACGCGATGAAATGAGTTGCTAGAAAGAATCACAAACAATTATTACAATGCAGTTAATATAAAAATAAGAAAAATGGAACGATTACTTAAATCAGCATAAATGAAGCGAAGTGAGGGTACGCGTAAGATATGCAATAAGCAAGCAGCGGGTAGAGCGCAAAAGCAGCAATCGCGCAGCTTGCCGGTGCGACCCGGGCCCGTTGACAGCGCGGGCGATAGGCAGCGGTCAATCGAATGCACTAGAACATGCGAAATAATAATACTTGAATACGCGATATGACACAGTCCATATACACACCAAAGGAATCTGGAACACCTGGAACCTCTGAAATGGAATAATTGACGTTAGATACGAATGAATGCTTAATGGTTTTATTTCTTTGTGAAATTTAGTTAAGATTTTATTGTGCGTTATATATAATAAGTAATGCAGGAATAGACAAGAACAACGTAACCTGTTTTTTATGTAGGTATACGTTGGAATGTTTGTTGCGCAATGCAATAAATAAATGACGGATTTTTAACGTACGAAATGAATCACAAATTGAAGGATTTGTGAATATTTAATGATCAATTTAGCAGCACTAAATGAAGGATTAGTGACCGTTTTAATGGAGATAAATGTAAGAATCACAAAATAAAGAATTTGTGACTATGATTTATGGCTCACAAAATGAAGGATTTGTGGCGGAAATTTAGAAGATTTACGGGGAAATAAATGGACAAATTGGAACGAACTTACAGTAACGCTACCCTCAGGAGTGACTCACGTGTGACCTTTGTTGTAGGTGTAGTTCTCTTTGTCTTTAGCTCCCAAACTCCCAACTCCAAATAACTTGATGTTCACGAAATTTTTCTCTAATGATGAGATTATTTGTAGAAATATCGTATGGTATTGTATGACTCGTTGAATGTTGAACCCGTAGTATGAATCTTCCACGTGACTGCCGCCATCCACGTCAGCGCAGTATTTCCTTTGTTCTTCTTGTCTGTTGATGGTTCAATAATCTTGGGTCGCAGGCCAATCCGGTTCGTAGGGACCAAAATGTAAACGCCGGTACTGAGCTTCACTTGGATAATGACGGGGTGGAAGAATGTTGTAAACTTGATTGTTACAATATTGGTTTAATACCAAGAAAAAATTACAAAATAAATGAGTGGGTATGCGCATGGCAGTTTCAACGATCTGTGGACGAGTGTCGCGGTATCGTCGCTCGCGGCTGATGTGATCGGTGTCGTACGCGTGTGTGCGTGAGCCATTGGTGAACGCACACATGCTAGGCGTTAACAGTCGCCTTGGGAACGTATCAAAGAAACGTCAAGCTCGCTTATACCGAAGACTTTCTTTTTTGTTCCTTTTTGAACAGGCTAAGGTCAGAGACCATGCTGCCTAGTCATCAGTAGTGTATTTTTATTTATATGTTTTCCATTAGAATGCAGATGTTACACATTCTAATGTTTTTTGCAGTATTTGGCAACAAATGTGTCGAGTCAGCCTTCTCGGCAAACTTCCCTGAGGCAGTCAATACTACAATAAAATTCTCATCTCCATTTTACCAAATCGCGCCTGTTTCAATGATTTAACATATTTTCCAGTTGCGTAGAAACTTGATACACAAAACTACACAAACTTTACATCACAATATCCACTAGGAATCAATAAGCGAATAATTAAAACAGCCACTGAACTTCACTCGTGAAAATCCCGCCAAGAAACCATATCATAACAAAGATTACAATAATATAATAGGGCAGCTCATAATAAGGCAAGCATATACGTTTCCATGGCGGATCTAAGATTGAAATATGTAGTGAAATAATGAATTCCTCTGAGTACAGCTTACGAGGCAGTGGAGAAACTACTTTGATAAGGGGTACAATAAAATCGCGCTGCATATCAGGGAAGCAGTATTTTGTTTATATTTTAATCGAAAATAATATTAATAGTAGATCAGTTATTGTACAATATTGCTGCAATTGTTTAGTTGGGCGGCGTACTGTTGGTTGTTGCGCACACTTCATGTCTCTCAAGTGGTATACTGGTATCTAGGATGGGCTAGGCATCAGGATAATATATCAGCACCGGCAGAGTTCCTGGACGATATTGTTATTAGAGAGTATGATTAAAATATAGGTAATTTAAAATCTTGATACTTAATTGTTTTATTTTACCCCTAAATTCTGAATAGCAGTATTATCCCTGGAAGCCATGTAGTTGTCATAAACCCAGGATTCATAAATGTTATGGTGGATATGGAAAAAGCCGCCACGAGTGCATTGAGGGCAATAAGCCTCTATACCTCCTATGCTGACGGGCTAATCTTTCCACAACGGCATGAGCGATTTTAATGCAGGCAATTAAGTAAGTTTATGCCGATAGAAGATAAGGATTATGGATCCCATTTTAAAACTTGGACCTATTTTATAATAATATATAATTCGTATTTTAAGTCTTTTTCTTTGACATAATGCATCAATCATATGTAGAAAGTGAACGCGAAGTTATAACTCTTTTTGAAAAGAGAACTGCTCATAATTTGACATGATAACGTTACGTATATGTTTTCTATGTCACACAGGCCTTATTTTTGTTATTACATATTCGTGTTATTTGATTTGGGTTATCAGATAAATAACTAGCTATGCTTACAGACTACTTTCGGACCTGCAAAGGGATACGGCAGGGACTAAGTTCGCTCCACATAATCATAAAGCGCTATCTGCAGGCTCACCTTACAATTACTTGTATTTGATTCCCCATTATCCGTAATCAGTGGATAAAGACAGCCAAAAGCATCTGTGTATTCGTTTCTACTTACTCGTAAATGAATCCCCAAATAAGTGTTAGTTATGGTGTTTCCTACTCGAAAATGTGCATATCAACATTAAGCTGTTTATTAACTCGCAAACATTTGGTGATTGTAGATAGATAGATAGAAGACGGTGGGTTTTTAACCGACTTCAAAAAAAGGAGGCGGTTTCATGTTTCCTCAGATTTTTTTTCTAGGTGAACCGATTTTGACGATTCTTTTTTTTATTTGTACGCCCGTGCTTTTGACGTGGTCCCATTTATACCCACAAGTTGGTGAAGATCCGATGAAGAACTTTGGAGATACACGATGGAACTCTTCAATAAATGATAGCAAACCTTCTGGAATTGCTGCAATCGCATCTCTGTTTATTGTTTAGACCACTTCATAACATAACTTCACTCTGACACGCCCTGAAGGGGTACACAGATTTGTACAGTTTACACTGATACACCCTAATCACCAATTATGTGCAGATGCCATATTTTGTTTATTATTTCGGGTACAACTTTACTATTTAGGTTATGGGATACAACAACTAAAAAGATAAAAAAAAACCTTTTTTTACAAAAAAATACAATCGACTTCCATAAAAAAAACACTAAAAATGCAACAAATCTTTAATTTTGGAAGTCTGTGTCAAATAACGAAGAAACAAAACTAGAAACACTGACTTCCGAAATTAAAAAAAAAACAAACTAAAAAACAAAGGCAAAGAAGAAAAAATTCCTTCCGTAGAAATTTTTAACTCCCCATTGACCTTTGAACTTGAAATTTGGTAAGAATGTTTATTATTACGTATCATTATTTTACTAACAAATATCCATATTTGGTACGGAACCGTAAATGTGCGAAATCCGACACGCACTTGGCCGATCTTTTTTAAAAAGTAAAAAAAAAATAAGAATGCACGTCAATGAGCTTGTCAACATTAAATGATCGAAAGCTCAGAAACTTCATGCGGGTTTTCTATCGTTTCATCAGTGAATAGCGATTTAAAATTATTAAAAATTTTAGTCGGAAATCGGAAATGTTTACCGAATGCCGGTTCAGCGTATTTTTTGAATCTTTTGAATTCCAGTTCTTCTTTAGCCCATTCGTCTTTTTTCACATAAAAGATGGCAGATTGTAACCATGATGGCATGAACTCGTCCATGTAATAATATCGCCTTTTCCAGACTCTGGTAGTCTCACAGTAGTTGCCGGCATTTCCGCCGATCCAAAATGGAAGACTGTGGAGTAAAACTGAAATAAATGAAATGTCTAAAAAAATACTCCCAAAGTTGTCTAAGTCGATCTAGACTTGAACAACAATTTCAAAATTTGACGACACGGTTGGCGCAGTGGTTGAGCGTTCGGCTGCTGCTCTGCGTGTCGCGGGTTCGATTCTCGCACGGAACAAATATTTGTATGGCCTACAGATAGTTGTTCCGGGTCTGGGAGTCTTGTGTATATGAGTTTACATGTTAGTGAACGCACCCACGATACAGGAACCACTTAGCCTAATTACAATTAAAAAATTACAAATAAGGAAGTAATTCCTACGTTTTCTAAACACAAAAAAAAACAATTAACTGATTGACTGGACATGGCTAAAATTTACTGACTGTTACAAAACCAGCTGAAAATTTATCTTCTCTTATAGAACAAAAATGTTAAAAACTTCTTGTTTTTATTTTGGCAGACTCAAACGGTTTGAGAGCAAAGTGGCACATTAAAGATTTAAATATGTTTTTTTTTAGTTGTCTAGTTCTAGTTTGCAATAGTTATAATTTTGTATCAACATACTCTAAAAGGAAACATTCATCACTTTAGTGTAAATAATTATTTTCTTAACTCTTTTCTAGAACCGAGCGTCTTTTCTTAACTTGAGCGGTCTGCAACCCTCATAAGCATCATTTTTTTTATATATACGGTTTTCAAACATTTGCGGGTTACGATACTTAATAAAAATAAATAAGCCTTCATTAATTATAGCTGTATTCCTAGCTGAATATTTCCTTATGGAGCATGCGTCATTGAATGTGAACCATAGCCCCTCTGTGTGGTTGAAGGATGAATGTTTGTAGAAAGTCTGAAAGATTATAGTATGTAAGATTAAGAATTTATTCATAACCTTCAAAATTTTCACTAGTCGAAAATTTTCCGGGCTGTCGGGGAAATTTGATATTACTCTGTTTATCTTTGTTAATTTGTGTGATATGTTCATTTGTGACCCACGCTCTCTCACAGGGAGGAGGCCTGTACCCCAGCAGTGGGGACATTAAAAGGCTGATGATGAATCGATAGAGCTGAATTTTCTGATCCTATGACATTTATGGATTACTATTTTTAGTGTTATTTGTGTCCGAAAAACTCAATGTTTTGTTATTTCCAAAGATTAAGTATAAACTATCAATATTTTAAATTTCTTTGGCTATTTCATTGTTTTTACATGTTTACTAAGTGACAGATCAAGTCACGACTTTATTTTTATTTAACTGTATAAGGTTCGGTTGTATACCAAATCGATTGTAAACTTTTTCAAAGAACGTAGTTTTGTCTGGCCGCTCGCAGTTATAATTTCAATTTCAAAAATGTTAAGCTACTAAAATAATATAAATAGAGGACAGAAGAAGAAAGAGATCATTATTTATCATTATTATTGGCTGGCCTGTTGGTCTAGTGGTTAGTGACCCTGACTGCTATGCCGGAGGTCGTGGATTCGATTCCCACCCAGGACAAATGTTTGTGTAACGAGCACGATCATTTGTTCTGTGTCTGGGTGTAATTTATATATAATATTTATGTATTGTGACGACCTTATGTTGGCGACCTTATGGTGGAGACTGGCACGTTGGAAGTTTGGAACGCCGATTGAAAATTAAGAAGAATAAGGAAGACTTTTGTTTTAATGAGACTTCTCCTAGCCCGCTCGAACAGGGCACATTGTATTATTTTATTATTCAATATAACGTATAAGTTCGTGATCGCTCTTTTCTTTATCACACAACACACATAAGCAGTCACTCTCGTACACCACACTCTCGCACTGCCAGCGAGTATGACAACCCCCAGGAACGTATAGAAATCTCCAGGGACCAGCACTAAGAGAAGGTGCTCCAGGTCCCTATAAGTGGCGGCGAGCGCCGGGAACGAGCGCCGTATGTAAGAGTGACTGCAACGGTAACGGAGGACTGATGCAGTGACAGCACCAGGATAAGAGGTGTATACTCCAAGCTGAGTGGTTCTATTTTTAATAAGTGTTAAATAATATTAAAAGAGGAAAATGCGATACTTTTCGGGACACACGTATGAAGTGTGCCTCGAAGAATTTATCGACGAGTTTGTGTCGATGGCCATTGCCAAGGGGTGGCGAAAGACCGATTATTCGTTAATTCTTGGTGTTTGGTTAAAAGGAGCTGCGCAATATTTTTTTAAATATACGAGTACGTTCCAGTATGAGATGGAATTTGACACGCTGTGCGCGGAGCTTAGGAGAGAATTCCCATGCAAGTGTGTGTCTTGCAAGCAGAGAATCAATCAGTGTTTTTTATAATCTTGAGAGGCCGGACGTTGTGTCCGAGGCGGATAAACAGTCCGAGGATAATGTGAGCGAAGATAATCACGTAGTATTATTTTCTAGCTCAACAATTAAAGCAAAGGAGGAAGACGATGATGACCAGAGCTGCGCTGATGCCGGCCTAGTCAATGATGTCCAAGAATGTGAAGACTGCGGTCTAGGCGATGATGACCGAAGCTGTGATAATGAAGATGCAGAATCGGGTCGGTTATTTACAATTATTCCTAGTAATAATATTTCAGAGAAACAAGAGACAATTGTAGTTAAAGAAACATTTGGCGAGCACGAGTCGAATGAAAATTTTATTTGTTTGGGAATTGTTTCGGCTGATGTCGTCGGCATGGAAAGCTGTGAGGTGGAAGTTCCGTCGGAGACACATGGTTCTTGTGACGATGATTTTGTTCAGGTTGAGTATGTTTCTGCTGATGTTTGCGAGCAGGAGAGCATCCGCGTAGGAGGCCTCGGCATCGGCAAAATTACCAGTATTAGTTTACATCCTCGGTTCACGGCACTGATAAATTAATCAGGAATATTCTAGCTTCCACACTGGTTGATTTTGATGTGCCGTGATTGACCGAATATGTAGATGCCTAGAGACTAGCTTGCTCGAATACAAATCCGCCCGACAACCCATCTTCCTAGAGACGGTGGGATGAGCCGCTCTGCAAAGTAGTTCAGGAAAACCTTATTGCTACATCTGCTGCTCGCTGTGAAAGTACCGTCGTCGAACATTGGCACCTTGTTCGACGACACTACTTTTCGCCTCGCTGCTGCCCTATGTCTAGGCGCTCCCTGTTGTTCTCCTCATCGCTGCCACTATGGCGAAGTTGTCAACAGCCTCGGTCACCACGGCTTGTAATGCAGCCGAAGCGCGTGTCACATAGCGCGGCACGAAAATATCAACGACATCATCCGATGAGCTCTTGTCACCGCCAGCGTTCCGGCTGTATTAGAACCATATTGTGTTGTGTCTGTTACTAACATAGCTTATAAAAATAATATATTACTAACATCAGGATCAAGGTCTGAATTTATTTTTTATTAAATAAAATCGCAAAACATATTCACACTCAACTCCAACATTATTCAACGTATTATGACACAGAAAACTAGCTTCTTTAGTAGCTTCCAAAAGCGCCATTTATTCTGCCTCCGTACTGGACAAAGCTATAGACCGTTGCTTTCGTGCCGCCCAGTTTATAGGTGCACCTGCCAAAATAAATGCAAAACCAGAATAAGACTTGCGGTCGATTGCGTCTGATCCCCAGTCAGCTTTTTGGGGGCCGAGTCACCCGCGTCCGTAGGAGTATACCCATTGGTCCCTACACGTGGTCCCCGGGTGGTGCTAATCAGGTGACACTAACTGGTGGTAGGTTTCGACCGATGGCCTGCGACCACCCACTGGGCAAAGACGTACCGCCAAGCGGCCTGGCCGTGTTCCGGTACGTTGCTCAGTGTAGCCAATCCAGAGGAGTTGGGTCGAAATAGTTGTTCCATTGCAGGCAGACCAACCGGGCTCGCGCTGATATGGATGTATCGGGAGACTAGTAGAGTAGAGTAGAGGGTAGCGGGATCCGAGGCACGGTGCGCCGCTGGCCGACCGCAGTTAGATGGGGGCCCAAGTAGTGTACTAGCCACACACGAAAGGCTGCCCCGCCAACTGACGAAAAATCCCGGAATGCACCATCGTGCTGGTTGGCGACCAGACGAGGGCCCGATGAATATTCCCGGGAGGGCTCGGGCGTCCCCGCAGTCTCCAGACTAGTCCCCCAATGATACCGTCCTGTCAGTGCGTGCCTGAAGGTAGCCAGCATGGAACCTCATTTCACTTCTCTCCTTCCTTCACTCTTCATAATTATGAACAAAGGAAATAAAAAGAAAAAAGCTGTACAGCGGCAGCACTCCCTCTCACACAATGTGCACCTATCTAACATTCGAGGTCTGCACTCAAATCTCGCCGCAGTCCACCACCACCTAGAGACTGAGAAACCAGCTCTCTTATTCCTTTCGGAGGCGCAGATCGGATGTCCGTCTCACGTGGCGTACCTATCTTACCCAGGGTTTACTCTGGAGCACAATTTTAAGCCACGCGCTGGTATATGCATGTACGCCCGGGACGACATCTGCTATCGGCGTCTCCGTAACCTTGAGGACTCCACGTTCTCAACTCTTTGGGTTCTAGTGGACACAGGCCTAGATAAAATTGTCTACGCCTGTGTCTACCGTTAGCACAGCGGTGATTTGGAGACAACTAGGCTCACACAACACCTCAGTAAAGCGGCGGATGTGGCTCAGCAACGGTACCCTTCTGCCCAATTGGTGTTACTGGGGGACTTCAACGCCCACCATCAGGAGTGGCTCTTCCCATACCAGTGCACAGACCATGCTGGACAAGAGACGTATAAGCTAGCGCTAGCGTTAAATCTCAACCAGCTGGTCCAGGGGGCAACGAGGGTGCCGGATGTTGATTCGCACACAGCCAATTGCTTGGACCTTCTGCTGACAACAGATCCAGACCGTTACTCAGTGTCGATTTCTTCACCATTAGGTACTTTCGACCACTGTCTGGTGAAATCTGTATCCGTCTAGTCCCCGCCCGATCCTAGCCCCAGAGGCAACAGGCGGGTTTGGCGATACAGGTCAGCAGATTGGGATGGCATGCGATCTTTCTTCGCATGTTATCCTTGGCGGCCCACTTGCTTTACTTCGACTGATGTTTCGTCGTGCGCGGACGCCGTGACGGATGTGTTGCGGCGGGGAATGCAGTACTACATTCCATTCTCTGACGTAACAATGTCTGGTGGGGCTCAACTATGGCTTGGTGCCGAGTGCAATCGCGCTGATGCGCTTAAACACGCGGACTACCCGGCATGGGTCGACGCTCGGAGTCAGAAGAAGAGAGCCTTCAACAGGGCTGCCAAGTCCTGCAAGAAGGTGTTGCGGAGGGCTCGGTTTGACCACATTGGCCGAATTGGGAACAAACTTGCTTCTTACCCAGCTGGTAGTAAGGCGTTTTGGTCCCTGGCTAAGTCGGTTGAATCGAACTTCTGCCGCCCCTCACTACCTCCACTGCTGAAACCCGACGGGTCGCTGGCCCACTCCGCTGAGGAGAAAGCAAGCTTGTTTGCCTCTCTGTTTGCGGAATATTCGCGTCTAGATCCTGGTGGCGCGAGGCCCCCTGGTACTCTTGGTGGATGCGAGTCGATTATGTCAGACATTCGCATTCATCAGAAGGATGTCCGAGGGGTACTGCGTAACCTGGTCGTAAACAAGGCTAGTGGCCCCGACGGGATACCGGCAATTGTACTGAGGACTTGGCGCCTGAGTTGTCTCCGATCTTGACACGCCTATATCGCCTTCCGTTTGAGACTGGAAAAGTGCCGATGGCTTGGAAGCAAGCTAACGTGCAACCCGTACCCAAGAAGGGTAGTCGAGCTGACCCAGCAAATTATAGGCCCATCTCGGTAACTTCCGTACTCTGTAAGAGTATGGAACGTATACTGAATGGTAAGCTCCTGGCATACCTAGAAGCTAACGATATCCTAAGTGACCGACAATACGGCTTCCGCCGAAATCGTTCAACAGGAGATCTTCTAGCGTATGCCATTCACATTTGGAGTGAGGTCATCGACAAACAAGGGGAAGCCCTTGCGGTCTCCCTTGATATCTCGAAGGCCTTCGACCGGGTCTGGCACGACAGCCTAATTGGCAAGCTCCTTCCTTCGGTCTGCCCGCTGGATTGTGTGATTGGATTGCAGATTTCCTGAGGGATCGGTCTATCCGAGTGGTCATAGATGGCTGCTCGTTCGGACTGCTGGCTATTAATGCCGGTGTTCCTCAGGGGTCGGTGCTCTCGGCAACATTGTTTTTGCTGCATATTAACGATCTGCTAAAACCCGGTACCTTTGGGTATGCAGACGACAGCACTGTTGCCGAGAGATACGTGCCTGACGCACGAGTTAATGGGTCTCAGGCCCGGTCTCTCCGAAAGGCTATGGTTGGTCGCTTGAACTTGTCCTTACAGGCTGTCTCAGAATGGGGCGATGCCAATCTGGTTAAGTTCAATGCTGCTAAGACCCAGGCGTGTCTTTTTTCTGCTAAAAGGAGCCAATTTCACCCGGCTCCCTCTTTCCGAGGTGTAACCGTGCCGATAACCGACCAACTTGATCTTCTTGGTGTTACTTTAACATCTACCATCAATTTTGGTCCCTTTATAGAGGCTAAGGCTCAAGTGGCTGCCAAAAAGTTGGGGATCCTCGCAAAGGTGAGACGATACTTCACGCCGGAACAGCTGCTCCAACTCTATCAAGCGCAAGTCCGATCGTGTATGGAGTACTGCTCTCATCTTTGGGACGGATCTGCCAGATACCAGCTTGACGCCCTTGAGTCAATTAAGAAACGAGCCAAAAGGATTATCGGCAATGATAGACTCGTTGAGTCGAAACTCCAAAGTCTAAACATAGACGCCGAGTTGCTAGCCTGTCGGTTTTCTATCGATTACATTTTGGGGAGTGTGCGACTGAATTGCATGATTTGATTCCACCAAGTCCGTTTCATCAAAGGACCACAAGACGTACGGCGAAGTGTCACCGGTTCATGGTGGACATCCCATCCATACGCACAAAGCGTTTTGAGAAAACATTAATTGCGCGTACAGCTAGAGAGTGGAATTCTCTACCGGAGTCTGTGTTTCCTGTAAGCTACAACCTGGGAGTCTTTAAGTCAAGAGTGAATAGGTTACTTCTAGGCAAGCGTGCTCCATCTTCGACCACATCATCGCTTACCATCAGGTGAGATAGTGGTCAAACGCGAGCCTATCAAACATAAAAAAAGCATCAACCACACCTTAAAATGGTTTGCCTGTTCTCTCATGGACTAAACCAAAATTTGGTGTGCCTTTTAAATATCTCAATACGTGTTTTGCCGCCTTCCAATGTTCAATTCCGTAATTATTATTAAATTTACTTAAATAATTTACAGCATACGCTATATCTGGTCTTGTCGATACAGCCAGATACAAAAAAATCATTAAGCTTTGGTAAGGATAAGTTCTCATAACATCCATGAGGATGACCTGAGTGCGTTAATAATAACGCACTCAGATTTCTGTAACTTTACATTAACATCGATAGGGGTCCTAGTAGGTTTACACTCTAACATTTCAAAGTGTTATAAAACCTTATCTAAATACATACTTTGGTTCATGTACACCCTATCTTCTGCATCCCGCGTGAATTCAATGCCCAAAACAAACATTTATTTTCTTCGTATTGTTACGAGCTGGGTATGTGATAAATTATTTTACACCAATTAATTAACCAAATATCCTTTATTAACTCATCAACTTATTTACAAAAACACTAAATCGCTTATAATCACAATTCTCTTCGTAATCGCTTGTATTCGCTACCGTTCGCATCCGTAGTCGAAAACAGACTGACTCGCTCGCCCGCCGTCCGGCCTATTTATACAGTCATGGAAGTTTCCTGAACATTGTCGAACTTTCCTATAGTGGAATATTCTAGAAACATCTATGAACTTCTATACAGTACCACAATGAAATGTTCTCGAACCTAGTGGAAACTTCTGTAAACTTCTACTACATTCTCGAACGTTCCAGAGTAATACGGTCGACGTAACACTGCCCCCTTCTTAGACATGCTCGTCCCAAGCATCATTAGTCCCGTAGTATCGCGCCAATCGGTCTACATGGACAATCTTAGGCGCACCTCGTGGATCCTTCTGTATTCGGTAGGTAACATCGTTTATCCTGGTCACGATTTGGTATGGTCCATCCCATTTTGCTTGCAATTTAGGAGACTTCCATTTGTTGCGCACTGGGTTATGAAACCACACCAGTGAACCCTCGTCAAAACTTCTATGATTTGCCTTCCGGTCGTATCGGGTCTTCATCTTATCAGACATTTGTTGGCCGAATTGTCTGATACGCTCATATACATCACTCAACTTGTTACGCAAGTCATTTGTATCGGTTATACTACGTGGGACATCAGGGGAGGTTCCGGTGATTAAATTTGCAGGCAACCGTAATTCCCTTCCAAAGTTCGCGAAGGCTGGTGTCACAGTCGTACTTTCGTGAACTGCACTACGATAGGACAAAAGAAATGGCTGTATATGCTTGTCCCAATCCCTTTGCCTGCTTTCCACAACTTTTGCCAGATATCTCTCCAACGTTTGGTTGAAGCGTTCTACCATTCCATCAGATTGTGGATGGTAAGAAGAGGTTCTGGTCTTGTAAGTACCCATCATTCGACAAGTCTCCTGGAATACTTGCGATTCAAAATTCCTCCCTTGGTCGCTGTGAATTTCCAAGGGTAGGTACTCCAAAACGACAGAAGACTTCCTGAACTAATTTATCTGCGACTGTTGTAGTTTCTTGGCTCGAAATGGCGAAGACTTCTGGCCACTTTGTGAAGTAATCCATGACAACCATGAAGTACTTGTTTCCGTTTTCACTTTCCGGAAATGGTCCTGCAACGTCTAGTGCTATCCGTTCCCAGGGGGCTCCCACGTTGTATAATTGTAAAGCACCTCTGCTGCGTGTCTGGGGTCCTTTCACAGCCGCACAACTGGTACATTTGCGACACCAGTCCTCAATATCCTCTCGTCAGTGAATCCAGTAAAATCGCTCTCGTATCTTCAATAGAGTTCTTTTTACCCCCATATGTCCTCCTGAACATCCATCATGGTAGAGCCGTAAAACATGAGGTACTTTGGCTTTGGGGACAATAATTTATAGATGACAGCGAGCGTTTTCCCATTTACGGCACAAGACTTCATCCTGGAAAACCATGCTGTTCCATTGTGCCCAATAGCTCTTTGTGATGGAACTTAATGCCGCAACATCACTCCACTTGGGCTGCGGAGCACCAGCTTTAATTCACTCAAAGATCGGTTTGAGGTCCGTGTCATTCTGCTGAGCAAGCTGTAGGGTTTCCTTCCATTCATTGCTGAGATCCATTCTTAGCATCCTCACGGGAACTACTTCCGTAGTCTCTTGCTTGGTATAGTGCTTGCAGTCTTTAGGGCAAGGTCTTCTAGACAGTGCATCTGCGTTACCGTGAGTTCTCCCACTACGATGTTCCGTTACGAAGTCAAACTCTTGTAGTAGTTCGATCCATCTTGCCACTTGTCCCTCTGGATTCTTGAACTGCAATAGCCACTTTAATGCAGCATGGTCAGTCCGCAATTGGAATTTCCGTCCCAGCAAATATTTACTGAAGTGTTGCAATGTCCTTACTACTGCGAGTAGCTCCCGTCTCGTGACGCAGTAATTTCTTTCTGGTTTGGATAAAGATTTGCTATAGTAAGCTATAACAACTTCCTGGTTTCCTTTCCGTTGAGACAACGCACCTCCAATTCCAGTATTACTTGCGTCTGTGTCAACTATGAAGTCATTTTCAGTGTCAGGATACCCCCGAATATGTGTGTTACACAGACGTTTCTTTAATTCCCGAAATGCGATGTCACAATTTTCGTCCCAAATGAATGTTTGCTTCTCCTCAGTGAGTTTGTGTAGAGGTTTTGCAATGTCGGCAAAATTCTTGACAAACCGCCGATAGTAGGAGCACAAACCCAGAAATGCTCTGACCTGCGTCTTGTCTTTCGGAACTGGCCAATCCTTGACGGCGACGATTTTCTCCGGATCTGTCTGCACACCTTCCTCCGAAACTATGTGTCCTAAAAAATTTATTTGTCGTCCGAAAAAATGAGCACTTTTTCGGACTTAACTTAAGATTTGCCGTTCGGATTTTTGATAGCACTCGATTGAGATTTTGAAGGTGATCTTCAAATGTACGGCCCACGATAATGATGTCGTCTAAATAGACAAGACATGCGTTTCCAATCAATCCGGCAAGTACTTGCACCATTAGCCTTTCAAACGTCGAAGGAGCATTGCACAATCCGAATGGCATAACTTTAAACTGCCATAGCCCCTTTCCTGTTGAAAATGCAGTTTTCTCCTTATGCTTAGGGTTTATTTCCACTTGTAGCCACTTTTCAGGTCTAGCGTGGTAAACCACCTCATTCCAGTCAGTGTATCCAATGTGTTGTCGATTCTAGGCAGTAGGTCCTATTTCGTGACGTCGTTCAATCGTAGATAGTCCACACAAAAGCGTGTGTTGCCGTCCTTTTTCTTTACCAGGACCACAGGAAAACACCATGGACTCGATGAAGGCTCTATAACACCATCCTTCACCATACCCTCAATCATCATTTCCACTTCCTTTTCACGTGCAACCGGCAATATTCTTGGTCGTTGACGGATTGGTAAGTCGATGCCAGTATTAATTTTGTGCTGAACCAGTCCTGTTCTTCTTATGTCAGCATCATTTGTAGAGAAAGAGTCAGCGCACTGAAATAACATCTTCTTAGCCTTATCCATTTCTACTTTCGTTAAATCGCAGTTTTCCAAACGCAGTTTGTCAAATTTCAAGCGGAATACTTTTCCTGATGGTACACCTTCCATGAAAATTTCCTCTGTACCACACTTCAATACTCCTTGATCAACGTCGATCTCACAACGATGTTTCCGCATGAAGTCTAATCCCAGGATACAATCATCCACTATGTCGGCCACGATGACATTATGCCGATAGATTTTGTTACCTAATTTTAACTCCACCTCCTTCTTGCCTCGGACGATTATGTGCTGACCGGTAGCAGTCAATAATTGTATACGGTCATGGTTATTGAAGAAGTCCCCAAGGAACCGACTTGCTAGGTGAGAATTGACGACCGTGTGAGAAGCACCAGTATCCAACGTCAGTTTGCATGGTTTTCCATAGACTTCGCCTTTGATGGGCAGGCTGTTTCCGTCATGGACCTGTGAGATCGAGATCCCCGGGGCTCTTTCAATACCAGCCAGCACCCGCTCCGCAGTCCTGGCGTTTACTCGTTTCCCTGCAGTTGTATCAGTTGCCCTTTCTTGCTGGGATTGATCTTCTCTCAGTGAGTTGCGCTTTGGACATCTTGACCGAAGATGACCTCTTTCTCCACAAGTGTAACATCTAGGGCTATATCCTTGCGGACGATCGCGTACAGGTGATGCCACAACCTCCCTGATACGGTGTGTTCGATGGTCTTGCCTCACTGCCTCTACTTCCAAGGCATGGGCCAAGGCGTCCTTCAGTGTCTCATGGTGCCCAAATCTTACAGCGGCTCTAACTTCCAAGTCACGTATTCCGTCGACGAAAGCCTGTACCAGATAGCCATTGATGAGTGCAGGGGCGGGCTGGTATGCTTTCCGAACCAACTTTTCAACTTCCAAGGCCCACTGCTGTAGGTTTTCGGCACTACGTTGAACGCGATCCCTTAACTTAGCGCGTAATACGTGCTCCAAGTGCGCGTCGTCGTATCTGGACTCTAACGCTTCCAGCAGCTGCTCGTAGGTCACATCCTTGCCAAGAGCCTCAAGTATGGCTAGGGCCTGGTCTCAGAGGCCTAAGGTGAGCGCGGTCATAGCTTGTTCTTTGGTCCACCCATTCGCTTTCATAACGGCCTCAAATTGAATTTTGTAGGCCGACCATAAAGATGTTCCATCGAATGGTGGCACCTTAAATCCACGTGCCGAAGGTGCAGCAACCACTGTAGGCACAACCCCTCCAGCCCTAAGTTCACCTAAAGCCTTCTTTAACCCCGGCAATCTGAACTTCAGCTTCTGAGATGCGATTCTCATGTTGGTGAACCTGCTCCTTCATCACCTTGAACTCTTTGCCAAGTGTTGAGTGAAGGTCTTTAATGAGGAGCATCCGCTCTTCTTGGTGGCAGGCCTGTAACTCTTCTTGGCGACGGGCCTGCTCTTCTTGGCGGCGGGCCTGCTCTTTTTGGCGGCGGGCCTGCTCTTCTTGACGGCGAGCCTGTTCCTGCAACAGCGCCATTCGCGCAGACAAGTCTGGCACCGCTGGTGCTGAAGAAACTCCACATGGGCCAGCGACTGGCTCTGTCGCAGGCTGAGCACCACCCGTCGTCTGTATCGGGGAATCTCCAAACCGCTTCTGATCCATGTCTTGCTGTCGTTGATTCCTTGTACGAATACCCTCCGTGTCGTCCTTTGGTAAAATTGGCATAATTTATCCCTCACTTCTGATACCAATTTGTTACGAGCTGGGTATGGGATAAATTATTTTACACCAATTAATTAACTAAATATCCTTTATTAACTCAACAACTTATTTACTTAAACACTAAATCGCTTATAATCACTATTCTCTTCGTAATCGCTTGTATTCGCTTCCGTTCGCATCTGTAGTCGAAAATAGACTGACTCGCTCGCCCGCCGTCCGGCCTATTTATACAGTCATGGAAGTTTCCAGAACATTGTCGAACTATCCTATAGTGGAATATTCTATAAACATCTATGAACTTCTACACAGTACACAATGGAATGTTCTCGAACCTAATGGAAACTTCTGGAAACTTCTACTACATTCTCGAACGTTCCAGAGTAATACGGTCGACGTAACAATATCTTTCATCTCAAATGTGCTAAAAATGTTTTTTTACATCGCACAACCACGCAACATCATTCGTAGCCCGAATAATATCGTCGACATAAATAGCAATCATCATCATTTGCTCACCTTTTCGTGCTACAAAAATACATCTCTCTTCATCTCTCAAAAATAGATCTTGTGGCAAAGCTGCAAAACCAATGTTCGTCAACTTACTCACCTATTTCTTATGCCACTGCAGTCCTGACTGACGCAAACCATACAAAGACTTCTTTAGCAAACATACACTATTGTCATATTCACGCAATGCTTTGTTCCAGCGTTTAGCTGTCTGAAGAACTATCTTGACGTTCTTTTTGAGTCAATTTTTTGGTTTGTGAGTATTTTCTCTAAAACATCGCGAAGCTGATCTGGCACTCCCATGAATACTTCCTCATCTAGTGATTCATTTAAGTAAGTGGTCACAACGTCCATTTGATAGATCTCTAATCCCAACTGCGCCGATATTGCAGCTATAATCCTTATCGTTGACGATCTCACGACTGACGACGAGGTTTCGTGGAAATCCTCCCTTGGCCGTTGAGAACATCCCTTTGCCAGGAGCCGTACTTTCTTTCCCGTAGTTTTAGTACGAAAAACAAATCTGCTCCCAAACACTTTTCGTTTAGATGGACCCGGTACAATTTCCCACGTGCCATTCTTAATCTGTGCCAAATACTCATCTTCTAAGGCACTGCGCCATGCGTTTACATCGTTAGTTTTTTCAACTTCACTCCATGTCATTGGGTCAACAGTTGCTATGCCCGCTAATAACTGTTCTTTCGTATCTTCATACTCCGAGTCAGTTCCACTGTCAGTATTATCATTGGCTGGTGTGTATACTTTTCGTGGTCTTCTCACTAAACCTGTTCGAACCAGTCTTGGTCTTCCCTTTCCTCTTTTAACTGAAGAGACTAAATCTTTCCAATGAATATTTACATATTCATCAGGTTCTCGTTCACTTTCGACTCTTTCGAGTGATGTTCAACTTGAATCACTCAGAGGAGCTCTGTGCTCTTCTCTATCTTCATGATTGACTTTAGGCGTATTTAACTGAACTGTCACATTTTTGTCATCAATACCCTCTTCTTCGACAAGCACGCCTTTATATTCTTCACGCTTGAATGCCATATCATTCATGAAATTTATATCACGGGTCACAACTATTTTTCTTGTTTTTGGATTTTGTATCCGATATGCTTTAGATTGCATGTCATATCCTAAGAAAATACCTTCTTCGGAAACCGAGTCAAACTTCCCTTTGACTTTATTCGCGCCCTTGTTTTTATAATATACCTTCGATCCAAAAACTTGCATCTATATCACAGTAGGCTTCTTTCCTTTCCATATAGTCGGACATCGATTCCGCAGCGATAACTGCTTCTGCCCAAAATATAGGAGGGCTTCCGGCTTGTCGCATCATGCAACGTGCCATTTCGGTTAACATCCTGTTTTTCCTTTCCGCTACCCCGTTCTGTTGCAATGTATATGGAACCGACAACCTTCTAATAATACCATTCTTTTACAAGAAAGTCTTCAAAGTCTTTATTCATGTATTCTCGCCCGTTATATGATTGTAAAGACTTAATCTTCTTCCCAGTAAGGTTTTCCACCTCAGCTTTATAGTTTTTAAAAACATTTAGCATGTCATTTTTATTACGTACAAAATAAACTTCACACTATCGAGACTAATTGCTTGCGCAAGTTTAGTAATATAAATTTTTACTATCATAATGCCGAAATCATCTCATTACTTATTTGACCACGGTTTGAGCTAACCATGCATCCTTTTCCCTCCTATCTCATTCCCATACACCAGAGGGAGAAGAAATGCGAACCGCACGCGCCAATCAGAGACGCATTCGCGGACTGACCGGCGGAACCGCGTCGTCATTACGATTGTAGCTGTTATAACGAGCACCGCACCGCGTCCATACCATATATATATTTTGAAAAATGTTCACTAGACCGTACCGTCACCGACCAAACACCCTCGCGTGCAATGCACGGAGCGTATCACGGCATCGGTAAAATATACATGTATGCCAAACCAGTGCACGCAAGTGGCGAAATGGTGACTATACGGGTTATAAATGCGTGTGGTGACCGCTATGCATGGGTATAATACACTGTTGATACGTTCTAGTGGTTATAGTCCGTGTCGTGTTTTTCTTTCCGAGCTTAATATAAACACATTTATTTATGTCTTTTTTGCATGTTTCTATGTCTTTTTGATTAGTCTTTCTTATCATCAATGTTTTCTTCCTGTATTATTTGTTAATTTATGTAGAGCACAAAATTATTCAAAGAAAAATTTTTTCTTAGCGTTTGGCTATTGTACTGTGGTTGCGATCAACGATGTTAAATGTTTTAAATTAGTGCCTTCATTTTGAAAGATAGTTTGTTTTTATTAACAAACCTTACACTTATTATTTTGGTATGTTTTTTTGAATGTCGTGTACAGTGTGATATTGAAACCTAGGTCTGGCGAAACGATTTTTTAAGCGACATGCTTTTTCTTCTTGTCAGAGCAAGAAAAGAGAAAATAAATTAGTGCATATTTTACCAGTCAAACCTAATTTCTGGTTGGTCTACTAGTTTGTCCTAGGTCAACCCGGTTTAACCTACACGTGACAGGATATACGATACTACTACCAGTACAATTTATTTTGCCTAGGCCGATCTGGTTGAATCTTTGCAGGTGTCAAAATGAACTTGTTGGAACCACGGCAATTGACCTCCCCGCAATCATTGTCTTATTATTTATGTTCTCATGTATGTTGTGATAAAACTTACAGGCTGATATATCGTAGAGCCCATCTGTAGAAATTCGTGTAGAAATAAGCTGACATTGGGTTCAAGTGTAGAAAAGTCCCTCCACTGGATATTCCAGCAGCAAGAGCTATGACAACCAAACCTGCTTTATATCCATCAATCAGTACACATGTACCTGCTTGAACGTTTTCTTTATTACGCAAGGAAACCCTCATCTGGATCTCTGAAAGTATAAAAAAATATGAAATATCACAAGAAAAGTACTGGTTTCGTCCGGAAACTGATAACTGCATGCAGAACTAAAATGCCTCAATGTAACGTGGAGCTTCAAAGTTTTTTAAAGCGAATGCGAAAGGATAACTCAATACCAATGGTGCTCATTTTATCATTTAAATTTAAACAAATTATAAAAAGTATCGTATGTGGTACATTTATGCACTACACTAGTATTTGGCTCCTAAGTAGGATTATGTACATTGACATGATTACCTACAAGCTACTCTTTCTGTTGGTGAAATTCATAAACAAAATTGTTATTTATTTCTTTATTTTTAAGAGTAGTCGGAATGCCATCCCAACCCACAGCGCTGTTCAGTTTTAGAGTAGCATTGAGGCGCTCGATCTCTTCACAGTCTGTGTCAAACATGGCCATGGAATTGGGAGATGAACCGATATGATCATGGTCGATAGGAGTAGTATTTATATTAGTTAAAATTTTGGAAGCCAGGTTTTCACCTACATTTGCAACATACTCGTTCACGACGTCAACTGATTGAGATGGATTAGCTGCTGTTAAAAATAGGAGCTCAGTAGCTGAAGTTTTCTTGGCTTGAATATTCGAGATAATCTTGATAAGATTCCAAGTGGCCGTAGGGTTTTTACGATGCTTTTCAAATTGATTACTCTCATATTGGCGTTTTAATTTCTTCAATAGGTTATTACAATAGTTTTTGTATCGGATATAGGTTATTTTCGAAATTTCGTTAGAAACATCTTTTTTTGTTTTCCGATTCAGCTTATCCCGGTGTCGAATGCACCTTAAAAGCCCGGGAGTAATCCAAGGCTTAATGATTCGCTTATTACTCGGGACAGCAGAGTAACGGCAATTTTCATCCACTATGTCGGCCACGATGACATTATGCCGATAGATTTTGTTACCTAATTTTAACTCCACCTCCTTCTTGCCTCGGACGATTATGTGCTGACCGGTAGCAGTCAGTAATTGTATACGGTCATGGTTATTGAAGAAGTCCCCAAGGAACCGACTTGCTAGGTGAGAATTGACGACCGTGTGAGAAGCACCAGTATCCAACGTCAGTTTGCATGCTTTTCCATAGACTTCGCCTTTGATGGGCAGGCTGTTTCCGTCATGGACCTGTGAGATCGAGATCCCTGGGGCTCTTTCAATACCAGCCAGCACCCGCTCCGCAGTCCTGGCGTTTACTCGTTTCCCTGCAGTTGTATCAGTTGCCCTTTCTTGCTGGGATTAATAATAATAATAATAATAATAATAATTTATTTGAAAAAAAAAAAAAAACCCTTAGACACTAATAACAGATTTGAGAACAAGTATACGGTAGATATGGAGGTCACATTACTGGTAGGTATACATTGTAAAATAAATGAGGTTGGGTTTACAGTAATTATGGGGCAAATACAGCAGTTGAAAACTCTGGCTCTGAAACTAGGCAATGCCTGTATCTTCAGAGTCAGTGATTCCTCTAAATAGTTAAAATGAGCCTGAGTACAACAAGGACACAGTGTGGCGAGTAGTAGTGTGCAAGGGCAACTATTTGTAGGGTTTGTAGGGTTTACGTATTTGGGTAGTAAAGAATGTGGGTGTATGTGTGTGGTGATGGTGTGTGTGTGTGTGTATGCGAGTGTGTCTTCGTGTGAACTCTCTATATACTTATATGATTATATTTCATGATATACATATAAAGAGATTTTCTGTTTCGTCATAAGATAAATGCAGTAAGTAATCCGTCAATTTGTTTTTTAATTCAAATTTATTTAGGGAATAAATGGATAATAATTTATTTAATTTGTTATATAATTTCGAAGCAAGAAAGGAAAATTGCCGTCTCGCGAAACTTGTTTTGGTTTGCTCTGTTCTGCATATAGGTTTACCGGTGCGAAGGGTGATATTTTTGTCGAATGGAACGGAGCCGTGTTTCCTAAGAATAGTTCGCAAAATGAAGAGTTTTCTTACAGATAGGATATTGCATTCTGAAAATAGGTCAGATGTTGGATATCGACGTGGCTTTTGCATCATTACCTTTAGAACAGCCCTTTGGGCTCGTTCAATGCCTAACATTGCCGTCTTGTCAGTCCCACCCCATACTGGGATACAGTATGAGAGGATAGACTGGCATAGGGCGAGGTAAACATTTCTTAGGGTGTTATAATCTGCCGACTCTCGGAGGCTTTTGAAAATATAGAGAAGACGTCTAACTCGGGTTTTTAAAGACTCTAAGTGTGTATGCCAGTTCAATTTCTCATCCACATATACACCTAAATATTTTGTGTTTGTGACAAGAGTAAGAGGTGAACAATTACAAGCATGAGATGGGTCCAGACATACATGTGCCTTGATGACTGATTCTCGGGGTGAAGGCGCTGATCTCGGGTTAATACGGAAGGCAACTGCTTTTGTTTTTAAGAGGTTTAGGGTAAGCAAGTTGGCAGAAAGCCAAGCCATTACTGCTTTCAGCGAGATCTCAGCATTTTGTTTAGCCGTTTTCCAGTCGGTACCATATGCTAGGAGTACTGTGTCGTCTGCGTACATATACGTTTCACAGTTTTGCAGCTTAAGTTTGCACAAGTCGTTAACATATAACTGGAAGAGAGATGGGGAGATTATGCTGCCTTGGGGCACACCATAGGTGATTTTTTCAACATTACTGGTCACTTGGTCTATTTGGACGAGTTGTTCCCGATCGGTGAGGAAGTCTTCGAAAATCCTTAGGGCGTTTCCCCGAATACCCGCAGCTTCCATCTTATGGAGGAGGATGGGGATAGAGACGGTATCGAAGGCCTTTGATAAGTCTAGAAAAATTCCGAAACAAGCCACCTTAGAGTCCATTTTCTTTGTAACTGCTTCTGTAAAACTCAATACGGCGTCCTCGGTAGAGATGCCCGGGCAAAATCCGTATTGATTATCTGCTATTGTATTATTAGATTGGAAGAATTTTGTTAAACTATTTTTAAGGATACGTTCGAGAATTTTAGAGAGAGTGGGAAGAACTGAAATAGGCCTATAATTTGTGACATCATCTCTATCCCCGTCCTTGTGAATTGGATGCACGAGAGCTCTTTTAAACGCTTTGGGGAAAGTTCCTGTTTGTATAGAGAGGTTGCAAATGTGTGCGATTGATGGAACAAGAAAGTTTTTGCCTAATTTTATCAATTTTGAAGAGATGCCGTCCCAGCCTATTGCGCAGTTGCTTCTAAGACTCATGATTATAGTTTCTATCTCTTCATGAGTTACTTCCAAAATGCACATGGAGTTTAGTTGCAGATTTGAACTTTCTGGAGGGGTGCTGTTCGGGTTAGGTGATATTTGCGAGGCCAGCCTTTCACCTACGTTGACGAAGTATTTATTTACTAAATTAGCTGATGAGATTGGGTCAGTCGCAATGTTTAGGAGTTCGGGAGCAGATAGTGGTTTGTGTTGGGTATGTGTGATTGTTTTGATTACGTTCCATGTTGCTTTAGAATTACCTTTGGCTTTATCTAATTCTAGTTTTTCATAGTCGCGTTTCAATATACGTAGTAAATTATTACAGAAATTTCTGTAGCGTAGGTATGTAATTTTTAAAACTGTATTATTTGGTGATTTTTTTAGGTTTTTGTGCATTAGGTCCCTATTTCTAATACATCGTAGCAGACCTGATGTGATCCATGGCTTGATATTCCTCTGCTTTTTTGGGACACGTACTCGTTTTGAGTGGAGATTTATTATTGAGGAAAGGGTGGAAATTAACTGATTAGTGGCCATGTTTGCATCAGTACAATGTAGTACTGGAGTGAAGTCTGTGTTTTCTAGAGCTAGCAGGATAGATGGGTAGTCAATGTGGTAAGCCAGCTTTGGAGGCTTATGTACGGCACGTTTAGTGCTCAGACATAGTAGAACCGGGAGATGGTCCGTCACTGGAGAGTCAATGACCATGGTTACCGCCGTATCTTTGGATTTCAAGAGTACATGATCGAGGCAATTATTTTGCCTGGTAGGTATATTGTGCGTGGGCAGTAGACCAAGAGATGCTGTCAAAGTCAGGTATTGATCAGACAATCTATCCAGATTATTTTCCTTTATGTCTATGTTTATGTCACCAATAAGTGCCATGTTTTTGTTTGGTGGAAAAGTGGTCACTATGTTGTGCAAGCTATCCATGAAATTGTCTATATTTTGGTAAGACGGGGAGCGATATATGGAAACAAGATAAAAGTTATTTTCAAAATTACATACTAAGCAATTTCCGTCCAGGAATTGTGGTTCGGATACACTAACCTTTAGACTATTTTTTATGAAGATTACCACTCCATCATTTTGTAATGGATTGTTAGATGTGGAAAAAGTGTCATAGCCGTTTAGTTCTGGAAGGGGGCCCGTAACTTTTAGCCAGCATTCCGTGAGCACAATGATATCGCAGTCAAAATTTAGAAGTGCAGTTGTAGCCAAAAAATGTTCAATATTCTTTTTAATACTCCTGATATTCTGATGGATGATTTTTAAATAATTAATAGGGTGTTTGATAACTGTAAGGCATTGACTCGGAGAACATAGAATTGATTGAGCTATGTTAAAGTGGTCTAATTCAGATATTATGTTAATTGTGTTGATCATTTTATTTAGTTAAACGTAATAAGGTAGGAACAAATGCAAGCGTGGTAATATAAACGTGTAGAAAAGTATGAATCACGGTGTGGATTCGAAAGGAGTATGTGGTAGTTAGGGTACTTACGGAACGTATTTTTGGTGCGAAATGAGTTTGTGAAATGTGTATGATTGTGATGTATGTGAGTAGTCAGATTAAGAATAGTGTATGAACGTGAAATTGAGTGAGAGAGAGTAAGATCTGTCAATGGGTTGGGGTGATAAACTAAATACATTTGAAACAATTGGACAAGGAGAAAAGTCCGGACACAGTACTTAAGCTTTACATATCTGAGTCATATTATATTGTCTTTTAAATCTATTAGATTTTGTTCTGAGCCTACCAGAAACTGTTTCTGTCCCCTCTCCCTACGCAGATAAATTTTAGCGTTGGATACCCAGCAAAACTTGAATCCGTTTTGCTTCGCAAACTCGCGGGCACGGTAAAACAGTGTCTTGCTAGAAGGCGGTAGATATTCATCAACAAAGAAGGGCTGTTTATTTCCTGGTAGTCCTAAGAGCTCCGTGTTTAATTTATCGTCAACTTTTCGATTCTTGTTATATCTTCTTACTGAGGACAGGAAGTCTTGCTTTTGTTGTACTCTATTGAACTCAAGTATGATGTTTTTAACTGAACCTGGTTTGGCAGGAGCCCTGTAGATATCCCGAAGATCATTGGGTTGTAGTTGAGTTCCCAGTAAACCTCCTAATTTGGTAGCTATTGCAGAAAGATCTTGTACGCTTTCGTTATCTTTTTGTGGCATGTTGCGGATCTCAATATTTGCATTGCGTGACACGTATTGCAATTCTTTAAGTTTTTTATCAAGGCTTAGAAGGTAGTTTTTATTCTCCTTGTTTTCAAATTCGAGATGTTCCACACTTTTCTTCATATCCTCATATGACTTATTGATGAAGTCCATTGACCTTTCTATTTGTTGATTCGAGTTCTGAATGGTAGAGTATTGCATCTTAAGGTCGGATATATCTTTAGCTAAGTTGGACAGAAAAGAATCTTGGTCTGCCTTCCAGGAATTCAGCATTTCTATGATTTCTTCCTTGAAGTCTCGAAGAAAACTTTTGGGTGAGCCGTCTAAACGAGGCCGTTTATTTCTAGTAGTTACATGGTCCGCAGAGATACCTTCCTCCATGTTAGCCGGGATATCTGAGTCTGACTGTGACTGCATTGTTGGGTCTTTCTTGGACGAGGGTGAGTGTTGCATTCGGGGCATGATTAAGTTTAGCACCAACTTACAGTGGAGACTTCGGTTGTAAGTTGCTTAGTAGCCGCAATTAGCGAGTGTAGTTTGCGCTTACGGAGCCGCTTGCTATAGGCTCGTAGCGAACGCGCCGTTGCAAGTGCGCGGTCGTAGCCGATGCGTAGCACTGGGGTGACGTCAGCGCGTAGAGCAGACGCATGCGCTCGTAGCACTCGTAGCAGTCGTAGATTTCGTCGATCGGTGAAACAGCGTCCGGGGCTCGGTGGTAGGATGCCCGACCGCTGAGCTGTGTGGCGCCGGTTCGAACCCGATGGTAGGGGGCCAAACGAATTCAGCCCGTTGCGGCGCGATGCACAAATATAGGATTGTCCCACTCTAGGCCAGCCCACTGGAGACCGTGTATTTAAATCGTTAAGGAGTAAGTGAGAATTGGAACTTGCAAGTTCAACCAATAAGTAATTGGCACAAAGATTATCGATTCACGGGCAGCGCGGATTTACTACACACGTCTGTTCCGCCGATTGATCTTCTTTCAGTGTATTTTTCTGCTAAAAAGAGCCAATTTCACCCGGCTCCATCTTTCCGAGGTGTAACCGTGCCGATAACCGACCGACTTGATCTTCTTGGTGTTACTTTAACATCTACCCTCAATTTTGGTCCCTTCATAGAGGCTAAGGCTCAAGTGGCTGCCAAAAAGTTGGGGGTCCTCGCAAGGGTGAGACGATACTTCACGCCGGAACAGCTGCTCCAACTCTATCAAGCGCAGGTCCGATCGTGTATGGAGTACTGCTCTCATCTTTGGGACGGATCTGCAAGATACCAGCTTGATGCCCTTGAGTCAATTGAGAAACGAGCCAAGAGGATCATCGGCAATGATAGACTCATTGAGTCAAAACTCCAAAGTCTTGAACATAGACGCCGAGTTGCTAGCCTGTCGGTTTTCTATCGATTACATTTTGGGGAGTGTGCGACGGAATTGCATGATTTGATTCCACCAAGCCCGTTTAATCTAAGGACCACAAGACGTACGGCGAAGTGCCACCGGTTCATGGTGGACATCCCATCCATACGCACAAAGCGTTTTGAGAAAACATTCATTGCACGTACAGCTAGAGAGTGGAATTCTCTACCGGAGTCTGTGTTTCCTGTAAGATACAACCTGGGAGTCTTTAAGTCAAGAGTGAATAGGTTACTTCTAGGCAAGCGTGCTCCATCTTCGACCGCATCATCGCTTAACATCAGGTGAGATAGTGGTCAAACGCGAGCCTATCAAACATAAAAAAAAAAAGAAAAAAAAAGTGAGTTGCGCTTTGGACATCTTGACCGAAGATGACCCCTTTCTCCACAAGTGTAACATCTAGGGCTATATCCTTGCGGACGATCGCGTACAGGTGATGCCACAACCTCCCTGATACGGTGTGTTCGATGGTCTTGCCTCACTGCCTCTACTTCCAAGGCATGGGCCAAGGCGTCCTTCAGTGTCTCATGGTGCCCAAATCTTACAGCGGCTCTAACTTCCAAGTCACGTATTCCGTCGACGAAAGCCTGTACCAGATAGCCATTGATGAGTGCAGGGGCGGGCTGGTATGCTTTCCGAACCAACTTTTCAAGCTTTGCTGTAGGTTTTCGGCACTACGTTGAACGCGATCCCTTAACTTAGCGCGTAATACGTGCTCCAAGTGCGCGTCGTCGTATCTGGACTCTAACGCTTCCAGCAGCTGCTCGGAGGTCACATCCTTGCCAAGAGCCTCAAGTATGGCTAGGGCCTGGTCTCAGAGGCCTAAGGTGAGCGCGGTCATAGCTTGTTCTTTGGTCCACCCATTCGCTTTCATAACGGCCTCAAATTGAATTTTGTAGGCCGACCATAAAGATGTTCCATCGAATGGTGGCACCTTAAATCCACGTGCCGAAGGTGCAGCAACCACTGTAGGCACACCCCCTCCAGCCCTAAGTTCACCTAAAGCCTTTTTTATCCCCGGCAATCTGAACTTCAGCTTCTGAGATGCGATTCTCATGCTGGTGAACCTGCTCCTTCATCACCTTGAACTCTTTGCCAAGTGTTGAGTGAAGGTCTTTAATGAGGAGCATCCGCTCTTCTTGGTGGCGGGCCTGTAACTCTTCTTGGCGACGGGCCTGCTCTTCTTGGCGGCGGGCCTGCTCTTTTTGGCGGCGGGCCTGCTCTTCTTGACGGCGAGCCTGTTCCTGCAACAGCGCCATTCGCGCAGACAAGTCTGGCACCGCTGGTGCTGAAGAAACTCCACATGGGCCAGCGACTGGCTCTGTCGCAGGCTGAGCACCACCCGTCGTCTGTATCGGGGAATCTCCAAACCGCTTCTGATCCATGTCTTGCTGTCGTTGATTCCTTGTACGAATACCCTCCGTGTCGTCCTTTGGTAAAATTGGCATAATTTATCCCTCACTTCTGATACCAATTTGTTACGAGCTGGGTATGGGATAAATTATTTTACACCAATTAATTAACTAAATATCCTTTATTAACTCAACAACTTATTTACTTAAACACTAAATCGCTTATAATCACTATTCTCTTCGTAATCGCTTGTATTCGCTTCCGTTCGCATCTGTAGTCGAAAATAGACTGACTCGCTCGCCCGCCGTCCGGCCTATTTATACAGTCATGGAAGTTTCCAGAACATTGTCGATTATGTACATTGACATGATTACCTACAAGCTACTCTGTCTGTTGGTGAAATTCATAAACAAAATTGTTATTTATTTCTTTATTTTTATTTTGGAACAGTTACAGATTATACAGTTTAGTTGTGTACGTTAATAGCCACATTAGTTAGGATCTGTGTCGTAGCTATTAGCGCCCACCTCCAGGAGGAAGACGACGTCAGCGTTCCAGATAAGGTAAAACCAAAAGAAAAATCACTTAACTAAAGTAGTTGTGTGTATTCATATTTGTAAATTGAGTAGGGAAGTGTGTGTATGTAAGTATGTCTGTGTGAGGAAGGGGGGAGAGGTGTGTGTGGGTGTGTGTGTGGGTGTGTGTGTGGGTGTGTGTGTGTGTGTGTGTGATAGTGTGTGTGTGATGGAGTGTGGAACGAGGCCATTACGGTTTTACTAAATTTTCGAGTTCGTCATATGTAAGCGAAGACAACCATCCACCTGTGAGCTTTTTGCAGTCTCGAGAGGAATGAGGATATATATTTAGTACCTTATTAATTGCATTACAAAGGGAGGGGGCAAAGAAAGTGTACTGACGTCGGACTATTTGACTGGAAGCTATCTGTATCAGGCAGACTCTGTCCGTCCTACGTTTGCCCTTACACAAGTTTGGATCGTAGGTCAGTTCAGAGTGCTTACGCAGAATAGTGTGGAGTACGAAGGAGTTCCTAACCGAGGGTAATTTAAATTGCGCATACAGTTCACTGGTACTGAATATAATAGGTTTGCGTGCCATGACTTTGAGTACTGCCCTCTGAGCCCTTTCCAAGCGCAAAAGCAGACATTTCCCAGCATTACCCCAAGCGGTCACACAGTACGTGATGATGGAGTGAGCAAGCGCAAAATATACAGTCTTTAGGGTAGAAATATCAGCAGAACTTCTAAGATTTTTAAATAAAAAAATTAGTTTTCGTACCCTAGCAACCAATGAATTTACCTGCTCTCCCCAAGTCAACGTACTATCTATCAGGATACCGAGATATTTAATATAATTTGATCGCAAAATTTTGGTACAGTTACAGGAAGTTCTCGTAGTTAAATTGCATGTGTGAGCGAACAGATCAAAGTGGGATGCTGGCTGGGATGCCATTTTCGGGCTGAATGTGATAAACCTAGTTTTATCTAGGTTTAATGTAAGGAGATTATTAGCCAGCCATTTAATAGTAGCCTGTAAAGCATTCTCTGCTAAAGAACGAGCTTCACTCCAATCACTGCTATGCACCAGTATTACTGTATCGTCAGCGTACGAAATCATTCTAGCATTTAGGTAGGTAGGTAGGGCCAATGACACTACCCTGTGGTACACCATATTTAATATACATTTCCTTGCTGATATATGTATCTATTTTGATCACTTGGGAACGATTTTGAAGGTAGCTCTCGAATAGTTGAAGGGGAAGGCCTCTAATTCCAATATGTTCAAGTTTCCCAAGCAAGATGGGGACAGAGACAGTGTCAAAGGCTTTGGCACGATCGAGAAAGATGGCAATAGTCTTATCTTTATTATTTAAGTTATAGGCCACTTCACCTAACAAATCCAAAACGGCATCCTCTGTGCTTTTCCCAGCTCTGAACCCGTATTGATTGTGGGCGAGTATATTATTTAATTTAAGATAATCATGAAGTCGTTTATTAATTATTTTCTCTAAAAGTTTGGACAAGGTCGTTAAAACTGAGATGGGTCTGTAATTGTTGACACTGCCTCTGTCTCCACTTTTATATATAGGATGGACCAGGGCCCTTTTAAAAACAGAAGGAAAGACACCAGACGTCAAGGCGAGGTTAAAGACGTGACAGATGATCGGAGTGAGAATACTTCTAGCAGCCCTAATAAGAGTAGCCGGAATGCCATCCCAACCCACAGCGCTGTTCAGTTTTAGAGTAGCATTGAGGCGCTCGATCTCTTCACAGTCTGTGTCAAACATGGCCATGGAATTGGGAGATGAACCGATATGATCATGGTCGATAGGAGTAGTATTTATATTAGTTAAAATTTTGGAAGCCAGGTTTTCACCTACATTTGCAAAATACTCGTTCACGACGTCAACTGATTGAGATGGATTAGCTGTTAAAGATAGGAGCTCAGTAGCTGAAGTTTTCTTGGCTTGAATATTCGAGATAATCTTGATAAGATACCAAGTGGCCGTAGGGTTTTTACGATGCTTTTCAAATTGATTACTCTCATATTGGCGTTTTAATTTCTTCAATAGGTTATTACAATAGTTTTTGTATCGGATATAGGTTATTTTCGAAACTTCGTTAGAAACATCTTTTTTTGTTTTCCGATACAGCTTATCCCGGTGTCGAATGCACCTTAAAAGCCCGGGAATAATCCAAGGCTTAATGATTCGCTTATTACTCGGGACAGCAGAGTAACGGCAATTTTTTTCCACTATTGATGAAACAATATTAACTAAGTTCAATGCAGCGTTGTCGGCGTCAGTGCAGCTTGTTACAGAAGAGAAGTCAGTGTTGCGAAGCATCTCAACGCAGGTTTCAATATCCACTCGTCTAGAGCGTTCACGGGGGGATTGAGGAATATCGAGACTGAGGTTGCAGGATATTATAACTGGCGCATGATCCGTAATCAATGAGTCGAGAACTAGAGATATGGACGGCTTTTTGGATTTGATTATGATATGATCCAGACAACTATCGTTCCGTGTAGGAAAAACGTGAGCTGGGAGCATAGCATGTGATGTAATAGTGTTAAGGTACAAGTCAGTATTGAGGTCGCCACAATTTGGTGCTATGTTTATGTTCACGTCTCCCACTAGAATAATAGACCTAAAGGTGCTTAATGAGTGAAGGATTGTATCTAGGCTAGAAATAAAGTTTTGAATGTTACGGGTTGAAGGAGACCGGTAGACAGCAATGATCGTAATGTCATTTTGAAACTTGAGAACCAGGCAGTTAGCGTCAGCAATTAATGGTTTTTCACAAGTGAATTTCAACTCCGGTCTAGAGAAAACCACCACTCCATCATTTTGGTTAGTGTGATCAGAAGAATATGTTATATAACCAGGTAATGATGGTATAAAAGGACACTTCTGAAGCCATCTTTCAGTTAGGACCACTATGTCAAATTGCACCTTTATTCTATGTAACAACAAGAGAAGACTGTTAAAGTTTATGTTGTTACCGATGCTTCTAATATTCATGTGAAATATTTTTAAGCCATTTTTAACGTTCACGAAATACGAATCGACTTGTTCCGGAGAACATTGGTATGAAGTTGACGCTGACAGTTTATCCAAATCATCTGATATAATTTCGTTATCATCCATTTGCAACACTAAAAACTAACAGATATTTCATTATTAATTTATTCAATGTGTCCGGTATAAACAGTTTAAACGAATATAGAGTGTAATATTTAAAAAAACTAACACAATACCAAAGGCTATTAAATAAAATCCTCTGTCCTCCCAGAGCAATGAATTGGGTGAATGTGTGTGTACGTGTGTGTGTGTGTTGAAATTTTTTGTGTGTATAGTATTTGAGATTAGGTTTTAGTGTTAGGATGAGCGCACAAAGTAACGATATAAACACAACATAATTAGAAAGTTGAAGTAAGAGACACTTACAGTTAATACCTGGATTACAATAATTGCGGTTACAAAGAAGTTTAATTTTTCTACGACACAGTTTTACAGGATATGAAAATAGATAAACAAGGTATAGTCACTTATTGGATTTCAGGGTCAGAAAGTCAGACTCTTCTTTAATAACGAAATGCTTCGCTCCTTCCTTTTCACGGAGAAATATTTTCCCATTTTTTATCCAACAGAATTTGTATTCCTGAGTGTTAGCAAAATCACGGGCTAGGAAAAATAAGCGTTTCATTTTTGAAGTCAGATTTTCAGAAATAAATACCGGTTTAGCCGGTCCACTAATTCTCAGATTTTCAGTTGACAATTTGTTATTTTCCTTATTGTATTTTTTATACATGTGGATAAACCTTTCCTTCAGTAAGTTGCTCGTAAAGTCTACAATTATCGGTTTGTTGTCCGGGTTTTTGGAACTAATGCGAAAAATGTCTTTTACTTCAATGGATTGGAATGATATGTTTAGGGTTGAACCGATACCGAGAACAGTATTTAACAAAGTTTCTTTAGATTCCGATTTGTTCACAGGGATATTCTTAATTTCAATACAGGATGATCTGGCTCCACGCTCCAAGAGTTCTAATTTTCCTTCTAGAGCTTGCAAATACTTTGAGTTGTGTTTACATTCGGTTTCAAGTTGGGTTTCCAACTGTACAATTTTATTTTTTAAATCCTCGTAGTCCTGTGAAAGAGATGTAACTGAGGATTGAATTTGAGAATTTTGTATTTTAATCTCGTCTACAGATTTGCATAACTGTTCAATTTTTTTATTCTGTTCCTCCTTAAATTCACGAAAAATATTTTTTATTTCCGACACAAATAAAGAAAACTGGTTACCCGGATCGGACCGTGCCTCGGAGCATTTACGCTTGTTGCGATGGGTTATGTTGGGGAACTCAGTATCAGAGCGGACCGATTTATCAGGAACGCTCTAATGTTTGGTTCTGACGAGCTGTGGTGCAACAATGCGGTTTTTGGCACTGCTAGTGACGTAGATGGTGCAGGAGTAGGTGGCGGAGATCTATTGATCGGCATCTTTCCTTGCTTGGCAAGACGCAAATACCAGGGCACACGAAAATCAAAGAAATAAAATAATCGTACTGGTAGTAGGGGTCAACACTCTGGTTCTTGATCGACAGTTTAGTACAAAACTTCGGTCGGCCACTGTAAGTTGACCCGTCTAGGATAAATGTTGACGTCTCCTTTCCGCTTCTGGAAATTAGGATGCGTATGCAGCGACAGAGATCGTTTATGAGTGCGTAGCGAGAATAATATAGCGGACGCTTTCTTAACACGTAGATCGGTATGTGATAGAAGAAAGAAAAACACTCACTTAATCCACTTGTGTCCTGCGCAGGCGCAGGAGGGCGCCGATATTGTCGGGCTGTTATAGCTCTTTGTTTTTATCCTCTCCTATTATGTCGCAGTAATTTAAATTCTAAATAATTTAATTTTCTGATTTAATAATTATTTAATCAAATAAACGGATGACTATGTTAACACGTCTGCGCGCTTCGGAAGTCCGGAGGGAAGGGAAGGGTCTATATATATTATATATATCAAGCATAACTCAACAATCAACACGACACTATTAGGATAGATAAATATGTTTTTCCTTAACATTGAGGGTTGTCTTTTCATATTTCAAATATATGACCAATTTCCACACAACATTAGACTTTTCTTCATTGTATTCATATAAATTACCTGTTAAAGATGAAAGTGGTCTTTTTTCTTACGTAGCAATGATGATAAATTCGCGAATTTCACGTACTGTCATTTTAAAAAATTAAAAAAAAAACGGCCATGGCACGTTGTGGCAATAAAAAAAGCCATGACGCGGTCTGAGCTCTAACTGATGCAAATACATCGCGAAATTAACACATTTGCACTTTTTTCGATCATTGCATGATTTCGGTCTTCTTCACTCCCATTTTTTTGATGAACATTTTCTTTTTGCAATTTAAAGTTACGTTAACACTGAGTTCGCATCGACCGCAGATTTTTATTAAACTAATTAATTTCTCAGATGGCTGTTAACCATCTAGCGATATTTGCGGCTACTCAAATTTACAAGGTTTGTTGAGATTCGTCTGGTAAGGCCTAAGTACCACTAGGTGTTCTTTATCGATAGCTATATGCAATAATATTGGCTGTGCTATACATAACACTACAGTGCTACATACACCAGTGCTCTACATTGCATACATGCAATGTGGGGTTAACTTTCTTTCAACTTACCTTGTCATATTAATAGTACACCTATGAACGAAAATTTCTTACCGGTTGTAGGAATAGCTAAATCGAGACCCAAGCGGGGCTTCCAAAAATATGTGCCCGGTACTGAACCCTGAAATCAAACAAATTCGTGTAGAAAAATGTATTTTTAATTAAAAGGCAATACTTCTGCCAAACCAACAAGTTTTATCGTATTATTTTCAGAAACTCGGGACATGTACTTAAATTCAATAAAAAATCGGGGTAGAAGATTTTAATGTGGGACAGAAACATTTAAAAGTATGTTTTGATGTCTTTTTTTATTTATTTAAGATAAAAAAAAACACAAAATCACAGCTTTTACATACAAAAAGCTGCATTCATAAGCAGCAGCATTCTGTTCATAGAGTAGTTTGAAACTTGATTTTTAATTGAATACAAATTTTTAATGTGAATTGTAATTTTTAATTTGAATTGTAATTTTTAATGTGAATTGTAATATTTAATGTTATTGTAATTTTTAATGTTAATTGTAATTTTTAATGTGAATTGTAATATTTAATGTTATTGTAATTTTTAATGTTAATTGTAATTTTTAATGTAAATTGTTATTTTTAATGTGAATTGTAATTTGATACTATTCATCATCATTCTCCTGCCCTTATCCCAATTTATTTGGGGTCGGCGCAACATGTCTTTTTCTTCCATACTCCTCTATTAGTCGTCATATCTGTAGTCACCCCTTTTTTACCCATATCCTCTTTCACACAGTCCAACCATCGTTTCTTTGGCCTTCCCCTACTCTTATAGCCATCCACATCCATACACAAGACTTTCCTCACGACATTTTCTTCATTCCTCCGCATCACATGCCCATACCACGACAACCGATTTCCACACAACTTTTCAGTCAGCGGTGCCACTTTCAGACTTCCTATTATATACTCATTCCTAATTCTATCCATCCAATTTTTTGATTTGATACTATTCATTTGATACTATTCATGAAACATATTTAACTCAACGTTTACGCTGAGTAGAGAACTTTTTCTATTCAAATAAGCTAACCAAATAGGAAAGGTAGTTGTTTTTAGACGTGACAGTGGAACATGTAGTCTGATATATCTATATATATAAAACAACACGGTATTTCAGTTTACGTCAGGCCTGTTGGTCTAGTGGTTAGGCACCCTGACTGCTATGCCGGAGGTCGTGGGTTCGATTCCCACCCAGGACAAATGTTTGTGTAATGAGCACGATCATTTGTTCTGCGTCTGGGTGTAATTTATCTATAATGTTTATGTATTTAGAAATATATAAGTATGTTTATCAGTTGTCTAGTACCCATAACACAAGCTCTGCTTAGCTTGGGACTAGATGGCGTTGTGTGATAGTTGTGGAATGTTATTATTATTATTCCATTTATTTAATTTTATGTACATACAATTTTAAATTTTTAAATATTTAGGTGCTTAGAAAAACATAAATAAATACAAAAACATTTAAAAATATAAAAAGTAGTAGCCACTGGTATTGGGAATAGGGCCCAAATTACCGGTGGTAAGGGCTCCTGAGAAAGGAATCTCCTAACAATACGCGCCGTGTCCTGGAGTACTGCTTTCTGTATCAAGCCCTTGATCCAACTGCCCAACGAGAGCCTCCTGAGATGTTGGTCAAGGCTCTTGGCTATTAAGCCATTGGCCGTCACGACTATCGGCACAATGACTGCTGTATCCACGCGATCGCGATCTCGCGAGCCAGATCAAGATACTTTGTTTTTTTATCTTTCTCAGCCTTCACGAGGTTCTCGTCATGAGGGACAGCTATATCAACAATCACTGTGCGACGCTCTTGTCGATCTATCACCACTATGTCAGGCTTATTGGCAACAATAGTCCTGTCAGTGATGATAGATCGATCCCAATACAACGTGATATTGCCATTTTTCGAGAACTGGGTCGGGCTCATACCTATAGTACGGTACTTCAGATTCCACAAGATTGTATTTAAGAGCAAGTTGCTGGTGGATAATCCTGGCTACAAGGTTGTGTTTATGCAAATAGTCTCCGTTAGCTAGACGAGAACAACCAGAAATAATGTGTCGGATTGACTCCTCGGGCCGGTGGCATGCCCGACAGATGTCAACCGTACCGTCCTTCACAATGTATTTCCGGTAGTTATTCGTCATCATAACTTCGTCCATAATCGCACAGACAAAACATTCGGTTTCACCGAATAGGTCACCAAAGCGCAGCCAGGATACGGACGCTAAGAGATCTACATCGGGTCCATGTAGGACCCGGTAAAAGCGTCCGTGAAGTTCCTTGCTCTGCCATACTTCCTTGCGATCATTAGTATCCAGTACTTTAAGTTTGCGCCAGTTCTCGTTTGCCAAGGAGAGCGGGGTGAGGCCCTTGTCCACAGCGGCCACATCTCAATGCATACCCACGTCGGTTTCTAGGAAATATTCCCTAAGGCTGCATACCTCGCGGTTGTGTAGGGTCTTAGCATTTAAGAAGCCACGACCCCCACATTTCCGCGGGATATACAGCCTCATCACCGATGATCGTGGGTGATGCATCCGATTTGCGGTCAGCAGTGTGCGGACCCTCCTATCAAGGGCGTCAAGTTCCGTCTGAGTCGATTTGAGTATGCCGAAGGAGTACATCAATACCGGCATGACCCAACCGTTGAAGGCGCGCACCTTGTTCCCGCCTGATAGAAGACTATTTAGTATACTTTATTCAGGCGGCCAAAGAAGCGCTCCCTCAACGACTGTTTCACGTCAGCAGTATTGATGCCTAACGCTTCCGACATACACAAATACTTGTAGGTTTCGGTTGAGCAAAGGGATCTAAGATGTATGGAATCCAAAAGTTGAGTGCCCACGGATTCCATAATCTACCCTCGCTTTACATGCATGACTGCACATTTGTCCACACCAAATTCCATCATGATGGCGCTACTGAAGGTTTCTGTTACCTTCAGTAGCTTCATCAGTTGCAAGTTGTTGGGGGCAAAGAGTTTCAGATCATCCATGTAAAGGAGGTGTGATATGACCTGACCACCTCTTCTCAACCGATAGCCTCCAGTAGTATACTGAGGGTTGAGGGCCAGACAAAACCACAGTGGACTCAGATTGTCGCCCTGGAATATGCCACGGTCGATCCTTATCGGTTCGCTGTTCTCCTGTATCTGCCGACATCCTGGATAGTGAAGGACTGTACTCCACTGCCCCATACACGACATCAGGATGGTGCGCAGAGTTGCATCAACTTTGTACAAATCCAGCACCCTCATGAGCCATGTATGTGGCACCGAGTCATAGGCCTTCTTGTAATCTATCCAACATGTCGACAGATCTCTTCGAGAACGACGATCCTGTTGGCTAATAGCAATATCGATGAGGAGCAGCTCCTTAGTACCGCGGGACCCATTCCTACATCCATTCTGGGAGGCTGACATGTTATGATTTTTATCAATATGGATGTTAATTTTAGCTCTCAGAATGGATGTAAGAACTTTATAGACCGTCGGTAAACACGTGATTGGTCTATAATTCTTAGGTTCCGCAGTACTACCTGATTTATGGAGCAGGTGGGTTATTCCTGTCGTAAGAAACTGGGGCAGCGACCCTGACTCTAAGGCAGACTGGAACTGAGCTGCCAAGCGAGCGTGCCACCTTTGGAACCATTTAATCCAGAAATTGTGCAGCCCGTCCGGCCCCTAGATTTCTAGTTAGGCAACGGACGGACTGCACGAGCTACATCTTGGGGGCTGATGGTCATTGCCCCCATTTCTGGTATAAGGTCGCACGCACGCTCGACCTCTCGAGTCCAATCACCCTCGGTGTGCCTGACAGGCACCGACCAGATGCTGCAGCAGAATGAACTCATAGCGTCATCATCCGGTAAATGCTTATCAGACACACCTTGGTCCGGTCGCTCCCAAGCCCTATAAACCCACCTTTCGTTGCTTTGGAAAGTGCGATTCTGAGTGTACCGCTCCACTCGCCGCTTGTACCGACGAATACGATTTGCCCATGCATAGACCTTCTGCTTCAGGAAGTCAATACGCTCTGTGACGCGGGTCAGATAATCTCGGGAACTAATATCAGTCCCCGAGAACGCCCGCCTCACGAAACGCATCACCCTAGGGCGAGTGCTGCCCTCCTTGAAGCAGATAAGCTTGCCGATGAGTGCTCTAGCCTCACCGATACGACACTCAATTCTACACTGCCAAGCTGGTACAGCAGGTCGTGTAGCTCTGTCACAATTGGTGAACTTGACGTGAGCTACACGACATGCCGCTGCAGCTGCGCAGTATAAGATTGAGTGGGTATCGGCAAGGTCTTTGCTGTTATCAAAACAATTTGATAGCTGCGAATCTAGAGCACACACCAGCGCCTTATTTTTCTTATGCATGGGCAAACGAGGTAGACGAGGTCTAAGCAAAGGCGGTGTGGAGCGGTACTCCCGGAATGCATCCTCCAAAGCGCTCCTCAATCGTTCATTGCATTGAGTACTCACGGATATAGCCGCGTCATCATCATCTTCACCAACGTCGTCGGGTCGCGGTGAAGCACTGGGTTGCAATTGCACCGTGGCCCGTGGCGAAACAGGTGAGACACGGCTACTCCGTGATTCGAGGCGTAGTCTATCAAGTACGGCGTCATCCAGCATACGGTTACGCTGGATGACCCGCACCTGATCCGACAGTCGTTGGGCCGAAACGTTTACAGCTGGCTCAAGCACCTGAAACAGAGAGAGCATCTGACTACGGTACGCAGTCAGGTTACTTCCCCCCTCTGTAGTCCCAAAGTATGAGTGCATGACGTTTTCGTTAATGGTTTGCGTCCATCGCATGCGCTGCACACTACCACCGGCAGCGGGAGTTGCGTAGACACTTGAGACACAAAACTACGCCAATTTTACATCACAATATCCACTAGGAATCAATAAACGAATAATTAAAACAGCCACTGAACTGCACACGAGAAAATCCTGCCAAAAACTCTGTGACACAATAACTGTTGAAGTATTGCCAAGGGCATAAAATCTATTTACTCCTATTTTTAACACCTCTCGAAAAAAGCTAGGGATGACAAAGGAGTTTTTTTGAACATGAACAACTATAATTGTTTTTGTGGGTTTGTTTCTTCAACCTCACAGCTCTCTGAGCGCTGAACCGATTTCGATGCGGTTTTTACAGTTTAAAAGTATTTTTATGCGACATCGCTCGTATTTATGTCGGGAGCATTAACGTTTTCTTTTTCTCAAAATATAATTTTTACTTACATAAATTTCCAACCGATTTTTTCAAAAGAAGTAAGAGACAGAGGGTGACGACGACCGTGACTGACAGTCGTGAGGAGGGGAAGGAGTCAGAGGTCTTACCCCTTAAAAAAAATAGTGATGTTGAAATTGACTTTTTCTTTTTATTTTATCCCCAATCTTTAGAAACCTTGCCTGTTAACTCTTTGAAAGTTATCTGCTGGATTTTAGACTTGGGCTTAGGCATCCTACTTATTAATTACTATAAGATGCGAAAATGGGGCCCAAGATTTTTCTCAAGCAGGGCAGATTTTTTAAAAATACAAACCCCACGTGAACAAATCAGCGTTGATATGAAAATATCATACCCAAATTGAATTTTAAGCCCTCACAGCTATCGACTGGGATACCCCTGCTTACTAACCATTTGAGGAAACTGAAAAACACATTTCATAATCGTACACAAGCACACTACACAAAAAATATGTATAATGGATTTTCCGAACATTCAGTAATTCATGACATAAACATGCGGTCGTATGTACATTGAAAAATACACAAATAAAAACAAATTACATATCAAATCGTCATCATTCTCCAGCCCTTAACTCAATGTATTTGGGGTCGGCGCAATATGTCTTTTTCTTTCATACTCTTCTATTAGTCTTCATCTCTGTAGTCACCCCCTTTTTACCTATATCCTCTTTCACACAGTCTAACCATCGTTTCTTTGGCCTTCCACTACTCATAAAGCCATCCACATCCATACAATTTTTTTTTTATAAAATTACACAACAAATCATCAACAGTAATGATGAAAATTATCCTTTAACAATTAAAAAAAACACACATTTTATGGTAATTCTCTGGCGCTGGTATTATACGCATGACGCATATAAACGCAAATGCGATACGTAATACGCTCGCGAGCGTCGCATTCACTCACACACGTATGAAAAAGTGGCTTTACGATAAACGTTGCGTTTTGTATTAAACACGGAATCTGGACATTTTAATCTAAGCCTAATCTGTTGTGTAGAGTATTTCAATTCGCTAACAGCAAGTTAACTACCAGCGGACGTCATCAAGCTGAAGTCATTGTCCCGAATTTACCGAATGAAATTTGTTTTTTCGTTTTGGCCTTTAGTCGTTTAATGTGAAAGTAAAATGAATGAATAAGATCCTTTCGGAATGCATCGCAAGCACAGAATTATTAGTTTTATTATTGTGCAGGTTTACGAGCTTGACGCGGACGAAGTCGCGGGCAAAAGCTAGTTATCGATATTACGAGTATGTGTCTGGTAACAGAGAAAATAAATGGCGATACTTCCATTTATATTCTGACGAGTCTTTGACGGCGGCATAAGCTAAAAATACTGATGAAATCTGTCTGGCTCCACATAGAAACAGGAGTCACAAGAATAGCAGAAAAATAATACGTTGGATAATAAAAAAACAAATGGTAAAATTAATTAAACTGAGCATCTTGTAGGTACATATTCTGCCATATCGTCGAACAAACTACGCAATTCCATTTGTTGATGTCTGCTCCGCACCCCAATAAATAATATGATACCAAATGGCAAAAGGTGTCAGATTTTCTGATATCTGACAACCGTAAGGATTGTCAAAGATCTACAAATGACAACCGAGATTAATGGCGATACGCGCTTTCAGAGGTACGGATGAACGAGACTTTGTATGAAATGGGTGGTCACACACTCACGGATCAACCTCAGCATCCATTGTGCTTAACCTTGAGGATCGAACCGTGCGGCTGTTATTTACTTTACTACGAGCTCCTCAGCCACGAGCTTTCAAACTATGGTTCAATGTAAATTTTTGAAACATCATTTTATTAAAACTAACTCGAGTTAAGTTGGTCAGTATACGCTCACCATAAGCATGCGGTACAGAACTTATGTATCGTAAATACATATATTTGTATTATTCAAAGTCCACTTACCATTGCCATTGGAATAAAATACATGTACGTTACGTAAATAAACATGATGCTCATTTTGTTAATCTTAAAACGAGAACAATACATCATTGCTAAACGAGTTAACGCACGGTTCTGACTTTATTTGGACTATGAAAATGTTATACCAAATTTGTTATGATGACAATAAATTCCTACCGAACGGTGGCAGTTGCTTGCAAACACTGTGTTGCTGTTTTGAGGAATCGTGAAAATGCAAATGTTGAATATTCTGTATTTGGGGTTCCATAGTGTTAGAATTGTATCTGGTATGGTAGAAGTCCTATGGTATGGTATGGTAGAGTCCATCTGTCTGTTCGTAAGTTCTTTAACAGCGGACTGTATCTTGAGCTCTATTGCCGCTGTAAAAAGAAATAATAACATTAAATACTATGTTTTTGAGGTCTCACGTATCTGCAAATGCTTAACTAGTAGCCCCCAAGATAGAAATTATAAAAATTTAAATTTATCGCAGCCAAATCTCAGAAAATAAAATACGGAAAGAAGAAAAAATATTTCGAGCAGAGCGACAGATGCCATTATGTCATGTAAAGAAATACAAATATTACGATGGAAGAAGATCACATCTAAACTTCAACGATGTTGACGAGAGCTGCAGCTCGAAGAGCATGCTCACCAACTCCGAACTCGTCACTCAGCTTCTGCTCGCCGCCGCCGGAACTTAGGCAGCCCCACCGTGAGTGCAGTTGGATCGAGCTTAAGCGACGAGTTCTACTCTCCGCCTACGACACCACGAGCTGCACGACGGCCGGCTGCTGGTATGTTAAGGATCTCGATCCCCGAATGTGCAGCGCATGCGATGGACGTAATCCTGATGGATTACGTCCATCGCATGCGCTGCACATTTCGTTGTTTTCGTTGTTTCGTTTCATCGTTTCGTTGATACGAAAACGTCATGCGCTCATACTATGTATTACATTTACTTATTTATTACTTACGTAATGATTAAGCTAACCGCGTGACGAAATAACACTAGTGCGTTGGCCCTAAAATGTCAGTTTTAGGGCCAACGCAACTCAGTTGACCGCGGTCCGCGCGCGGAAGCTTTGCTTGTAATAAAAATGCCTAGTTGCGTAGTAAAAGGATGCAAAAAATTACAATATAAAGATGAAAAAGAAACATGGTATATCGTATCATCGGCCCGTAACCTTACATTACTGTTGCAATTAAACAATTAAATTAGGGCGCTACCCAAACAGAGGACACCGTAAAACGTCCACTTTTTCGTCGCACAGTTAGCCATATTGCTACATATAACAAGCCTGAAAAAAAACAGCGTATAGTCAAGTATATAAAAAAAAGACTTATGCTGAGATATTTTAAAGAAATGACCTAGGATCTTGAAAAAAAAAATTTCAAGAAAGGACACGAAAATTCTTTTTCGTCTCGAAATACTCAATATTTTGAGTGACAAGTACTCATATTTTTGTAACTATATAATAGGAAATTCTAAAGAAATACGTAAAAATGTTTTAACATTGTGGAGTATTTTTTTTAAATTAAATTAATATTGCGTCATAACTTTCATATTGGCTAACACGAGATTCAACTCAAATAGTAATAAACATTCTCACAAACTTTCACATTTATAATATTAGTAAGAAATCATACAAATATACCACGTTGTTTAGAATTACGTAATTAATACGGGCTAAGTTCATTTTCCAATTTTCAGCTGATCCCAGAATTTACAAAAAAAAATTTTTTTCAGTAGCCACTTACATACTTTCGTAGCTACGTTATGTATTCGATTAGTTATCCGATTCCGTAATCCCCGGATTTTTTTGATGGATGACTTGAAAGTTTTTGCCCCCAACAATCTGCAACTGATGGAGCTGCTGAAGGTAACTGAAACCTTCAGTAATGCCATCAGGATGGACGTGGGTGTGGACAAATGCGCAGTAATGCATGTAAAGCCAGGGGAGATTGTGGAATCCGTGGGACTCAACTCTCGGATTCCATAAACCTGAGATCCCTCTCTCCAACCGAAACCTATAAGTATTTGGATATGTCGGAAGCGTTAGGTATCAATGTTACTGACATGAAACATCGTTGAGGGAGCGCTTCTTTGGCCGCCTGAAGAAGGTATTGAATAGCCTTCTATCGGGCGGAAACAAGGTGCGCGCCTTCAACGGCTGGGTCATGCCAGTATTGATGTACTCTTTCGGCGCACTCAAATGGACTCAAACAGAACTTGACGCCCTGGATACGCGGGTCCGTACACTACTAACTGCACACCGAATGCATCACCCACGTTTGTCAGTGATGAGACTGTATATCCCGCGGAAGTGTGGAGGCCGAGGCTTTCTAAATGCTACATTTCTAATGCAACACTCCACAACCGCGAGGTATGCAGTCTGAGGGAATATTTCCTAGCTGCTGACGTTGGTATGCATCGAGATGTAGTGGCGGTGGACAAGGGCCTTACTCCACTTTTCTTGGCTAACGAGAACTGGCGCAAACCTCTAGTGCTTGACATTAACGGTCGTAGGGAAGTATTGCAGAGTAAGGAACTTCACGGACGCTTTTTCCGGACCCAACATGGGCCCGATGTAGACCGATTAGCGTCCGTAGCCTGGCTGCGTGTTGGTGACCTTTGGGGAAACCGAAGGTTTTGTCTGTGCAATTATAGACGAAGTTATCATGACGAAAAACTACTTGAGATTTATTGTGAAGGACGGCACGGTTGATATCTGTCGGGCATATCATCGTCCGGAAGAATCAATCCGCCACATAATCTCTGGTTTTTCTCGTCTAGCTAATGGTGAGTACTTGCATAGGCACAACCTTGTAGCCAGGATTATCCATCAGCAACTTGCTCTGAAATACTCTCTCGTGGAATCGGAAGTGCCTTACTACAGGTACGTGCCCGACCCAGTTCTCGATAATGATCATATCTCATTGTACTGCGATCGGTCCATCATCACTGACAGGACTATTGTAGCCAATAAGCCTGATATAGTGGTGGTGCACCGAATCGAGAGGCGTGCAATGATTATTGACATAGCCGTGCCGCATGACGAGAACCTCGTGAAAGCTGAGAAAGATAAACAAATCAAGTATCTTGAACTGGCTCGCGAGGTTGTCGACATGTGGGATGTGGACTCGGCGATCATTGTGCTGATAGTCGTGTCAGCCTATGGCCTTTTAGCCATGAGCCTCGACCAACACCCCAGGAGGCTCTCGTTAGGCGGCTGGATTAAGGGTTTGATTCAGAAAGCTGTACTTCTGGACACGGCTCGCATTGTCAGGCGGTTCCTCTCTCTGGAGCCCTGTCCGCCGGTAGCTTGGACCCTGTTCCCGATACCGGTTGGCTACTATTTTTATATTTTTAAATGTCTTTTTATCTTTTTTATTTAAATATTTAAAAATGTAAACAATATGTATATACAAATAAATAAATGGCATAATAATAATACACTTCTGGACACATCTATTGGCCCACCTTGTATTTTCAGTTTCGTTTGGTCCTAGCTAAAATTTTATATTAGGTCGAGCAAAAAGTTTTTATGCAGTTTTGAACCTGGCACATTCACAATTTCATTCAATAGTCTTTTTTTGAATTTCGAACACAGAATTTAAAGAAACAAAAGACAATTTGGAGCCTGTTTGTTGATATCAAACAATCGAATACTAAGAAAACTTGGTTTTATTGGTTTACTTGGATTTAATTCTTGAAAAAGTGATTGATATCTTTGGTTTTGCAACAAACATTACTTATTCTTAACATTAAGGTGAGGTTCTATCAATAATCTAGGGATACTTCACCTGAAGTCGCCGCCCAAGCTGTGGAACTTATTCAGGCCGGACACAGCCAAAGAAACGTGAGTGCTCAACTTAATTTAAGTCGATCTGCGGTTCGAAATGTTTATCGGAGGTACCTAGAGACTGGCGGCTTTGTTCGTCGCCAAGGAAGGCCACGATCTCGGGTCACAACTGAAAGGCAGGATCGATTCATCGTGACGACCAGCTTGAGAAATCGTCACCTTACCTCCATTGAGATACAAAACCAACTTCGCGACTTCCACGGAGTATCTGTGAGCGCTCGAACTGTTCGGAGAAGGTTAAAAGAACGCGATATGGTACCACACAAGCCAGCTAATGGGCCCAAACTAACGCGAGCCCACCGAACAGCGCGCCTTCATTTCGCACGCAGTCATTTAAATTGGACACAGCAAGATTGGAGCCGTGTACTCTTTTCTGATGAGTCTAAAATTGTGTTACATGGCAATGATGGAAGGAAGAAGGTCTACCGACGTAAGGGAGAGCGTTTCGCACAATGCTGCTTTGAAGAGAGGGTTGCTTATGGCGGTGGCTCATGGACTGTCTGGGGCGGTATATCCGCGAGCGGCAAAACTCAACTTGAGGTTGTTACAGGACCACGGCTGCCAACATTAAATGCTGAAAGGTACATTCGTGAGTGCTTAGAACCTCACGTGATACCATACGCGGACTATGTGGGCCCAAATTTCCTTTTTATGCATGATAATGCAAGAGCCCATGCGGCCGGCATCGTCAGGGAATATCTTCGGGATGTGAACATCACAGTTATGGACTGGCCAGCCAGAAGCCCAGACATGAACCCCATTGAGCACATGTGGGACGAGCTAAAAAGACGTGTTAGGGCTCGTCAGCCAGTTGCCCAGACGATGCAGGAGTTGAAAACTGCCACAGAAGAGGAATGGGAGATGATCCCTCAAAATTTCATAGAGCGGTTGATAAACTCTATGCCTAATCGTATGAGAGCTGTGGTAGATGCCCATGGAGGCAACACGCGTTATTAAATTAAACCTTTATTTGATAAAACATGTTTTTTATTCAAAAATCAATTGCCTTTAACAAGGCGCATATCCGACTTGTTAGGCGTAGCTCCATGTCGTATGGTATTCTGAATTCAAATTTAAAACAATACGATCGAAAAAGATGGTAAAATGTATCAGGTATAAAACTGCATCAACAGTTTTTGTTCAATCTAGCAATCATATTTCGGTAGGGGCCATCGAAACCTAAACTCTAAGGTGGGCCAATAGATGTGTCCAGAAGTGTATAAAGACACATAATACGGAAAGAATAATACGGCCAATCTGTGGCCCGCCTGTCGTGCCGACTGTCATAATTTTTTACAAATATTTTTCGAAATTGATTTATATATATGTATAAAATAGTGAAAATAAGACTAACAATAACAATAAAAATAATATTACAAAGTAATAACTATTCATAGTGAACAATAGTGAGATGAAAACTACAAAAATATGACGGAACTTTTGACAACGCGAAAATGCTAACTAGAAACCGGGCCAAATTGCTGACCACACACCCAACATCTTCGGGTTTGTCGCTCAGCTCCACCTCGCAGCCGCCGGGACGTGCACCAGCCGTGAGTCGAGTGATTTCGGCTGCTGCAGTTGCGTCGAGCTCGAGCGTCGAATACTTCTTGCCGCCGACGTCACCACCACTTGCGCGTCGACGGGGAACAGGCCGACCTCCGGCCAGCTTAGGACCTCGAGGCCCGCCGGCCCCTGATGGGGTCCCCGCTGCCGGTGGAAATGTGCAGCGCATGAGATGGTCGCAATCCATAAACGAAAATGTCATTAAGGCATTAAGTCCGCCTTTGTACATTTGTGTTGCATGAAGTTTTAATAAATAAATAAATAAATAAAATGTCATGCGCTCATACTTTGGGGCTACAGAGGAGGGAATTAACTTGACTGCGTACCGTGGTCGGATGCTCTCTCTGTTTCAGGTGCTTGAGCCAGCTGTCAACGTTTCGTCCCAGCGACTGTCGGATCAAGTGCGGGCTATCCAGCGTAACCGTATGTTGGATGACGCTGTACTTGATAGACTACGCCTTGAATCACGGAGTAGCCGCGTCTCACCTGTTTCGCCACCGGCCGCGGTGCAACTGCAACCCAGTGCTTCACCACGACCCAATCACGTTGGTGAAGATGATGATGACGCGGCTATATCCGTGAGTACTCAATGCAATGAACGATTGAGAAGCGCTTTGGAGGATGCATTCCGGGAGTACCGCTCCATACCGCCTGGGTTTAGACCTTTTTCTACCTCGTTTGCCCATGCATAAGAAAAATAAGGCGCTGGTGTGTGCTCTAGATTCGCAGCTATCAAATTGTTTTGATAGCAGCAAAGACCTTGCCGATACCCACTCAATTCTATACTGCGCAGCTGCAACGGCATGTCGTGTAGCTCACGTCAAGTTCACCAATTGTGACAGAGCTACACGACCTGCTGTACCAGCTTGGCAGTGTAGGATTAAACGTCGTATCGGTGAGGCTAGAGCACTCATCGGCAAGCTTATCTGCTTCAGGGAGGGCAACACTCGCCCTAGGGTGATGCGTTTCGTGAGGCGGGCGTTCTCGGGAACTGATATTAGTTCCCGAGATTATCTGACCCGCGTCACTGAGAGTGTTTTGACTTCCTGAAGCAGAAGGTCTATGCATGGGCAAATCGTATTCGTCGGTACAAGCGGCGAGTGGAGCGGTACACTCAGAATCGCACTTTCCAAAGCAACGAAAGGTGGGTATATAGAGCTTAGGAGTGACCGGACCAAGGTGTGTCTGATAGGCATCTACCGGATGATGACGCTATGAGTTCATTCTGGCGCAGTATCCGGTCGGTGCCTGTCAGGCACACCGAGAGTGATTGGACGAGATCGAGAGGTCGAGCGTGCGTGGGACCTTATACCAGAAATGGGGGCAATTACTATCAGCCCCCAAGATGTAGCTCGTGCAGTCCGTCCGTTGCCTAACTGGAAATCTCCAGGGCCGGACGGGCTGCACAATTTCTGGATCAAATGGTTTCAAAGGTCGCACGCTCGCTTGGCAGCTCAGTTCCAGTCTGCCTTAGAGGCAAGGTCGCTGCCCCAGTTTCTTACGACAGGAATAACCCACCTGCTCCATAAATCAGGTAGTACTGCGGAACCTAAGAATTATAGACCGATCACGTGTTTACCGACGGTCTATAAAGTTCTTACATCCATTCTAAAAGCTAAAATTAACATCCATATTGATAAAAATCGTATCATGTCAGCCTCCCGGAATGGATGTAGGTATGGGTCCCGTGGTACTAAGGAGCTGCTCCTTATCGATATTGCTATTAGCCAACAGGTTCGTCGTTCTCGAAGAGATCTGTCGACATGTTGGATAGATTACAAGAAGGCCTATAACTCGGTGCCACATACATGGTTCATGAGGGTGCTGGAGTTGTACAAAGTTGATGCAACTCTGCGCACCATCCTGATGTCGTGTATGGGATAGTGGAGTACAGTCTTTCACTATCCAGGATGTCGGCAGATACAGGAGAATAGCGAACCGATAAGGATGGAGTGTGGCATATTCCAGGGCGACAGTCTTAATCCACTGTGGTTTTGTCTGGCCCTTAACCCTCTCAGTATACTACTGGAGGGTTCGGGACAAGGCTATCGGTTGAGAAGTGGTGGTCAGGTCATATCACACCTCCTTTACATGGATGATCTGAAACTCTTTGCCCCCAACAACTTGCAACTGATGAAGCTACTGAAGGTAACAGAAACCTTCAGTAGCCCATCAGGATGGAATTTGGTGTGGACAAATGTGCAGTCATGCATTTAAAGCGAGGGGAGATTATGGAATCCATTGAACTCAATTCTCGGATTCCATACACCTTAGATCCCTCTGCTCAACCGAAACCTACAAGTATTTGGGTATGTCGGAAGCGTTAGGCATCAATACTGCCGACATGAAACAGTCGCTGAGGGAGCGTTTCTTTGGCCACCTGAATAAAGTACTAAATAGTCTTTTATCAGACGGGAACAAGGTGCGCGCCTTCAACGGTTGGGTCATGCTGGTATTGATGTACTCTTTCGGAATACTCAAATTGACTCAGACGGAACTTGACGCCCTAAATAGGAGGATCCGCACACTGCTGACCGCAAATCGGATGCATCACCCACGATCATCGGTGATGAGGCTGTATATCCCGCGGTAATGTGGGGGTCGTGGTTTCTTAAATGCTAAGACCCTACACATCCGCGAGGTATGCAGCCTTAGGCAATATTTTCTAGATACCATACCGACGTGGGTATGCGTCGAGATGTGGCCGCTGTGGACAAGGGCCTCACCCCGCTCTCCTTGGCAAAGGAGAACTGCCGCAAACTTAAAGTACTGGATACTAATCACCGCAGGGAAGTATGGCAGAGCAAGGAGCTTCACGGACGCTTTTACCGGGTCCTACATGGACCCGATGTAGATCTCATAGGTGCTACAGTGTCCACGGCCGATGGAACCAGTTACACCATTACGGAGGCTTTTGATTTTCTGGTGTCGTTTGATAATCAATTTCATATTATCTCAATGTTGGTAATGCCAGGATTATCACAAAATCTACTTCTCGGTAAATATTTGTTTGATGCGTTCGGAATCCAATTAGAGCTCAAGAGTGTTTGTGAATTTATAATTATAAACACAGAGATCTCACTGCTAGAAACTTCCAAAACAACAAAAATCATACCAATAGAAGATTTAAGTGTCAGGCAGCAAAAGGAATTGTTTGGGCTAATTACAGAAATGAAGAATAGTATTGGCACTGGGTTAGGTAGAACTCATATTCTAAAACACACCATTGACACAGAAAATCACAAACCTGTTTTTCAAAAACAATATAATTTCTCACCAACCATAGCGGTGGTTGAATAGTAAACTGCTTAAATTCCAACACAAGTTTATTAACAATAAGATGTGCCAGCCTAAACAATTTTTCTTTTTTCTCCAATTTATTTATATATTTATTTATATTTATATATCGGAGAGTAAAGGAGCAAGCAAATAATCATTACTGCCGTTTGGAACTATTAGTATCTAGCTAAAAAATAATGAACAAACACTTCCTAGTCACCACATATTGTTAAAGTGCCATCTTGCGTCACAGGGAGTAACTATTTCTAGCGTTGCGTATATCACGCGACGTTTACAGTATTATTTCTAATTTAAGGCAGATGGCGGAAGTAGAAAAATTAAAACGGATTTTAAACCCGATTATTATTCTTGCCATCTGTCGTTTTGTTTTTGGGTAGTGCAGAAATTTGCTTGCGCAGTATTAATACTGATTCTGGCAATATTATGCATCATTATTTCGAAATTTCAGCCACAAAACAACCTAGAAGTAGATTTCAACTTCTGCTCTCAATTTTCATAATGCATACTTAGATTGGTTAAGTGTCACACTATAAGTGATAATTATTGATTCGTCTTGCAATGAAACCTCTGAGGGATTATATTTTAAAACAGATTCTCAGCGAACGGAAGAAGATCCGTACCTTCGTAAGATCTTTAAGATGTAAATGGTCGTCTTCTACCAGTATTTGCCCCTCTTGATTCCAAATTTGTTTCCCGTAAGAAACATTCACTCTATTGTGCTAAAATCTTTAGCGAATTATTTAGAAACCCAGCTGTAGGTACTTAATCTTAGAGTATTAATGCAGGATAAATACTTACTGAAATAGTATTTAGTGTCCGTTTATTTTATCTTAATTTACCTGGCGTGTCTCTTGAGTTTTCTTTACTTAATATTGTTATGTAGTACCAAACATTTAGTCGACTATTCATGTGACCAGAGGGCTGGCCTTTTTGTCGGCCAACGAATCAGCATTGCCATTCAACGTGGCAACGCAGCCAACGTTCTGGGCACTTTTCCCATTGACAGCGATGTGGACGAATTTTTTGATGCCCAATGAGCTGTACTCCTACCGGGTATTTTATGCCTCTTGTAGATATTTTATTTATTAAGTTATTTATTAGTTTAGTATAATATGTATTGTAGTTATAGTCTGTTGAAAATAAATTGCTATTCGCTTTTGTAGTATCAGAATTATAATAAACCTAATGTTGACTCGTAGGCGTGTAAATATGTAAATATTTCGTATCGATTGGAACAGAAAACCTTTCAACAGCATTGCCATTTATTATTCATTTTACCATTACTCAGGTCAATTTTGTTTTGATTAGCTCCTTGAAGAGTTATGGTTTGCAGTCGTCACTAATTCAATCATACCATTACGGCTTTGACGGAAGGGGTTTGTTTTTTTTTAATCAATAAGCAATTGCTGTATCTGACTATGGTTCTTTAAATAACCACACAACATATTGATTGCATTTCCAATACACTCCGTTAATGTGTTCCCCAAAACAGAGTTATGAATCGCTTAAGAGGTTCCTGATTTTATAATTTTAGTAGTATAGCGTAGAAACTATTTATCTTTATACAGGCTCTAAGGAGTAATATACCGCAAACTTCGCGAAAAGGTTACACCTAATGCTACTTACAATATTATGATAGTCATATATCTCGGTAATGATCGGTTACAGAAATTGAAATTTTCAAGCACACAATGTATTGTGAACAACGCGATCTCAACGTTTCGCAAACTTGGCTGAGTCTTGGTCAGTCATCTTCAAAGGTCTGACTTTCAACATGCCAAGTTGTTAACCGTTGAGTGACCATAGTTGAATTAACTATCAGCCTAGCCATTTAATTGAATGCTACCGACATTTAAACAACGACCTATGCGTCCAATTGAATGGCGAATTCAACTAGATGGCTGCGACATACAAACAGATACGGGTGGCCGTGCGCCCATGCATTGCGCCACGTCGCACTTGGATAAAAGTTAGATAACGATTAGGATAGATAATAATAAAGAAACTTGTAAGTACCAACTTTGGCTCCAGGAATGTAGTAATGTAAAATGCTACACGGTCGCGAAACGCATCCCGACAGAGTTGACGTTGGTGGTTTACAACCGTGTAGATGGTGGTTCATGACCAAATTTCGTACACCACTGCCGGTCGCCAACTAATGGCCGCGGTTGGCAACCGTGTAGCGGGCACTTAACTAATGAACTAACTCACCTTAAAGTTCGTTCATTTCTTACGAGGGAGGCACCTACGTGCTTCATGCATAAGCATTTTCCTGTGCACTGAGGTGTTGTTTTAAAACCACTCAACAAGCAAACCAAAAAATACACTAACTAACATAGAAAATAACTTATGTTTTTGATAACTTTACGATAACAACCTAAATTCGCGACAAACTGCACATCCGTTTGCGATGAACATAAACACGGAACTGACAAAAAATCGAAAGAACTGAGAAAATTCGCTACGGGGTCCAGAATTACGTACTGAAGCACTGGTAAACGTACTCGTATGTGCGTCAATGTCGATTACACCCTGTATATAAAAATTAATCTCTATTTCCCTTGGTCACGGGATCACGCGTGAACGGACAGACTGATTTCGCTAATTTTTTTTTATTATGTTTGTTATTGTCAGGAGAAGGTTTTTATGAAAGAAAAAATAAAGAAAATTGCGCAGAAAATGTGAAATTTTCAGAAAACTTAACGACTATTTAAATTTCGCGCGTTTGACAGTTCATAGTTAAGACAAGACAACTGTCGGGTCAGCTAGTCTAAAATATAATTTATACACTCTAAAATTATTATATTCAGTGTGTTTAAAACACTCAAAAAAATAACTAGATACCTAAGGTTAGGTTGTTCCAGTTCTCTTATTGTGAATGTGTGTGTGCGAAGTATATGTTTTTTTACATAACGAGGTTAATATTTCATGGCATTAATATTACTATGAGGAATATAATGACATGATTTAGAAATTCTGCAGTAAATTACGGTGTCGAGTACAACTGATTAAAGACTGTAATTATCTAAAAGATATTATTATTTATGAGTAGTGTTGCCCAAAATCGGTCTTGGTCTTGCAGTCTTGGTCTTGTTCTTGCATTTTCGCAAGACCAAGACCAAGACCAAGACCGCCTTATTGTGGCAAGACCAAGACCAAGACTGAACCCTGCAAGACTTGAGCAAGACAAGACTTAAGCCTGCAAGACTCTTGCGTCTTGCAGTTAAGACAAACTGAGATTTGGGCGTTATTAAGTAGGTATTTGGTTTCAATCCCAATTTTGAAAGACGTTCCCCAGTATCAAAACCGTAGGTATCGTCATAACACTAAACTAAGGGCTGCAGTTGTATCTGCAGTTGGCAACGTGCCGCTCGTCTGAAAGAACCCTAAAAGGTATTGTATTGATTAGGTAGGTAAGTACTTATTATATTTCAACTATTTATTAAGTAGGTAGCGTGTACTCACAAATCTGTTCCCATCATCCCATGTGATAAAATGTACCTAGAATAACTTTCTAGCAAAGTTCATACCTTGTAGGTACCTTGTTTAATCTACCTATAATAATATATTATGCTTGTTTATGTCTAATGTGCCGATCTAACATTAGTACTCGTAGGTTGGTATGTGCTTAAAATTATAGCCAACAAAATTATATAAACATTATGTAGGTACCTACTTATGTTTCAAAGTTTATATTATTCTTCTATTCAGCAAAAATTAAAACTAACAGCGAGTCGAGACGACAAATTGCCTAAAAAATGTACCTACGCACACTGTAATGAAATCTGCTAATCTCAACACACACGCACTTCCTTATTTTGGCCGCATAGGTAGGCTTTGCCTGTAGTCTTCTTTTATTGGTTGATTAACATTGTACATTGGTGAATGCCCCAGGATAGCCCGCGAAATTCAAATTTTCTTATTTTTTTTGCAATTTGCAGGCCAGTGCTCGATTGTTTGTTGATTAAAATATTATTCGCGCTGTAAGACGTATGTAGTTACAGAATCATAATCATCAAAATCATCAATACAACCCTCCAAGTTCAAAGGTCGAGGAATGAGTTTGACCTTGAAAAAGTCATTTTTTTTTAAAATAATTCCTCGACCTTTATGAGTTTGACCTTGAAAAAGTCTTTTTTTTTTTAAATAATTCCTCGACCTTTATGAACTTGGAGGGTTGTATTGATGATTTTGATGATTATAATTCTGTAACTACATACGTCTTACAGCGCGAATCATAATCTAAAATCTTAACTAACGTGTTCAATAAATAGCAATAGGCTAATAGGTATTTGCAAGACTTGCAAGACTTGCGAGACTCTTGCTGCAAGACCAAGACCAAGACCAAGACTGAGAGCGCAATACCAAGACCAAGACCAAGACCAGGTGTATTGACGCAAGACCAAGACCAATACTGGCCTAAGTCTCGTCTTGGTCTTGCATTTGGGCAACACTATTTATGAGCTGGGACACAATAGCGCTGCGGCGGTGGCAGGTCGAACTACGAGCGTGCGGCTTGCGCGAGGTGGCGGCATCGATCCGCCCCGCCCGGCCTCCTCTAGGGCGCACTTCACTCCAATAGTTCCATACCTTGCTCACTTCACGACAACCGCCTTATGTATGAAACGTAGTATCTATACGCTTTATTGTTTAGCCACCCCCATTAACAAAACCTGATATCTACGGCTTGGCGGCATAAAGGTCACTAGTCGTCGAAGAGCACAGGGGACGTTGTATTCAGGTCATGGTATTCTTGACCACTGTTTGACGTTTTTCATTTCATCTTCGAATTATTAAACCTAGTGACGGATTAAATTTCAAGAAATGCGGTACGACACGTTATGAGATAGTGCGAACTGTGGACGTTTGTTGTGATCGACGGGTTGGTTGCGGTAAATTTAAATTCGCACCAGTATTTATATTATTAACGTATTACGACTTACAATAATTTGTCGTACAAATTAACAGAGCGCGAACTCGGTATTTCAGTGTAATAGCGGAATGAAATATATTAGTGCAAGACATATCAGAAATATATAAAATTACTTTTGTGACTTAGAACTAAAGCGTTTGTGTGTTATTGTTATTTATTTAATACGGCTGAATAAAGCTTCACCACGTTTCGTCACAGCAAATTACGTTATTCAAATCATTTTCCTTCGCGAGGTTCGCCATTAAATATACGAGGACAATCAGTAAAAGCGGCGTCATTGAGTCGAATCGAAGCTTCGCCGAGGCTGGCTGCAGCCCCGGAGTGTGTCCGCAGCGTGGGCGGCGCAGCCAGCGGCGCCGCCGCTGGCGTCCGCCCTGGCTACGGCTATGAGGCGCTCTCGGCGGCGAGCGACGGCAGTGAGGGAGAGCCTGACGAAGCACCCGAGTACACCGCTTTTGAAATGGAACTATCTGGAGGTGGTGAATCCGTAGAAGGGCCTTCTTCACGCGGCTCAACTAAAGTAAATTTTCCACCTGACGTTGAGTTGGAGCGGCGACCTACAGTCACCGCAGTGGCCACCGCTGCCTACCATAAAGGTCGTGGAAGATCCATGAGTGCCTGGAGTGACATTAGCCGGTCCAGTATACGCTTCGAAGAAAGGTCAGTGCTAACAATGTGTGTTCTACGTTGCGAAATTTTATATTGCCATATTAAAATAAATTTTATTGTAGTTTTAAGATAATCGCAATTAGTAATAGTATCAGTCTCTTAAATCAGCAGTAGTTGATAAAGACCATTATATGTATCAATAATGCATCATGCGGAGGAGGAAAGTGCGAAAATTCTCAAGTTAGCATACAGGAACAACGAATTCATGCTATTATACAAATTTTAGTCTTCTGGAAAGAAGGTTTTAATATAAAACCATAGGAACAGGGAACTCTACATCCACTCACCAATTTTTACATTAAAAACAAAATCAACGAGCACCTTTAGCATCATGCTTGACGCATTCTGATGTCGGGATCGTTTTGACATGCGCAAAGCAGCCCGAACGACTAGCTGCGATTTCAAATCGAAAAGGGCTTTTGTGCAACGTGATGGGTTTTCGAATGTGAAATCTACTACAGTTAAAAAATACACGTTGTTTTATTAAAATTACTGATTTGTTACTGATAACAAGAAATCGATTGCGTTTAGATTATTGTAGGTACCTACTAACTAAGATAAAATCTTGAATAGTATCTTTATACGTAATAGGTCTAGCTATCTGATATTTGAATTTCGTTAAGCAAATACCTAAAGTAAATTAAGTTTTAAACAAAAAATAATTACCTACTTTATTTTATAATAAAGAAAAAAGAAAGAAAGAAAAATTATTTACATTAAGAACTCTTTAGACTGTGGTAATCTCACTGCAATTTTATCCGTTTGATGGAATTTTTTGAGATTCCGGTGGCTACAATGTCATCATCGGCGCCGTGGTTCATTCTCGGCGTGTGTTAGTTTAGTGGCCTCCGATTCTCCAGTATCCTATTTGCAACATTTACTTGATCATGTAGCGAAGGGTATCAGCCTCCTTTGTGGTTAAGGTTTAATTGATTTCTCCTCTCTTATTCATACCAGACCTTGCCTCAGATTCTTTACTCAATATTGTTAAAATCAAAATTAGAAATATTCCGATTTCAAATAACTAGTCGTAGTCTGATTTAAGCCATTTTAGAGCGTCATCGTGGTTTCTTGAACTTTCTCATGATTTTGGTAAGTACAGTGAGGCCGCAAAAGTCCATAAGAACGCTGAAGATTACATTGCTACGAAACGAGCGAGCACGATACTTCCGTGCGTATGTGTGCGCGTGTATGAGTATCCACATTCCACAGATAACACACACTAAGGAACTGTCGTCGCACAGAGCTTAAAAACATCATTATTATTTTTCTGTGCCATTGAATATGCATCACACAGTCACAGAGGCGACTTGATTGCATTGATAAAATTCGCGCAAATATGTCATGTGCTGGTAGCCGTATGAACTAAGTGTTGGATTCGCAAATAACGTAGCCTTAGTTCAAATCATGGTCGGTCCGTTGCGGTTATTTCTTACTTTGTTAATTCCCAATCTATATTAATATAGTTGTTTTTTATATTTCTAAGAAAAATACTATTGCATTTTTTGCACTAAATAGTTGCAAATTACGAATAAGATCTATTAACCACAAGAAGAATCACATTCGTAATTAGCAATTATTTAGTTGTTACATCTTTTCGATGTTGTAAGGTGGAAATAAAAAGACGTGTTTAATATAAATGTTTATTCTTTATATTTACAAATTAAACATTTATGAGAATTGTGACGTCGAGTTGTTACCTAGACAAAAAAGTTATCTTGTAACCGTTATCTATGTTACGTGTAAGATTGTTTGTTGGAAGTAAACCCACTTAGACCATTCATAATATGAATAACGTAACAATGAAAGGATATTAAAATTTTAATAAAATAAAATATAATTGTTTATATCCAGTTATTATTGAAAAGTGATAATTATATGATTTAGACTTTGTAAACATTTTATTTTTATGTAACGTCACAATGAATGTATTGAGGTCATAGCTTAATTGTTCATTTTCTTGACGAAAAGAAGATTGAAACTAAACCTCAATTTCTGTTAAAATAACTTTAGTTCTCACAAGACAATCGTCAATTATGTAGATGAGAAAAATAAATTGAACTATTATGTTAGAACAGTGCGGGTATAAGAATAAAAAACAAAATAGAATCATGATTATTGTCAACAAAATTGATAGCGAGTTCACTGCATTCTTAAGATAAGGCGATGGCACAAGTTATAAGATATAGCTGTTTTAAACGAAAGTAAACACAATATAATACAGTGTTTGTTAACGAACAATCACGGATATGTTAAAATAAAATAGCCTACTAAACATTTAGTACACCGACAGATTTTACTAAAACTTAATATTTTGTATAACCCCCATTATTTTCGATACAGTCAAGTAGACATTTGCGCATGGACCCAACAATATTACCGCATATTTCGCTCCCTCGAAAACTTTCCCACACCTCCATGCAATGGGTTTTTAATTATGCCGTAGACCTCTCATTCCGCGAGTCCCACCTTTGCACCATCAAACCCCATAGATTTTCTATGGGGTTGAGGTCGGGTGATCACGCTGGCCATGGAATAACAATTACTTCCGGGTGATTGTGAAACCACTCACGCACAGTACTGGCTCGGTGAATAGGACAATTGTCCTGGACAAACGGTAATTCTGCTAACTCATCAGCTGGGTAAATGTTGCGCACAGTAGGTAGCATAATTGAGTCTAACACTTCCACATAAGTTGAACGGTTTGCACGTGGAGGAATGAAAGCCAGTTCTCCTGGTCCTGCTGCACTTATCCATCACCACATATTAATTGTGATTCGACCTAATTCGGTGTTAGGAATAACGTTGTTAACATACCAGCGACTGTTATTCTTGCGCCATAAGTGAAGCCTGCCCTTTTGACTGGATTTAAATGTTTTTTCATCTGAGAATACCGCAGTACTCCTGTCAAAATCTAAGTAATCACGTGCGAAACGTAATCGTTCTAGTTTGTGCCTCTCTGTCAAGTACGGCTTTTTAGCAGGTATTCTGTGATGCACGCCTTCAGCGTGAAGTGCACGACGAACAGTATCCATCGAGGTGTTATATTATTATAATTCCGCAAAATGTCTCGTTGGTGCGAAACCATTCGTTTCGTATACGTCCACCATATGTCGTCGCTGCGCCTCGCTAATAAGCTTCGGTCTCCCACTTCTCTTTCGACTAGCAAGGCTACCTTCTTCCTCATATCTTTTTATCCAAAGGCTTACAGTATTTTTCTAAAACAAAAAAAAGTATATTAGGCAGCTATACCTACTTGACTTCATTTTCATTATATAAAATGTTAATAATCATAATTATTGAATATAATTTTAAAATAAAACTACATTTATAAATCCAATAACCAATCCAATAAACCCAACGATTTATGTATTTCTCTTTTAAGCCTCATAAAGATACGATGGATGAATTCATAAATAGCATACATTTTAATTAGAAGATTAATTTATAATAAAGTTACATTTCATTAACCTTTGACACACCGCGCGCGTCAAAATGTAAAATTCCGTGAAAGCCCCGCCCCCACTTATGCCACTTATACGGCGCGAACTGCTGACGATGTTGTTTACAAAAAACCATTTATTGATGCTTCTATGGGCTCTAGCCACTTACTGTAAACTTTTTTGGGCTGTTGAATAAACTGAGCGTAATCTTTAATGTAAACAGTACTCGTATTACGAGACTTGTATTATAAACAAATTATGTTTTCAAAGCATTAGTGGAATAGTGTGTTTGTTTCCGTAATTTGTCAATTTCTGATAAAACTAATGCATCAATTTACACGAAATTTTGCATGTAATACTATGAATAAACTAGTATTCTAACAATAGCATTTTTTTTGAGATTCCTATACAAAATTATCATCATATTCATACTCAAACTTCGTATTACAAAAACAAACAAAGTTCCTATTTTTGTCGTCGACTTTCTCACCAAATACGTATAAATTATGATGGTTTTTCCTCATAATATTGTCTAATACTACATAATATCTACATAATTACAAGAACCAAGCAAAAATATTTACAATAACAGCTTTTTATAACACTTGAACACAAACTTTTACATTTTCAAATGACCTTGACGTCATGTGAAAATAAACAATGTTTACGATGTTTATTATAACTACTTATAGATGAATATCATAACTTTTCCCACTAATTATAAACACAGAGCTCTTATATTATCATAATATCAACAAAGTTTCGACTGTCATTTGACAAGTCGACCATCGAGAAAATACATCTATAAAAACTTTTTTTTAAAAAACTTTTTACAAAAAAAATACAACCGACTTCCATAAATAACACTAAAAAATGCAAAATAACTTTAATTTCGGAAGTCGGTGTTTCTAGTTTGGTTTCTACGTTATTTGACACCGACTTCCGAAATTAAAGTTATTTTGCATTTTTTAGTGTTTTTTATGGAAGTCGGTTGTATTTTTTTTTGTAAAAAGTTTTTATTATCACTTTTTAGTTGTTGTACCCCATTCCAAAACTAAATTAATAGTAAAGTTATGCCCGAATTGATAGCCCCAGAAATAGGGAATTTGACATAGTTGGTGAAATTAGGGTGTATCAGGGTGAACTGTACAAATCTGTATACCCCTTCAGAGCGTATCAGCGTGATGGATTGTTGTGAAGTGGTGAAAACAATATACAGACATGCGATTGCAGCAATTCTGGAAGGTTTGCTATCATTTATTGAAGAGTTCTATTGTGTATCTCCGAAGTTCTTCATCAGATCTTCACCAAATTAAAATGGGACCACATGTATAGCAACAGATTTCAAATAAAAAAAATCTTCAAAATCGGTTCACGTAGTAAAAAGTTATGAGGTAACACACATAAAAAAAAAAAAAAAAAAATACAGTCGAATTGAGAACCTCCTCCTTTTTTTGAAGTCGGTTAAAAATACTCTCAGTCTATATTTTTGGTAGAAATTTTAAGGTACCTACAGACTATATTATGTTCCAAGTGATTCAATCTTGCCACATGATAAAATACATTGCGTTTTAGTACTAATAGAGTTTATCGGCTGGACAACCCGGGTTGTCGTGGGGCTTTTTTAACCGACTTCAAAAAAAGGAGGAGGTTCTCAATTCGACTGTATTTTTTTTTTTTTATTTGTGTTACCTCATAACTTTTTACTACGTGAACCGATTTTGAAGACTTTTTTTTTATTTGAAAGGTGTTGCTTCACATGTGGTCCCATTTTAATTTGGTGATGATCTGATAAAGAACATGTGTGAACAAGTTAAAGAATAATTTAATATATGTAATGCTAATCCATAACTTCCAATCGGGTAAGAACTTACAAAAAATCAACAACTGCGTGGGATTTGAACTTGCGGCCCACTGATTTGCGCTCCAATCTGTGCTCTATACCACTGGACCATCTTGACTTATGCTAAGTTGATGAAATTGTGAATTTCAATCATTTGTTGGCGAAAACTTGAAAATAGAAGGTCGTAAGTCAAACTAAACGTCAAACTAATACGTTGTGAGAATTCTTATCGACTTTTGCTGGCGTCTGTACATGGGAGTTGTGTCATAAAAACTATTGAGTTATTTAAGTCTGAGAAATGAGATAAAAATGTCACGCAGACAGTTACGCCTCGGAAAATTTCAAAACTAAACAAAATATATATGAACAGCAAATAATATATAATCATGAAATATAAATAAATGAAATCCTATTATATGCATATATGAAGAGAGTTAGGATGAGATTTAGGTTCTCAAAGAAAACTAATCAGTGGTCACCTATTTCTTATTTGAATATTATTTTACTTTTTACCACTTGGAAGGCCACATTCAATCACCGACACTGTTGAAAAAAAATAACAAATTAAATCAAACGCTCACTTGAGTAAGATTTGGGTTTACAGTCAAATAGAACAGTGTTCTACAGTGTTTACGCTTTTTATTACACCAGTGGTCGCCCATTGCTGCTCGACGAGGTGGGCAAGCTCTTCGAAAGAGTAATTGCAGACCGCCTCGTCAGGCAGCTGGTGCGGGCGAGGCCGGATCTGGCGGAGAGGCAGTACGGCTTCCGCAAGGGGCGCTCCACGGTGGAAGCCATCATGCGCGTACGTAGCCCTCACGACGAGGGAAGCAGTGGCCTGGGGTGGGGTCGTCTTGGCGATGCATCTGGACATAGCCAATGCCTTCAACACCCTGCCCTGGAGTTGCATAATGGAGGCACTCCGGTATCACCGGGCGCCGCCCTACCTCCGTCGCGTGGTCGAGGCTTATCTGACGGACAGGGCCGTCATCATCATACCCCAGTCACCAGGGAGAGTGGAACCGGCGAGAGATGTCGTGCGGCATTCCACAGGGATCGGTTCTGGGACCGCCCGTGTCTCTGTGCAACATCGGTTACGACTGAGAGCTGCGCGCCGACCTCCCTAGCGGCGTCAGCGTAGATTGCTACGCTGACGACATGCAGGTCCTGGCGCAGCGGAGGTCGCACGAGGCGGCGGACGACTTAGTGACACGCGGCGGGACTGTCGCACAGTCGTGGAGAGGATCCGGCAACTGGGACTAGAGGTGGCATTGCACAAGTCCGAGGCCATATGTTTTCATGGTCCTTGGCACGCGCCACCGTCGAGTTCCCAGATAACGGTAGGAGAGGTTTACAGCTCCGGCAGGATCTAATGGCGACATGGAGACAGCGAATGTCACACCCCAGCGCTGGGTGCGCCACCATTACGGCGGTAGTGCCCCTCTCTGAGGAGTGGCTGGAGAGGCGTCACGGCATCCTCACCTTCCGCCTGACGCAGGTCCTCATCGGACACGGAAATTTCGGGAGATTCCTGTGTGGGATAAGGCGGTGGGAAACATCCGGGTGTCCCCACTGTGAGGATCGCCCAGAGGACACGGTGGAGCATACGGTGGAGATCTGCCCCGTTTGTGCGAAGCCCCGCCGTGTCCTCATGGAGGCGATCGGCGGCAGCGACCGCTCGCGCCCGGGTTGGTCCAGGGCACGGTGCGGAGCAAGAGGGAATGGAAAGCAGTCTCCACCTTCTGCGAAGCAGTAATGCTCGCGAAGGAGGAGGCGGAACGGGAGAGGGAGGCTCAATAACGGAGTCGCCCTTCACGCCCTCCGCAGTAGCCGCCGCAGGAGACGCCTGGGGCTTTCGGCGCCGCGAGACGATCTCCGGCCACGGTAGACCCGCGCCTGCGGACGGCGAGTAATGGGTAGCTCGCACCGATCAGCACCAGGCCTATGAGTCGACGGCGCGTGGTGTTCCACGCGCGCCTTAAAGAGATGATTGTCAGCCACCACTGATGGGCCCATCGTGGCCGGTGCCTGTATGCCTAGGGGTAGCGGATAAATTCGTGACAGAGTTACCGCTCCCCTGGGCACTCAGGCAGGGAAGGAACAGGGGTTGGTTTTAGTCAGTACGAGTCTGACACGCCCTCCCGCTCTACCCAGAGCAGGAGATGTCATTGGATGATTTCCATCTCTACAAAAAAAAAGTGGTCGCCCATGGACGAAATTCGACCTCATGTTAAGTTTAGGTTCTGCACTCCTCCATAAAAACTATAACTGTGCCAAATTTCATACTCCTCCGTCCCTGTGATTTTCGTAAAAAGGGATGGAAAGTTTTTGCTTCACGTATTAATATATAGATTAGTAATATAATTTAAATTGTATAATGTAAAACATATTCCATCAAAAACATACCATGTACAAAAATGCACAAGTCTCGCAACGCAGTGTTTCTGTCGTAAAAAGTTGTGAAAACGAATGTAAACCAAGTCGGTTAATTCAGTACCTACCTATCTATGGCTAACAAAATTTTAAAGTAATCAACAATATTACATTTCTTTAATAAATAGAGTGAATTTGCAATTGCACACGGCAAATTAATGTATACAAAACAGTATCTATCTAATATTAGCGCTTTGTGCTTTTATTGTTTGAAAGTACCTAAATGGCGGACTATTTAAATTACTTATTAGATTATGTTGCTGTGTGCAATAAGGATGACGCCAAGGTAAAAAAAAAAAATCCATATAGTCCGTAAGTAAGATTACCAAAAAATATTGGACACGTATTTTTTGCTTTACCTAATTAATGAAAAATTACAGAGATACAACGCATCAAAGTTCAGGAGTGGGGGCTTGTTACGTCACTTTTGAGTAAAAAGTGGTACAATTTTAACTTAAGTGTGATGTCATTCGAAATTTCAAGCCACTGTATCGTCTTCATTTTTTGTTGAAGTGACAAAAGAAAAAATACTTGTCCAATATTTTTTGGTAATCTAACTGACGGACTAATTAGATTTTTTTAGTCGTCAACCCTATTGCCAAGTCACTATTTGTATTAAAGAAATGTAACATTACGACACAAAAATTGCGTTGCGAGACGAGAAGAGTTTTTGTAAATGTTATGTTTTTAATGGGATCTTATTTCTTTTTGTAGATAATCCTCTTTTTTTTCGTTTCGCAAATTAAATCTTGTGCCTCAGCTGTGGGCTTTTTCAAAGCCCACTCCCTGTCTCTGTGGGCTTTTCTCAGTGGCTTGGATGTATTAATTTTTGACAAGTCTGGACAGTAAATAAATAATAAATAAATACTAAATATGTTTATTTCTCACCACAATATGTTTTGATAACAGCTTAATTATTGTGGGAGACTGGTGTCTAAACTAGGCTGCAAACCTGTATTTCAGGACACCAGGACTCCGCCTTTTACATAGTAATTATCTCGGTACATTAATATTAGGTATTTTACATTTATCGGTGAGTTTTCGTTAGTATAATAATAATAATCCTTTTATTTCAGGTAATTTTACCCATAACAAGCAAGTCACATAAATCGAATAAATAAATCAATCAAATTAAACATTCAAATTAAATCATTAAAATCGAAATAAATAAAATATATATACAATAAATTAAATAAAAAATATATGTGAAAGTATATGTGTGTGTTGTGTATGCGTGACTGTTAGTATGCACGATTTTTTTATTACAATGTTACACTAAGGTAGCAAGTAGTTTTTCGGTGTCGTCATAATTTAATTCTAGTAGGTATCTTAGCATATGATGTTGGTTTAATATTATGCTTATAATGAATAGCTGACGTATGTCAGAACTTTCGCATCTTTAAATAAATGCATCTAATTCATGCTTATTACCTGTTTCATTCTATTTCAATGAAGTCTAATTGAGAACTGTAAAAGTAACTTTGTACTTACATACAATTTAATGGGCTTTATATAGGATTACAAAGTTACTTATTTAGATTGTATATCTAGAAAACGGGACTACAAAAATCGAAATGTCATTGCTTTATAGGCTAAACAATACCTATGTTTAAACTTTGTGAGGCTGCTAAAAGTACCTTAGAATTATGATGATCGGTGAGTCAGTGACAAAATTAAGAAACTTCGGCTTGCAATAATTCTTAAACTACTGGTTCTATGTAATTTGGAAATATAAATACAGATGCCCTCTTGGTCACTGAAAATTTAGGCTTCTAGTTTTTTCCACAACGAAGTTACAGTGGGGCGAAAATCGTCCGAATGGCTTCGAGAAAAGGATGGCACGGACGTGACTTTGTTTTGCTTGACTTGGCGGGGACACATCCGTGTCCCCAGAACTTTTTGGAATATTTTGGTTATTAAAAAACTTAATAAAAAAACCTTAAATGAAAGATCCTAAAATTAACCTCAAAGTTCCCGTTTTCCTCATATTAACCGTTTAAAGTAACTCCTGAATTTTGTCAATGCAACGTGTGCGATTAACGGCGATGAGTCAATAGTGTCAGTTTTGGAGTGGGCGGCCGTTTGACAACCTCTTTTTACAGTAGCATCGGCTGGACTTACGATTTCTTTTCTGAGGTATTTTGTCAGCCAGCAGAGTTGGTGCAGGCTGAATAAATTGCAGTTCTTCGACTTGTTTCTGTGATAGATATAGATCTTTTATTATTATCTAGATTCTTATGAAACTAACGCAGAGATTAAGTGCACGAGCGAACAGAATGAGGCCAAGGTCAACGAAGAAAATTCTCAGCCACATTAATCGGAGGATGCGAAATAAAATGATAACTTAGTTTACTCTGTAAGGTAATTCATAGTGCAGACGTATAGTAAGTAGGTTATATTATAATATATAGAATGTAGATTGTTCTTCTAAAAGATTATTTGCGATTTGTTCCGTTCCGTCGCCTCACTTGTTCGGAAAATTTTGAAAAAAAAAACTTCCTTTTTCGCCTCTTTCTAAATTAAGTTCCGTATTCGCCTGTGTTTAGTTTAGTTATGTGTTTTAAAAACTTATGATAGTCTAAATAGACTATAACGCACTCCACTATAACACTCCTTTTTTGCATTCATATACCTAATAAATATTAGATAAATGAATGCAAAAAAGGAGAGTTATGTTATTCGGGTCATATTTATTGTGAACTAGCTGCGCCCCGTGGTATCACCAGCATAAACCGAGATTAAAAGTAGCCTATATGTTAATCCTGGGCATAAGCTATCTACATACCGAATTTCATCCAAATCGGTACAGCCGTTTGAGCGTGAAGAAGTAAAAAACACACACACTCACAAACTTTCGCCTTTACAATATTGAGTGTGCTATGAGTGTGCTATGTGTGTTTCTTTAAATTCTAAACACTGGAACCGATTATAGTGCATGTAGTAAAATAAGAATTACTAACGAATCAATCTGCCTAGCCTTTTCCCAACTATATTGGGGTCGGCTTTCAATCTGCCTAGCCTTTTCTCAACTATATTGGGGTCGGCTTTCAGTCTAACCGTCCGAATAATCTGAATACTCAGCTGAGTACTGTTATTTTACGTGGAGCGACTGCCTATCTAAGCTCCACAACCCAGTAACTGGATAACACGATACTCCTGGTAAGACTGTGTTGGTGGCATCTCAATTCATTTTTGCAAGCATATTATACATTAGACAAATTAAACATTTATACAAAAAGACCAGTGATATCCACAATTTTAATACCAGAAATATAAACTTCATGTTCCTTCCCACCGTGTTCGTAGGGTTCATGGTTCGTTTGAGGGTCTCGGTATCGAATTTTATAATAAGCTACGTTCTTTTCTTGACCTGCCTTTTAATGCATTTAAAACAAAAGTTAATTCTAGTTTCTGTTCGAAGGCATACTATTCCATCAACGACTATTTAGAAGATAATAATAGTTGGTCGCTGTGTTGAACGCAAGACAATGTTGATGTTCTTTCTCCATATTTAGCTTATGGTTATGACAGATTATATGAGTTCATATAATAATTGTCTGCTAATTCTAGTGTGATGGCCCCAGTTCATCACTTGTGGCTTTTAATCACAGCCCTTTCTTCTTCAGCCCCAGGCACACCAGTTATGTACGGAGGCTTATTTAATTTGGCTTAGTGTTTATGCTTGAGTTCGTTTTTAATGGCATAATTGAGTGTGCTAGCTAACAAGTAGCGGATTATTTAATTTTATGATTATACTTTAGACGACATATCTTTATTATTCTGTTTTACATACGTTACTTACACATATGTTAAGATTGTTGCATATAATTATATAGATTCAAGTTCTTCAAACTTAAAAGACAGATGTGTTGCTTGGGAGTTTGTTGGCCCTTCTTCTTCACAGCTAAAATACTAGGAAGTGGTGACGGGCGTTTTTGGGGGACTGTCTTTATGTAGAACTTTGATGTTCAAAAAGTGCTGGCTCTCAGTCTAGTTTGAATAAATGAATTTTGATTTTGATTGATTTTGATTTTGACTGGTATCAGATTTTCTGGCACGTCACGACTTTCAAAGATCTACAAATGGTTTTCGTCATGTCTGTAATTTTCATGGTTTTTGAGGTCGCTTATAACGAATATGCCTTGATGATATATCCTACCTCATCTGGAGTGATAGGGGGCATCATTAGGATCTTTAACGGGTGGGAAGAAAACTCAACCTTCGACTTTAGCATTCACTATGTTGAGGTATGTTTTATCTACTGCACGCGTAGCATGACCATCCTAGAAACGGGTTTTGTCGACGGAAGAATAGACAAAATGACAGATTGTAGAAAGATTTCTACCGTGTCAAGCATGGCGATGTTAAAACTGAGGAGAAGAAATGTTTCTATTCTTCAGTCGACAAAAGTCTACAATGTAAAGCATGACAACCAATTTTTCTTTACTTTTGACACATGAGGGTAGAAACATTTCTACTCAAGAAGTGTTAAATAGTCTACATCTCATTAGACCTAGACAAGATCTTTATTGATTTTAAAAACTCAATTAGGCGGCTGTTTCATTTCAAAATTGTGGTGAATCTTCCACAAAAGCCAATAAAAGAAATGAAGTGAGGGTGTGTGTTTGAAGTTTGATTTTAAAAACATGTCTGGGGGCTACCGTCGCCATCGTCTCAGTTTTGTACCGAGAAGAATGAAAGGAAGGCAGAAAGAAACGCCGTACGAGCATTAACGGAGGCTTTCGATCTTCCCGAAAAAAAAAATAAGTAACTTTTCCAAAAACCAAACATTTGAAAAATGTATTTTAAAGTTTTGTTATTTTCTCCATTGTGTAACAAAATGCGAAAATTAACATAACAAACTACATTTGTCCTATGTTTCATTATTTATTTACTTTGTTTGTTGTTATTTACACAAATCCAACACGATCAGTCTCCAAAAACACAAATATTGTTGTACAAACAACAAACAAATTGGCGGGATTTTGTCGAGTGAAGTTCAGTGGCTGTTTTAATTATTCGTTTATTGATTCCTAGTGAATATTGTGATGTAAAATTGGTGTAGTTTTGTGTCTCAAGTGTCAACGCAAATGGACAATATGTGGAATCATTGAAACAGGCGCGATCTCGGGAAAATGGAGCTTAGAATTTTATTGTAGTATTGACTACCTCAGCGAAGTTTGCCGAGAAGGCTGACTCGACACATTTGTTGCCAAATACTGCAAAAAACATTAGAATGTGTTACATCTGCATTCTAATGGAAAAAAATGTATAAATAACTACGTAAGACTAGGCAATATGGTCAAAAGACTTTCGCCTTCCCTTCGGGGATAATAATAAAAAAAAAACAGTCAACACAGATGACAGAAATGACAGAATAAAATTAATACGTTTCGTTGTTGCTTTGAGTTACGTTCAAAAGGTTTTAGAACTTGGCGTTAGACACATTCATTTCGATAATGAAAAGTAATATATTATCGTAGAATTCTTAGCTTGTCTACATCACTAACTACCTACCCGTTGCTATGGAAAGAATGAATATGTCTTTGTCTTCGTAGAAACGCGAGTCTACGGGTCTTATTTTTTTTTTTTTTTTTTTTTATGTATGTTCGGGCATAACTCCGTCATATATTGACGGATTTGCAAAATTCTTTTTTTGTTCGAAAGGAGTTTATTCCGAAATGGTTCCATTTAAATTAAAAAAAAAGATCTGATGATGGGTTTCGGAGACAGACAACGGAACTCTTCAAAAATTGACAGCAAATCAACCGCGGTTGCTGCTATCGTATGTCTATGAATTGTTAACGCAGTTTAATGGGGAGCCACAACTAAAAAGTGAAAAATAAACAACTTTTTTACAAAAAAATAGAACCGACTTCCAAAAAAACGTCGTCGACGTCGTATCGACGACTGAGACTGTACAATCTCAGTCGTCGATACGACGGCAGCGATCGGCTCGCTTGCGGATCACGTCCAATTTGTCCTGATCACCGCTGGAAACTCGCGGACCATGTACGGATTCTGATATCTGAGAAGAATGCGGTCATTCGTTCATACAGCGCTTTTCCTTGCGAAGCAAACAAAGCTCACATGCGCAACTTACAGCGTGCTGTAAAGAAAATCATTGGTGAGCAGCGTTCCGTAAGCTGGGACAAGATACTTAGCGAACTAGAGTCCACCCGTCTCCCATTCTGGCAACTTTAGAGGAAATTACGAACCGCTGGAGGCTTCTATGCCTCCTTTCATTAGCTCCGATAAGAGTGTCGCTTTCGATAACTCGGACAAAGTGAAACTGGTCCACAGGTCTCAACGTTCTCCCAGCTCTCGACCAGCACGCCTAGCATGACCAATTCTATCTCTACTCTACCAAGAGTAGACAAAGTTATTTCTATGCCACTCTATATCTCTACTGCCCGAGCACGGCGCGACCCGTAGACTCGCGTTTCTACGAAGACAAAGACATATTCATTCTTTCCATAGCAACGGGTAGGTAGTTAGTGATGTAGACAAGCTAAGAATTCTACGATAATATATTACTTTTCATTATCGAAATGAATGTGTCTAACGCCAAGTTCTAAAACCTTTTGAACGTAACTCAAAGCAACAACGAAACGTATTAATTTTATTCTGTCATTTCTGTCATCTGTGTTGACTGTTTTTTTTTTATTATTATCCCCGAAGGGAAGGCGAAAGTCTTTTGATCATATTGCCTAGTCTTACGTAGTTATTTATACTTTTTTTCCATTAGAATGCAGATGTAACACATTCTAATGTTTTTCGCAGTATTTGGCAACAAATGTGTCGAGTCAGCCTTCTCGGCAAACTTCGCTGAGGTAGTCAATACTACAATAAAATTCTAAGCTCCATTTTCCCGAGATCGCGCCTGTTTCAATGATTCCACATATTGTCCATTTGCGTTGACACTTGAGACACAAAACTACACCAATTTTACATCACAATATTCACTAGGAATCAATAAACGAATAATTAAAACAGCCACTGAACTTCACTCGACAAAATCCCGCCAATTTGTTTGTTGTTTGTACAACAATATTTGTGTTTTTGGAGACTGATCTTGTTGGATTTGTGTAAATAACAATTTCAATAATGCAATTAATGATGTTGAACTTTCAAAATGAAAACCATTACACCACCACCTACTGATAGTGTGTTAAGCAATTACCCCGAAAGTTATCATCAGACTTTCAGAATTGATCATGTGGAAGCTGCCGTGCTCAATTAGATAATTGATGAAAGCTAGGTCATACTAACTATTTCTGCTATAGAGAACCGATAAGCACTTACCTGGTCATCATCAGACCTTCAGAATGTATCATGTGGTAGCACCCGTGCTCAATTAGATAAATTTTGAAAGCTAGGTCATCCTAACTATTTCCGTTATTGAGAACCGATAAGCACTTACCTGGTCATCATCAGACCTTCAGAATGTATCATGTGGTAGCAGCCGTGCTCAGTTAGATAAATGTTGAAAGCTAGGTCATCATAACTATTTCCGTTTTCACACAAACCGGTTTTCCACTTTTCACTCTGATAGGGGTTAATTATGAAAAATTCTTTGGACCCGTTAAAATTACTTAGACCAATTTTCGAGTTAACTGAAGCAAGCAATAAATTATTCCCTAAAAACTTCAACACCCGTTTTTACCCCTTTAAGTGGTGATTTTCGAAAAATACATAATTTTTATTTTTCTATCAAGATTATTCGTGTCGAGTTTCAACTTTATCGGACCAAGCGTTAAGATTCTACCATACAAACTTTAACACCTTCTAAGCCCCAATTTGAGGGTAGTTTTTGCAAACTAATTATGTCGAATGTTTTTGTTTACTTAGAGACACGGTTCTTCAAAGTTTCAGTAAGATTTTTCATACAAACTTAAATCCCCGATTTTACCCCTTTAGTGTTGAAATTTCTAAAAATCCTTCCTTAGTGGATGCCTACACTGTTTAAGGTATCTGTGTGCAACATTTCAAGTCCCGAAGTCTAGCGGTTTGGGCTGTGCGTTAATATATCTGTCAGTCAATAAATCAGTCGGTCAGTTAGGACTTTGAATTAAATATATATAGATAATTAATTTACAGGCACTATTGAATTGTAAAGTCGGTACAGTAAAAAAGATGAAGCTAATTGCACATTCCAAAGCATAGATCTCTAGGGGGTAGAACGTGAAAGAAACTCCATGGACACTCTTTTTAACCATGTTATGTGATACAAACATTTTGGTTACGTTTTTCCTGTTGCTTCTATTATGCGAGAACAATGTAAAACAAAAAAAAAACAAACAATTCAGAAAATAAAGATTAAAACAAGCCTGTGGCAGTTAAAAGATGACGGCGCCCGTTCACGAACATGACGCGTGGATCAGCGCCACTCAGCTGAACCATTTTGAAGGGAACGGAATGACCAACACACGTGCCACCGTAATATTTGAGAGAGCATGACAAACTCCTCTACCATGCTCGTTCATGTCAAAAAAAACTTTTACATTAAATGCCCCATGACATTTACAAAATTAGAAAATGCTTCGAAATTATACAATACTACAACAACAACAAAAAAAATATGATAAAAAATCCATACCTAAAATAATAAAAGGGAGTGCATCTCTTCCAATTTTTTAAATATTAAAAAAGAACTAATTAGTGGACCCAAGTGGCTGTGACTGTGGAGCAGGACCAACACTAAGTCAAGCTTTTTTTTTCGAGGATATAATCTTCCAATTTATAATATGCTTGTCAACCTAGTGTTTTATGCATGTTTTAAATTTTGTCTCATTTAGTTGAAGAATCTCTAGTGGTATTTTGTTATAAAATTTTACACAGTAAGTACTCTACTTGCCTGCTTTTCATGTGCATGCACTCTTACGCAAGCAATTCTTTCGCAATCTGAATAGTTGGGTGAAATCGTATTCACGTAGTACGTTTTCTTCAGTGGTTGTTTGTATTCCCAAACACTGGTTTTACACAACTGGTTTTACTACACAAGCATTGAAAGTTACTATGCTGAAACACAAAGGTTCAATTACTTTTTTCTATTACAGTATTCAATTTCCTCCTACTATAAAGATCACTATCGACTGCTCGGGATTGACGTAAAAGCCATTTGGTCTGTCTGTGGCGTTACAAATCGGTCACCCGAAATTGTCGTGTAAACTTCGTGTTCAGCTGTGGTTTGTTCGTTAATTAAAGGAATACAATTTATGTCGGGCAAAGTACAACTACTATACTGTTTTCGTATCTAGAATTAGACTCTAATCATATTGCTATTGATAAAACACTTTTTTGCCATAATTACTGTCTATATCTAGCCTGAACTGATCTCAAAGCTAGACCACGATGGAAACATTGATATTCGGAACGCTCTGATTAAAGAGGAGTAAAGTACGTTTAGGTTGGGTTAGGAAGGACGCGGGGGTGCGCGTAGAGCGCGGCGAGAGGGAGTCGTGCAGAGGGCGGCTGGCTGGCGGCGGGCAGTATCTCGCCAGCGACGCCGACTTAGATCACATAGTCTTACAGGCGGAGTGATACGCACGGCGCACACGTTAAGCCCGCGTGCTCGCGCCGTGCCGCGGTCGCATGTAAACAATGCGCGCGTTCCGCGTTACCTTGAACTAAATGTGAATAGACGCAGTGTGAATGTCGAAGTGAAGAAATGTTTTTTATTTATTAAGCAAATCAACACATGCAACATTAAAAATATCCCTATTGTCTTTAGAAAAGCCTGTTCCATATCCCAAAAATATGTAATTCAAGGTGACACTTAATCAAATATGATTAATGTCTCCTCGAATTACATATTTTTTCATTTTTGAAACAATTTGGCGAAAAACTTCTCGCTTACATTTACACGCTAACTTTTTTTACTTACTTTGTTGGATGGAGAGTAGCGATTATGGAAGTAGGGGACGATCTTTTTTTCATGTATGGACTCAGCGGGTTTGTATTTTATATTTCTTTACGTATATAGGCACTTACTCAAAATAAAGAAAAAACTTAAAAGTAGAGGCGAGAACACGTTGTAAGTACGCTTATAAACAAAATCAATTAGGCAACTGAAAAAAAAAATAGTTTAAGAATAAATCATTATAGAAACGAAAAAACCTGAATTAGAGTTTCTTATAACGCAGTAAAACCAAATAACTTAGTAACTATCTACTTTTGAGGTCAACTGGAACGAAAAACAGTTCGCAAGCGGCGAAAATAGACAATTGTAAAGCGAAACAACACTCTAGACGGTAGCACTCATCTTCCTTTCCCTTCCACTTCTTGTCGCTCCGCAATACAACATGTTCCTATCTGTACATACTCTTTACCGGGAACATGCAGTAGTGTGCAATGTATATCCTATAGAGTTTGAGTACTATAACATACGATGGTAGAACTGTGTGAAAGAGGATATGGGTAAAAATGAGGTGACTACAGAGATGACGACTAATAGAGGAGTATGGAAGAAAAAGACATGTTGCGCCGACCCCAAATAAATTGAGATAAGAGCAGGAGAATGATGATGATGATGAGTACTATAACATACACTCGCGAGCAATAAACTGGAATCACTTCATCGCACGTTGCTCAAAACATTTTTTTACAATTTCTATGCAAAAAAAAAGACTACCTAAATGTCATGGCCAGATTCTGCTCTCCGAATCTACATTAATGTACAATAATTATTAATGTGTGAAAATTACTCCTTTTAAACTAAAATTAATCGCAACAATTACATTTATCTAGAACAGGCGAGAGAAAATACAAAAATAATATGTGCGTCGTTTTGTGTGCGTAGTCGCAGCGGAATAATGTCGAATTTCTTAATTTCAGTTTAGCAGATATTTAGTGTATGACGTCGTGTAATTGTGTATGGTAAGTACAAATTTGTGCATCCAACGATTGAGGAGCTATTAAACAAAAACTGTTTCTGCTGGAACTACGTCATCCTAGCGGCACATTTTTTTTCCTATGGATGTACAAAAAAAAAAGAGTGTTCAATAATTAGCGTGCAGCGAGACGTAAATGTGTATGTTTAAATGTAGTTTGTGTGTCATAAAACTGCGCAGTTATTTAAGTTGCCGCTGCGCTGACATTTGGCTATTTGATGAAAATCATATAAAACGGTTTAGTGCAGAGTTGTAATTTTTTACACATGTTGCTCTGAATTTGTGTGTAATGTTTGTAAAAACCGAATTTGAAAAAAACATACCGTTCAGAAGATGTACTCGTAAAAGTAAAATAAAGTTATTAGGTCCAACAACTTAAAATAAGAACTCTAAGGTTATAACATTTATTTGTATCTTGTAAGGGTCTACAATGTCTTGCCAAGTTTCATTTATGTGCTTTTAGTAATTGATGAGCAATGGCATAATTTACTACGACTGGACCACTTTATTTTATGACATCCGATTTGTAGGATATTTTAATGGAAAAAGAAGAAGAATACACTTAATAATTATAGAGATTTATTAAAAATACCAGAATAACCGCAATACATGGATAAACCGACCAAGTTTGAATGGCTACAAAAAAGCGGCCGTGCAGTATAAAGAGCTAACGTTCTAAAATTTTCAGTTTAGTATCGATATTGTGATTAATAGTTTCGTACAGGTTCGTACACAATAGTTTATCAGAAAATAAAACAACTGCATTAACTTTGTAGGTACTTTTAAAAGTATTTATTAGTTAATGACTAATTAAAATAAAATAAAAAAACAATATTGACAAAGTAATACTATCATTTAAAATTTTATTTAATAAAAAAAACTGATTCTTTACAGATTAGATAACATTTTTTTTTAATAATTATAAATTAAAAATATTTTGCCTACTGTAAAAGCCCATGTGTAGGTATAAGTAAATCTTAGGTTTTACTAGTAAATTTTCGGGAGTTTGTCTTTTCGTTCGAGCTTTTACAGCAACAAATATGTCATACAATCACAGATCATAGAACCACAAATCAGTAATAATTGACTCGATTGTGAAGGTAGGTTTGTAGTTCATTGCAGTAGGTACTGCACTACATAGGTAGGTGTATGTTCTATGTTCGTTGTCCTTGGCTGCACATTTGTGACTGATAAACCAAACAGAACAGGAAACGCGCGCTAAGAAGATACCTACCTACTTTCAATTTTATTATTCCCTATTATACAGTTAAGTGTCTTAATTCAACATTTGAAATGACTAATGGTGTTTTATTTTTTATTTTTTTTCTAATTACTATTAGTATTTCTATTTATTAAAATTCTACCGTGTAACATCAAAATATTTGTACTATGGAAGTACATAGCAATAGAAGGAAGGACATAATAATTACCTACAGTAACCACATTTTGTATTATTCTGACAAATAAATTTGTTAGATGTAATTATAATTGTAATAATTTCGTAAGTAAAAAAATCTTTTTTACAAAAAAAAAACAACTGACTTCCAAAAAAGAAAACACACTAAAAATTAAAAATAGCTTAAATTTCGGAAGCTTTTTCGGAAGTCGGTTCTTTTTTTTGTAAAAAAGTTTTTTACTTTTCACTTTTTAGTTGTTATACCCCTGAACTAAAAACCCCAATAACATGGCACGTGGAATTTAAACATCATCTATGTAAACGTATTTTTCGTTTTAGTTCAGTTTTTCAAAAAGCGCTTAAGCAATTTCGAAAATTTATATGGTGGTCCCATATAAATTTTCGAAATTGCTTCAGCGCTTTCAGCAGCCTCGTCGAGAGTATATTCTTTCGGATAAAAAAAGACATAAATAAAAAAAATAGAAAATGCGTTAGAACCTCCTCCTTTTTCGAAGTCGGTTAAAAAACAAGTGACCTACTATTTTTATCATGTAAGTTATAAGTTTATGAGTTACTTGTTCAAGAATTGTGTGCACACCTGTGCCAATCCAATAATGACACTACACTACTTTTAGAACGTTAGCTCTATAAAATATACTGTACGGCCGCTTTTTTGTAGCCATTCAAACTTGGTCGTTTTATCCATGTATTGCGGTTGTTCTGGTATTTTTATTGTATCTTTTTAATTATCAAGTGCAATGAGCCGAAATTTTACATGTGAATCGTTATATTAGTACACTAAATATTGGAATATTGTTTTATTTTGTTTTTCTATTAAAAAATCCTACAACCAGATTTCATACAATATAGCAGTCCAGTCGTAGTAAATTATGCCATTGCTCATTAATTACTAAGAGCACATAAATTAAACTTGGCAAGACATTGTAGACCCTTACAAAATACAAACAAACGTTATAAGTTAGGCTCTAGAGTTCCTATTTTAAGTACTTGGACCAAATAACCTTATTTTACTTTTACAGGTAATTCTTCTGAACGGTATGTTTTTTTCAAATTCTGTTTTCACAAACATTTGACACAAAATGCAAAGCAACGTGCGTAAAAAATTACAACTCTGCACTAAACCGTTTTATATGATTTTCATCAAATAGCACAAAATTCAGCGCAGCGGCAACTTGAATAACTTCGCAGTTTTATAACACACAAATTTCATTTAAACATACACATTTACCTCTTGTTACACACTAATTATTGAACATATTCTTTTTTCTTGTACGCCCATAGGAAAAAAGATGTGCCGCTAGTATGACGTAGTTCCAGCGGAAACAATTTCTGTTGAATAGCTCCCCAATGGTTGTATGCACAAATTTGTACTTACCATACACAATTACACGACGTCATACACTAAATATGTGCCAAACTGAACTTAGAAATTCGACCTTTTTCCGCTGCGACTGCGACACGTTGTTTTTGTGTGGTTTTTAATTTTGACGTAGTTACGAGTATATGCAATGCAATACAATCGCTTTTGCGTTTAGATGCACGTGTTAGAGAGACTATGTGTTTAGAAATCTATAACTACCTACATATCAAGCTTTGATGTTTACTAGTTATAAATAATGGTTTATCACAATAAATCAGAATAATTAAAGGAAACTGACTATTGAGTCGGAAACGGGCACAACCGCACAACTGGTCGTTTATACGTTCCTGATTTAGTTTTTACTTCCGCAACGCGCACAACTCCATCCCTACCAGAGTATACATTGGCAAAAATTCTCAATGACCACTGTAAGAGTGGAGGTGGGGCAGTAAGGCCCCTCTTTGAGGAGTGGCTGAAAAAAGCACCACGGCTTCCATACCTATCGCCTGACGCAGGTCCTAACCGGACACGGAAGTTTCGGGAGGTTCCTGTGTAGGATAAGGCGGAGAGAAACGTACAGGTGTCACCACTATGAGGATCGCCCAGAGGACACGGTGGAGCATGCATTGTCCGTGGAGGCGAACGGCGGCAGCGACCTCTAGCGCCCGGCCTTGGTCCATGCCGTGGTACGGAGCGAGTGGGATTGGGAAGCAGTCGCCTCCTTCAGCGAAGCAGTAATGCTCACGAAAGATGTGGCAAAACGGGTGAGGAAGGCTCAACAGAGTCGCCCTCACGCCCCCAGCAGCAGCCGTCGCAGGCGACGCCCTAGGAGTTGGACGTCGCGAGACGATCTCCGGCCACCGTAGACGCGGGCCTGCGGACGGCGCGTAATGTGTAGTTCGCCGTCCGATCAGGATCAGACCCGAGAGTCGACAGCGCGTAGTGTTCCACGCGCGCCTCAAAGATTTGTCAGCAATGCATGACGGGGCCCGTCATGGCTGATGCCTGCCCAGGGGTCGTGGATAAACTGGGCACTCAGGTTAGGGAAGGAACAGGGGTGGTTTTTAATCAGTAAGACTCAGACACCCTTTCGCTCCACCCAGAGTGGAAGAAGTTATAGGATGATTTCAAACACCACAAAAAAAGGGGTGGAGCGTAACCTATATTTAACAACACCACGGTAGCGACTGCTATTGGGTTACATGGAGTATTCCATTTTTCGCGTTGTTGCAAATTATGTATGTAGAATCACCAGGATGTATCGAGCTACAATCAGGCATCAGGTGGTGGCAATTAAATTTACAACACGACAAAAGATTTTGAAAAATAAAATTTTAAATAATAAGTCAGAGTCCAAGTACTATTGAGGATTATGTTCAATGATAATTTAACAATCAATCTAAAGTTTGTAAACCAATTTCCAAAGCCCCAGAATCTCATTCGCGGGCAACGTGTCACACACACTATTACCCGACTAGGCAAGTCTGCCCCAACCTCGAAGTCTAACGAAAACGCGTCGACTCTGTCAAAGCCCGCCACCTGTAGCGTTTATAGTTGCCGCCAGGTGGCGTGCTTTGTTTTGTTGCCAATTTGACAACCGGATACGAAATGTAAATATTCCGACCTAAATCGTTTTCAATATGATTGAACTATCGAATCCAGAACGAATTCGAATATAGAATATAGAATATCGAATTCAGAAACGAGACAATAGATTTGTTCGTTCTTCGGATAAGTTAGCCTCGGGTTAGTATTCTAGCGGAGTGGTAAATAAAAAATGCGTGGGAGTAAGTGCTGATGGCTCTGTTAACCACAGTTTTTTTTTTTGTGGGTTGGGAAATCATTCAATGACATCTCCCGCTCTGGGTGGAGCTCGGGCGTGTCAGACTCTTACTGACTAGAACCCACCCCTGTTCCTTCCCTGCCTGAGTGCCCAGGGGTCATATTGAATGAGCTGTGAAGGGGTGAGCCCTCGAGACACACAGTCTGCGGGGTTCTGTAGGCCAGCGACATGATATAAATGTTCAAGTAAATATTTGCCTGAATTTGAGAAACGCGGATGGCAACATAAGTGTTGAATCTGTGTGGCGAAGCAACAGACCAACAGAGCGCTACTTGAGATTCCGAAAATGCATATATTTTCGATTTTATGTCGCTTAGATGTAGTGTCATAAACGGTTTTAAGTAGTCGCGACATTAAAAGTATTTATTCCGTTTAACTCCAAGCGTGCCAGGGTGATTTTAGGTTTCGCGGATGCGACTCGCGATTTGGAGCAGACGAGCGAAATAATAATAGGCGATTGATCGCCATTTACGATGTGCAAATAAATTACAATGCGCGGGAATGATAAATTCGATATAGTTCAGGTAAATATTGTTGCCATATTTTAACGATGCGAGATGGGGGTATATCGTCCCAATCGAGATTTACAAGCCAGAGTTCTTTAAAAATCACATTATAAACGCATAAAAGTAGATAATTATGTTACGTATCAAGTTTATGGTATCGGTATGAAGCAAAGCCTAGCTCAAACATTCCAAACTACTCTTAATTGATGGATCATCTGCCTAAAGCTGTTGGCCTTAATTAAAGCTCGTAAATCCCTCAGAAAGTGGCTACGAAATGACCTTAATACACGAGAAACTTAAATATCGGATTAAAGTTGTATTTTGATCCGTCCTCTTTTCTGTGAAGTCCTAGTTATTTATTTTGTTTACGTAGCCTGTTTCTATTTTATTTTACCCATGATGTTTTCAGAGTGGATGGAAAATAAAAATAAACTTTTTAACAACACGCCCAATTGGAAGATTTCTCTTCCAGAATTAAATGAATACTACCAAGTTACACCCGCAGCAAAACTTGAACTTTGCGTGTGTGTGTGTGCGTCACGTGCTGCAGGTATATGTAGCGGCTAAATTGTAGTATTCAGTATATTACATAACGACCAGTGGTTTGAGAAAATGGATCCGTTTTGTATTACACGTTTTGCGAATCAACCTTTAGCCTTAGGCCGTCCATAGACGGACTGCTTAGAGCAATCGACACCATTCAATTGTGTTAACATTACATAGACATACGATCACAGCAATCGCGAGTCATTTGCTGTTAGTTATTAAAGAGTTCCATTGTCTATCTCCGAAGATCTTCATCAGATCCTAATGTATTAAATACTAAATTCATCGTCTAATGAAAACCTCATTCAAATTGGATCAGTACTTTTTGAGAAAATCGAGGTCAAACAATATATATTTGACGTGTCAAATGCCTTTTGACGAGTCAAATGACATCTGACACCATCGTCTATTCTCTATGATTTTTTTATAAATCTTAATACTGGGCTTTTTATTCTCACACCACTTACGTTCTAACTATGAAATGGTTTTAATCTATTTACATGTACAATGTCCCAAAAGAAAAAAAGGTTAAAGAAAAAAGCTAAGAAAGCCATGGCAATAGCGAGAGCAAAAGCTCAGGATAAACTTTACGATACACTGGACAGTCCAGCTGGCCAAAAAGATCTGTACTGGCTTGCTAGAGCCAGAGAGAGGAAGGCGAAGGATGTTTGTCGGATAAGATGTGTAAGGGATGAAGCTGGAATCCTTCTATCAGAGGATGAAATGATTAAGGATAGATGGAAGGGCTATTTTGAAAGACTAATGAGTAAGGCAATTGGTCCAGACGGAATACCAATTGAAGTATGAAAGTCATTACGGGTAGATGGATGGACGTGGTTAGCTTTGTTCTTCAATAAGTTGTTGCTGGAAGAAGCCATACCTGATGAATGGTGCAACAGTTCGTTGGTGCCCATCTTCAAGAACAAAGGTGATGTGCTGGATCGCAACAACTATAGAGGAATAAAGTCAATGTCACATAGTATGAAAGCATGGGAAAAAGTTATTGAAAAGCGGCTGATAGAAGAGAGTGAAATCTCACAAAACCAATTTGGTTTTGTGCCTGGTCGGGGTACGACGGATACCATTTTCGCTATTTGCCAGCTGTGCGAAAAATACAGAGCTGTGCATAAAACTTGCACATGGTGTTCGTTGACCTCGAAAAGGCATATGATCGGGTGCCTCGAGAGGTGTTGTGGAGGGCCCTTAAGAAAATGGTGTGCCTGGGCAGTATGTGCAGTTGATCCGAGCGATGTACTGTCGATGTAGTACCCAAGTCCAGTCTGCAGTGGGCACCACTGACAGTTTCAGTGTAGCGGTCGGTTTGCATCAGGGGTCGGCCCTAAGCCCTTACCTCTTCCTGATGATAATGGACGCTCTGACGTCGGACATCCAGGAAGAGGCTCCCTGGTGTATGCTGTTTGCTGATGACAATGTGCTAGTTGTCGAAAGCGGCTTAGAGGTCCAAGCCAGATTGGAGACGTGGTGGCAAAGACTGGAGAGTGTGGGCCACAAATTGAGCAAAACCAAAACAGATTAACTGTTCTGCGATTTCAGCGGTCTCTCCAGTCCTATGCCTGTAAGCTCTTAAGTCCGTGATTAGACCTATCGTACTGTATGGGTCAGAATGTTGGGCTGTGAAAAAGACGGATGAAAAAAGACTGCATGTGGCGGCGATGAGAATGTTGAGATTGATGTGTGGAGTAACGAGAATGGATAAAATGAGAAATGAGTATATTAGAAGTTTTTTAAAAGTGGCGCCAGTCACAGAAAAGTTGAAAGGGAACCGCTTATTTTGGTATGGTCATTCAGGAGGGACGAAACACATGCAACTAAAAGAGTTATGTATATAAATGTGTATGGATGGAGAGGGATAGGAAGCCATAGAAAGGATAGATGGATTGTGTGTGATATGATAGAAAAGAGAGTTAGTGATAGTGTGACGGCTGACAGGACAGAATGGAAGAAAAAAACGTGTTGCGCCAACTCCAAGTAACATGGGATAAGGGCAGGAAGATGATGAATAGAAAATAAGGGACTTTCTAATTGCCAAGCTTTTCATCCATGCATTTCTTGCTTCAAAAGTGTTGCTATGACAATCAATCTGCCTAGCCTTTTTTCCAACTATTTTGGGGTCGGCTTCCAGTCTTACCCAATGCATCTAAATACCAGTATTTTTACATGGAGCGACTACCTATCTGACCTCCATAACCCAGTTACTGGGTAATAGAAGAAGTTTGCGGGCTCTGACTACACTTTTCTATCTGGTGAACTCTCCCAGTTCTCCTTTTTATCTTATATCTCACTTTCAATTTCTGTGTTCTTCACACTCCAGGAATATGGGTTCTTCTAATAATCTCCTACTGCTTTGCCCTTCTCATACTTCTGATTTTGTTCATTCTTCCTTTCATATTCAGTCCATCCTTCTGTGGAATGCGCTTCCTCTCGATATCAGGACGGCCACCAGTCAGTATGCATTTAAGCGCAAGTTGCGGAATTATTTTCTACACAAGGAGTAGAGTCGTCTCGAAAAACTTTTCTGTTACTTTATAATAATGAATATATATTTATGGTACGTGACGATGGGAAGAGACCAGATGGCATGACGTTGGTGCCGTGGAAGGTAGGTAGGCCTTTGGTGTGGGACGCAACCTGTGTCGACAGCCTTGCGCCATCTCATGTTCCAAGTACGGCGGGCTGTGCCGCCGCAAATACTGTAACCTTATTGGGAATTACAGTTTTGAGCCGTTTGGGGTCGAAACGCTCGGGTCATGGGGTCCGAGTGCGCGTCTCCTTTTCAAGGATATTTCTCGCCGACTGATCGACACTTTACGTGACCAGAGGGCTGGCTCATTCTTTGCTCAAAGAAGAAGCATTGCCATCCAGCGTGGCAATGCTGCCAGTCTTCTGGGCACGTTTCCAGATGACAGCGATGTGGAGGAGTACTTCGACGCCTGAACGTATTTTGTTTTTGTATATATGTACGTAGTTAGGTAAGGTTTTATTTTGGTTTTAGTGTAGATATAGTTAGTTAAGTATGTTATAAATATGTAAATCTAGTTTCCAAATAAAGACGTATTCTTGGTTTATTTATGTAGTTATTATATTAAATATTTATGTATGCTTATTATTAATATATTAATATTTTCGTTCCCGTTTTTTTATTATTTTTATTCCATTTATTTTATACTTAATATATACATATAAATTACATTTTTAAATATTAAAATATAAAAACATCATCTTCACCTCACCAAACATCATCACCCATCATGGCCCTGCGTCGACGAGAGGCGACAGTGATCAGCACTGTCGTCGGGCCCCGCCGTCCCCTTATGGCGACGGCGGGGCCGGAGTAAAACCGTTCCTTATTAGTAATACTAGAGTTTTAAAGCGCGTGAAACTGCCGCATTGTGCTGCATTGTGCGACGCTCTAATCGATCTATCATTATGTGAGGGTTATTGGCAAAATATATGAAAAGGTTTATAGATCGATCCCAATACAACATGATATTGCCATTATCGAGAACTGGGTCGGGCTCATACCTATAGTACGGTACTTCGAATCCCACAAGTTTGTATTTAAGAGCAAGTTGCTGGTGGATAATCCTGGCTACAAGGTTGTGTCTATGCAAATAGTCTCCGTTTTCTAGACGAGAACAACCAGAAATAATGTGTCGGATTGATTCTCCGGGCCGGTGGCATGCCCGAAAGATGTCAACCGTACCGTCCTTCACAATGTATTTCCGGTAGTTTTTCCTCATCATAACTTCGTCCATAATCGCACAGACAAAACCTTCGGTTTCCCCGGAGATGTCACCAAAACGCAGCCAGGATACGGACGCTAAGAGATCTACATCGGGCCCATGTAAGACCCGGTAAAAGCGTCCGTGAAGCTCCTTGCTCTGCCATACTTCCCTGCGGTCATTAGTATCCAGTGCCATAGGTTTGCGCCAGTTCTCGTTTGCCAAGGAGAGCGGGGTGAGGGCCTCGTCCACAGCGACCACATCTCGATGCATACCCACGTCGGCTTTTGAGGAAGTATAGGCTGCATACCTCGCGGTTGTGTAGGGTCTTAGCGTTAAAGAAGCCACGACCCCCACACTTCCGCGGGATATACAGCCTCATTACCGATGATCGTGGGTGATGCATCCGATTTGCGGTCAGCAGTGTGCGGACCCTCCTATCCAGGGCGTCAAGTTCCGTCTGAGTCCATTTGGGTATGCCGAAAGAGTACATCAATACAGGCATGACCCAACCGTTAAAGGCGCGCACCTTGTTCTCGCCTGATAAAAGACTATTCAGTACTGTATTCAGGCGGCCAAAGAAGCGCTCCTTCAACGACAGTTTCACGTCAGCAGTATTGATGCCTAACGCTTCCGACATACCCAAATACTTGTAAGTTACGGTTGAGCAGAGGGATCTAAGGTGTATGGAATTCAAAAGTTGAGTTCCCACGGATTCCATAATCTCCCTTCGCTTTACATGCATGACTGCACATTTGTCCACACCAAATTCCATCCTGATGGCGCTACTGAAGGTTTCTGTTACCTTCAGTAACTTCATCAGTTGCATGTTGTTGGGGGCAAAGAGTTTCAGATCATACATGTAAAGGAGGTGTACTATGACCTGACCACCTCTTCTCAACCGATAGCCTTGTCCCGAACCCTCCAGTAGTATACTGAGAGGGTTGAGGGCCAGACAAAACCACAGTGGATTAAGACTGTCGCCCTGGAATATGCCACGCTCCAGCCTTGGCCCAGTAGAGTACTGAGAGGGTTTAGGGCCAGAGAAAACCAAAGTGGACTCAGATTGTCGCCCTGGAATAATAATAATAATATTAATTTATTTTGTACACAAAAAAGTACTTATTATAAATTACAAATAAATGCAATGAACAGTAATTATGTACACAAAAGTTTTAGCATCTGGAGCCAAACTAGGAGGAACCTGTATTTCGGCTTACAGCGCCAACCCCCTCGAGTTACTTCAGATAAGGTTTCTTAAATGCTAGCATTTCACAATAAAATTTGGATATTATGTACTCAAGAATAAGGCTTTGTAAAAGTGATCTGATCCTCTCTTTATGTGTTATGTTAAGTGAATGAGTGAGTGTGAGAGGGTGTGTCTATAGATAGGTGTGAGTGTGATATGTGGCAGTTTATGAGTGTAATGTTAATGACTGAGATACGGTTTTGTAAATATAATAATAAAAATATGTGTATTATTGCTACCTATGTTGACACAGCTAGAAGCTGCTCAGTTTCATCATAAGTGAGACTATGTAGGTATTCCAATACTTTTTTCTTGCAACAATCTGTATTGAGAGGATATATGTTTAGGAGTTTATTAATTTTGTTATAAATATACGGCCCGAATGAATTAATACATTTTGTTATAAATTTTGTGTTGGAAGAACTTGTTGTGGGCAAACCGTGTAATTTCTGCGTTTATTCAACATCTGGGGGTTGTAAATTATTTGTGAGTGTTGCATTATGATTATTTTTAATATAAATAATTGTCTCACTGTTAGTAGAGAATATGCCACGCTCGATCCATATCGGTTCGCTGTTCCCCTGGATCTGTCGACAACCTGGATAGTGAAGGACCGTCCTCCACTGCCCCATAGACGACATCAGGAAGGTGCGCAAAGTTGCATCCACTTTGTACAGCTCCAGCACCCTCATGAGCCATGTATGTGGCACTGAGTCATAGGTCTTCTTATAATCTATCCAACATGTCTACAGATCTCTTCGTGAATGACGATCCTATTGGCTAATGGCAACATCAATGAGGAGCAGCTCCTTAGTATCGCGCGATCCATATCGGGACCCGTTCCTACATCCATTCTGAGAGGCAGAAAAAATGCAATTTGTGTCAATATGATTGTTTATTTTGGCTCTCAGGATGGACGTTAGAACTCTATAGACCGTCGGTAAACACTTGATCGCCCTATAATTTTTCGGCGCCGCAGTACTACCTGATTTATGGAGCAGGTGTGTTACTCCTGTCATAAGGAACTGGGGCTTATTTATTTTATTATTATTACTTTGTTTTTTTTTATGCACCTTCCTTATTATCTCTCCACCACCCGTGGTTGACTGGTAGAGAATGCCTAAGGCATTAAGTCCGCCTTTGTACTTTTGTTGCATGAAGTATAAATAAATAAATAATACGATACCCCTTGGTAAGAGTGGTTGTCAGACTTTCGGACTACTGACCACCCGTAACGACTGTCAAAGATCCACGATTGACAGCCGGGACCAACGGCTTTTCGAGGCACGGAGGAGTCTCGGTATGTAAAGATCCATGGACCAACCCCGGCAAGCGTAACTTAACCTGATGGATCGTCCCGTGCGGCTATTACTTTAGCCACGAGCTCCCCTGTTGCTATGATAGCACACGTCAAATAAATTAAATGAATCAAAGTTATTAATGGTATTTTTTATGATAGGATGACATTACCCCTCTTGCCTACACTCGATAGAACCTGGATCACCTCTTCTAATTCATCCTGAGAAGACTCTCGCTCAACTTCCTTTGGAAAACTTTCCGAAAAAACATCCATTTTGAAGCTTTAATTCTCGAAATATCACCAGCAAATGCAGTCTGATGGAATTAAATTATTGTTAAATTCGACATCGCAATCACCTTGCGTTTCTAATGAAATCATATCCTGGTTCTCTGCAACATACATAAATTAAGTTATTGGAATGGACTGACCTGCTTCTATATCTTCGTCGTGGTGGCCGTTTCGTGGTTTATCTCCTCCTCATCATCAACTAGGCTGCATTTTCCGCAGCTCTGCTCATCCTTGACTGGGCTGCTCTCTTCACAGGTCTGGTCATCATAGTCATCATTAACTTGACTTTGTGGGTAGTCCATCGTCACGACAGAAAATAAAAGTGAATCATTATCTTCACTCCTATCATCTGACCGTCCGTACTCCTCGGATACATTGGTGGTCTTCTCTTCCACTTACAAAGATTTTATAACCAGCTCTTTGCAAGCTAAGCATTTGCACGGGAACTCTGAATTTACTATCGCCTAACAATTGAAATATTAGGGCATACTGAAAGTTTCTGGATCTGGATTCACTGAATAAAAGAATGAAAAAAAACAAAAATGAAATTCAAAAATGGAACTGTTTGGGAACATGTTACTTTTTAATTTGCGAGACTGTCATTTGCTTTTTCGTTGTGGCGTCTTTTCGAAAATTGTGTGTCGCCACAAATAATATAATACTAGCGTACAGATGGCTTATCCCATACAGAGAATCAGTACCGCCGTAACTACGGGTTTTCGACTTGCACAAGCAACTGGTAAATCATCAGAAGGATGATGGATCGGGGATGTCTTCCACCCCTCGTCAGGTGCCACGTGGTGTGCCTCAAGGATCAATTTTAGGGTCCCCTCTGTATATCCTTTACAGCGCAGATATAATTAACTCATTCCAGCATTGCAGGTATCACATGTACGCTGATGATATACAATTATATATATCAATCAAGCCAGCTGATACCTTAGAGGCATTGGAGAAAATCAATGATGATCTTGAAAGAGTGATGGTCTGGTCAGATAATAACTCTCTGGTTTTGAACCCACAGAAATCCAAGTTTATGGTTTTGGGAAGCAGGCAAATGCTCAGCGCCATTCTGTCAGCCAAGCCAGAAGTTGTTATTAGAGGGAAAAAAATAGATAGGGTAGATATAGCCTGCAATCTTGGATTAACCATGGATCCAGAACTACGATTTGAGAAGCATATCAGTAACTCAATGAGGAATTGTTTTTACAGATTGAAACTCCTATATTCAATTAGAGACTACCTGAGCGTTGATCTACGTAAACAACTAGTGGATAGCCTAATATTATCAAGGCTTAACTATTGTGATACTGTGTATGGCCCATGCCTGTTAGCAAGAACAGAGAAGTTGATACAACGCATACAAAATGCATGTACAAGGTTCTGTGTAAATATAACTCGTAGAAGTCATGTTACTCCCTTTATAAATAAACTTAATATATTGAAAATGGCTGCTAGGAGAAAGTTACATATGGCTGGGTTACTATTTGGAGTAGTCACTACACAAAAACCACACTATCTGTTTGAAAAGTTAAGTTGGAGACAGAGCAAATACGAGCCACGCTTTTCTACCAATCCTCTTTGCGGATCAAAGCAGAACACCGCAGCATTCAGGGGAAGTTTCAAATACGCCGCCACGCGCTGTTGGAACAACATTCCTCCACCAGTAAGAGTCCTGAGAACAAAAAAGCATTTTTTGAATACCTTAAAGAAATATTTCATGCACATACAACAATCTGCATGATTGGAAACAAATATTAGTATCTAAATGTTATTTAATCCATTTTTCTGTAATGTGCGTTATATCTGAGCAGAATAAATTATTTTTCTTTCTTCTTTCTATTCTTTCAACTTTTGTTCTTCGTTCGGGCCCGTTCTCTACACCTTGCTAGATGGTGTTAGCAGCGACGGCTTGCAAATTAAATGAATTCACATAAAGTCTTACCAGTATTTTCTCACTCATTGAGGATTTACTTTGTAGTATTTTTGGCACTTCATAAAAGTTTTGCTTAATGAGGCGAATGGATAAACTCTAAAACTTCAAACAGCGGGATCTATTGGTACAAGAAATGTAAATGCCTAAGGATTCGTTCCAATAACCATCTAAATTTTGAATTAGGCGCCAATTATTCCACAATTTTATGCTTAGGGTAGTTTATTAAATAAGAAAATACAGTTTTTACCATAGAATAGAATAATTTTTATTATGTACACCATATAAATTACAAAAAAATATGAAGAAAACATTACATAGGGTGACACAATGGGCGGCCTTATCGCTAAAAGCGATCTTTTCAAGACAACCTTTGGATGGATTTTAAAGAGAAAAGGAAATACAGTACTGTAGGTAGTCTTAGGTGTACTATTTATAATAATATATACAATAAATACATTATAGATAAATATATCCTACTAATATTATAAATGTGAAAGTTTGTGAGTGTGTATGTTTGTTACTTCTTCACGCTCAAACGGCTGGACCGATTTTAATGAAATTCGGTATGTAGATAGCTTATAGCCTAGATTAACATATAGGCTACCTTTTATTCCGGTCTAGACGGGTAAAACCGCGGGGCACAGCTAGTACATTAATAATTATGAAACAAAAAGCATAGAACCCTAGTTAAAACGATTAAAGAGAGAGGTAGTGATTTTTGACCATTATTTTGAAAGTCGAAAAGGATTGAGCACGCCTTACCGACACGGGCAAGGCATATTCCATAACCGCAGCGCTTGAACCGTAAAAGATCGTGTCGTAAAAGCTGGTGGTATGCATCGGCATCTCTAGTCTCAAGTTTTCCGAAGACCTCAGATATCTATTATGTGTGTCATGAAGGAACTTGAAACGTTCTTTAAGATAAGAGGGGGTTGTAGGATTGAACAGAGAGACTGTAGAGCAGAAATAAAATATGAGAATCCCGGCGAAGACGTATGGGAAGCCACTTGAGTTTTGTGCGAAATTCATAAATGTGATCATATTTGCGCAGGCCAAATATAAATCTTATGCAAAGGTTTGAAGACGCTCAAGTTTATCTACCGAGATAACTGACATCAGCATAGTCAAGGATGGGAAGCAGAAGGGACTGTGCAAGCGCAGTTTTAGTGGCAGTGGGAAGAAAGTTCCTCAATCGTCAAAGGGACCTGGCAGATGCAAAAATTTTGCGGCTTACGTCCTGTAGCTGTGGACTCCAAGACAGATATTTGTCAATCCACACCCAAAGGTTCTTTACTTAAATATTTTTTTATTATTATTCAAATTAGTAGTGTTACTTATACTTCATTAAGAAATCGATGCATGTTACGCCATCTATTGATATTTATTTGAACTGAATTTTCTTTGTTCGAGATGAGACCCCGTGGTGTCGCTATCAAAATCAATTTAACTCGTGAACATTTTCGTTCAATGATTTTTTAATGATTTTCGCTGTGGCTTATGTCAACAAGAGAGTTGCCAGAGACTTCAATTGGCATTTGGTGATAAAGCACCATGTCGCAGCTCTGTGTATTCGTGGTTTAGAGAATTTAAACGTGGACCTGATCATCTCCGTGACGAGGTACGTGAAGATCGGCCAGCGACTGCGGTTACAGAATCTAATATTGATACCGTACGACAACTTATTGAAACTGACAAAAAAATACTCGTCAGCAAATTCGTACTTTGTTAGAAATTGGAATGAGCCAAGTGCAAAACATTTTACATGTGCATCTGAAGGTTCGGAAGCTTTGCACTCGTTGGATATCGCATGACTTAACGGAGGACCAAACGACTGCGTGCCTACTGGTGCCGTAAAATGATAAAAAGTTTAACGAAGGACAGTCATTAGCAACCTATAATATCGTGACAGGTGACGAAACATAGGTGTACGTATATCTAAAAAAATGCACTCTGAAGGTATACTCCTAATAAATCTTTCACGTGTTTACTTAGAGTTGGGAATCTTTTATAATTATACATGAAAACCACAAATAAGATTCCTAGTAAACCTGATATTTTAAACTTTTTATATGCCATGAAAGGAAAGGGTACGTTGCCAATTATAGACTCCACTTCGGTGACCGAAAGTATGACGGAAAATTGAGATTATTTATAATCTACGAGTTGGCGAAACAATACGAATCCGTACTGCATACTAACATATCTACGCATGCAAACTCGAGACTTGCTCGATACTTCAATGTAAAACGAAACGATGAGCGATTATTTGACTCGTTTTATCACAAAGAGTTACCGATCGATCACGAAGAGATGGCTAGATTTTGTAACATAATTAACGTGGATACTGTCAAGGGTTCTAAATGGTGGCAATCCGTACCTGAATGGATTCAACAACAAAATGTGAAAAAGAGTTTTAGATTATTCCCTCAACCATCGCATGGTTTGAATCACATAATGTACACATCTAAAGGTTGGCATGAACTGTTGTGTTGAGTTTCTAATAACTAGCGACTGGACTAAAATTGCAAATCATTTACAAGAGTTGTGGTCACCGTGGCTAAGTGTAAACTCTAAATTCGGATGCTGTTTACAAACCGACGGGGTCGGCGTGAGTATATCAATGAATCGAATTGTTAAACAACAGTTTCTGGTTATCAAGAAAATGAAGAAGTCTAACGATTGCGTAATTGCAGTGGATCCGAGTTCCTTTGGCTACAATTATATCCAAATATTTCGCGTATAAAAACATGTCACTAAAAATTATGTTCGTTTGCACACACTGGAATGAAAACATGATCGCAAACAAAAACGGTTAACGGACGAAGTCAAACTTGCTGAAGGAAATGATCGTGAACGCCTAAACTTTCTTATATCGTCAAAGAACTTGGATCACGTCATTAAATGTAACGTGTTTCGTATGAAATGGTTCAATGCCTGGCAGGCTCCGTTTGTATACCGCGGCCCTTAGCACAGAGGCAACTGAAGGAACAGGGGTGGGATAGTAAAAGTCTGACACGCCCTCCTGCTGCACCCAGAACGGGATAAGTCATTGGATGATTTCCCACCCCACAAAAAATAATTAAAAAAAGCTCCGTTTGAACGGCATTCCAAACTTAGACGGTTCAAGTTGGATAAATACATACATACAAACCGCCAAGTGTGAGGAGAAGACATAAAATAAATCTTTGACAGCGATGAAAAGAAACTGATTTTATACGGTGCAGGGTTGACGTTCATCTGCCCAGGGATTGAGGATAAATTCGAAACAGAGTTACCGCGCCCCTGGGCACTCAGGTTAGAGAAGGAAAAGTGCTATAACTTCTTCCGGTCTGGGTGAGCGGAAGAAGTTATGGGACGATTTCCCACACCCCAAAAAAAAAAGGGGTGGAGCGTTATGTATATTTAACAACACCACGGTACCGACTGCTATTGGGTTACATGGAGTATTCCATTTTTCGCGTTGTTGCAATTTATGTAAATATTACGACCTAAATTGTTTTCAATATGATTGAACTATCGAATCCATTAAGGAGAAACGAACAAGTTAGCCTCTGGTTAGTATTCTAGCAAAGTGGTAAATAAAAATGCGTGGGAGTAAGTGCTGATGGCTCTGATGGGCCAGAGCTCAAAACATAAAGTCGTTGTATAGGCCAATGTTGTCTAGGCAAAGAAAGCTATGACGGTCCCTTTAACCACAGTTTTTTTTTTTTCACCAAAAGTAATTAAAAAAGCTCCGTTTGAACGGCATTCTAAACTTACATGGTTCAAGTTGGATAAATACATACGAACCGCCAAGTGTGAAGAGAAGATCATAAAATAAATCTTTGACAACGATGAAAAGAAACTGATTGTATACGGTGCACGGTCGACGTTCATCTGCCCAGGGGTTGAGGATAAATTCGAAACAGAGTTACCTCTCCCCTGGGCACTCAGGGCAGGGAAGGAACAGGTGTGGGTTTTAGTCAGTAAGACTCAGACACCCTTCTGCTCCACCCAGAGAGGGAAATGTCATTGGATGATTTCCACATCCCGGCAAAAAAACAAAGGTCGACGTTCATGAACAGGTCAAACTTTTAAGGACGTAAATTAAATTCAAACATGATTCTCGGCTAAAATGATTACGGAGTAAAAGAAATATTGACGTTGACGTTGTAGACGAATCCTACAATTCGGCAGCCTGATCTACGTGAAATCAACGAAACGGAACTTTTCACAAGGTTTCGATGAATAACAAGCTACGTTGGGGCGTTTGTCCAAAATGCGAGTATGATCGGGATCAAAATGCAGCGAAAAACATATACTAATAAATGGTCGGCCATCTGCAGACCAGGATGTCTCACGAATAAAATATCGTAGCTTCCGAAGACTTGAAATTTGCATTCAACATTTGTTACACTTGGGTCTTAGGAGGATAAGGCGGTTAAACTAAACACTCTTGAAATATGGAGATCCATAATACGACAAGTTATGAATTACAATTATACTAGATACGCAATTATGTGCCTACCTGCTATAGCGGCGTTGATGTAACCACAGATAGGTTTTACAACTTGAATATGTGGGTAGGCAGCTAAGTGCAACTCCCAAGTAGGTAAGTCCTTTATGGTAAATTACTACGTAAGAAATATAGGAAAATTGCTAAATAACAGTAATATATTATCTGGTTCGAATTATGGTCCCATAAATGTTATAGCCTTATTAAGCTTTGTGCCTATTATGTATAAGTATTGCACTATATTTGAATGGTCTGGTCAAATAGTTGTGGAAATAGCGGGCAATTATGGGATATAATTATGGATATGTGGGACGGATAAATGAAACGCCGTACCTGCTGGTCGAAGTTAGCCCACGTGGCGCGAAGGTCGGTGACTTGATGATTCTTTAAACTCCAGATGGCGGCAGGCGTAGTCATTCACTCTCACAGCACACAAAAATGTTTATATGCGCGAAGCGGGTCATAGACACAGTTTGTGTTCTCTGCAAATTAAACTATTATAGTTAGAATTTTCAGTAAGTACTGACTGTGGTTTTGAGTTGTGTCGTCTTCTTCGTCAAAATTTCTGAATCGCACTGGTATGCAATCCAACTAATTCAGTTTTCAGCCATGTGGCATGAAAAGCTGGCGGTGGTTTAGATACAAAGTCGCACTGGCGACCCCTTGGTACAGGCGTACATATTTGGGAAAGGAATTTCGGTTCCCGATTACCCACGAAATCTCAAATACATTTGATTCTGTATTCTGTCAATGGTTTAAGATACATTACAAGCGATGGCCCAACCATAACCGTTGTTTTTTTCCCGTAACTAGACATAATATTTATGTAACTGTCAAATCAGACTTCTGGGGTTGTCAAGAATATAACATGCTTATTTTTTCAAAGAAGTGAGTGTGGAACGCTTAAGGCGCTATTAGCTGCCTTTTGACTGGCCTGTTGGTCTAGTGGTTAGTGACCCTGACTGCTATGCCGGAGGTCGTGGGTTCGATTCCCACCCAGGACAAATGTTTGTGTAATGAGCACGATCATTTGTTCTGTGTCTGGGTGTAATTTATCTATAATATGTATGTATTTAGAAATATATAAGTATGTTTATCAGTTATCTAGTACCCATAACACAAGCTCTGCTTAGCTTGGGACTAGATGGCGTTGTGTGATAGTTGTGGAATATTATTATTATTATTATTCCATTTATTTTATAGTTTAAACATACAATTTACATTTTTAAATATTAAAATATAAAAACATTTAAAAATATAAAAAATTGTATCCCACCGGTATCGGGATAGGGTCCAAGCTACCGGTGGTCAGGGCTCCTGAGAGAGGAACCTCCTAACTATGCGCGCCGTGTCCAGGAGTACTGCCTTCTGGATCAAGCCCTTGATCCAGCTGCCCAACGAGAGCCTCCTTAGGTGTTCGTCGAGGCTCTTGGCTATTAAGCCATTGGCCGTCACGACTATCGGCACAATGACTGCTGTATCCACCTCCCACATGTCGACAACCTCGCGAGCCAGATCAAGATACTTTGTTTTTTTATCTTTCTCAGCCTTCACGAGGTTCTCGTCATGAGGGACAGCTATATCAACAATCATTGTGCGACGCTCTTGTCGATCTATCACCACTATGTCAGGCTTATTGGCAACAATATTCCTATCAGTGATGATAGATCGATCCCAATACAACGTGATATTGTAGCGACATCTATGACGCCGCACACGAACTAAAAATAGCAAGAATTCTACATCGCGCAAGCAGAGTTCTCCGCGCGATTTGAACATATACAACAGTCCGAAATCAATCATTGGGCAGTTGCCCGGACCAGACACAACACCCGTCTGGTCGGAGGATCCTCCCTTTTCAATGGAGGTTGTGGGAATTTACAATCTGTTCCGCTCACCTCCAAACTGGTGACCCTCGAACATGAACCGAAGTACCTCTCCTGGTCGACGCCAGCAGTCAAGCCACTACGTCGCACAGCACCGCTCCGACCCACTGGAGCCTGCAGCATCATCCGGACTCACTGGGATATCATCACCCCGACTCACTGGGGCATCATCCCGACTCACTGGGACATCATCACCCCGACTCACTGGGGCATCATCCCGACTCACTGGGACATCATCACCCCGACTCACTGGGGCATCATCCCGACTCACTGGGATAGCAACACCCCGACTCACTGGGGCATCACCGCAGACAGTTCCGACTCACCGTGAACTATGCGGCTCTTCCGGTTCCGACTCACTGGAACCAACCTTCCACTGGCCCGGCAAGCATCACAAGATGTATGGACGACTCATCAAGAACCATCGATCTCCGATCTCCGGAGGGGAGTGATGTAGCGACATCTATGACGCCGCACACGAACTAAAAATAGCAAGAATTCTACATCGCGCAAGCAGAGTTCTCCGCGCGATTTGAACATATACAACAGTCCGAAATCAATCATTGGGCAGTTGCCCGGACCAGACACAACACCCGTCTGGTCGGAGGATCCTCCCTTTTCAATGGAGGTTGTGGGAATTTACAATCTGTTCCGCTCACCTCCAAAATATTGCCATTTTCGAGAACTGGGTCGGGCTCATACCTATAGTACGGTACTTCAGATTCCACAAGATTGTATTTAAGAGCAAGTTGCTGATGGAAAATCCTGGCTACAAGGTTGTGTCTATGCAAATAGTCTCCGTTAGCTAGACGAGAACAACCAGAAATAATGTGTCGGATTGATTCCCCGGGTCGGTGGCATGCCCGACAGATGTCAACCGTACCGTCCTTCACAATATATTTCCGGTAGTTATTCGTCATCATAACTTCGTCCATAATCGCACAGACAAAACCTTCGGTTTCCCCGAATAGGTCACCAAAGCGCAGCCAGGATACGGACGCTAAGAGATCTACATCGGGTCCATGTAGGACCCGGTAAAAGCGTCCGTGAAGCTCCTTGCTCTGCCATACTTCCCTGCGGTCATTAGTATCCAGTACTTTAAGTTTGCGCCAGTTCTCGTTTGCCAAGGAGAGCGGGGTGAGGCCCTTGTCCACAGCGACCACATCTCGATGCATACCCACGTCGGTTTCTAGGAAATATTCCCTAAGGCTGCATACCTCGCGGTTGTGTAGGGTCTTAGCATTTAAGAAGCCACGACCCCCACATTTCCGCGGGATATACAGCCTCATCACCGATGATCGTGGGTGATGCATCCGATTTGCGGTCAGCAGTGTGCGGACCCTCCTATCCAGGGCGTCAAGTTCCGTCTGAGTCCATTTGAGTATGCCGAAAGAGTACATCAATACCGGCATGACCCAACCGTTGAAGGCGCGCACCTTGTTTCCGCCTGATAGAAGACTATTTAGTACTTTATTCAGGCGGCCAAAGAAGCGCTCCCCCAACGACTGTTTCACGTCAGCAGCATTGATGCCTAACGCTTCCGACATACCCAAATACTTGTAGGTTTCAGTTGAGCAGAGGGATCTAAGGTGTATGGAATCCGAGAGTTGAGTTCCCACGGATTCCATAATCTCCCCTCGCTTTACATGCATGACTGCACATTTGTCCACACCAAATTCCATCCTGATGGCGCTACTGAAGGTTTCTGTTACCTTCAGTAGCTTCATCAGTTGCAAGTTGTTGGGGGCAAAGAGTTTCAGATCATCCATTTAAAGGAGGTGTGATATGACCTGACCACCTCTTCTCAACCGATAGCCTTGTCCCGAACCCTCCAGTAGTGTACTGAGAGGGTTGAGGGCTAGACAAAACCACAGTGGACTCAGACTGTCGCCCTGGAATATGCCACGCTCGATCCTTATAGGTTCGCTGTTCTCCTGTATCTGCCGACATCCTGGATAGTGAAGGACTGTACTCCACTGCCCCATACACGACATCAGGAAGGTGCGCAGAGTTTCATCAACTTTGTACAACTCCAGCACCCTCATGAGCCATGTATGTGGCACTGAGTCATAGGCCTTCTTGTAATCTATCCAACATGTCGACAGATCTCTTCGAGAACGACGAACCTGTTGGCTAATGGCAATATCGATGAGGAGCAGCTCCTTAGTACCGCGGGACCCATTCCTACATCCATTCTGGGAAGCTGACATGATACGATTTTTATCAATATGGATGTTAATTTTAGCTCTCAGAATGGATGTAAGAACTTTATAGACCGTCGGTAAACACGTGATCGGTCTATAATTCTTAGGTTCCGCAGTACTACCTGATTTATGGAGCAGGTGGGTTATTCCTGTCGTAAGAAACTGGGGCAGCGACCCTGACTCTAAGGCAGACTGGAACTGAGCTGCCAAGCGAGCGTGCGACCTTTGGAACCATTTAATCCAGAAATTGTGCAGCCCGTCCGGCCCTGGAGATTTCCAGTTAGGCAACGGACGGACTGCACGAGCTACATCTTGGGGGCTGATGGTAATTGCCCCCATTTCTGGTATAAGGTCGCACACACGCTCGACCTCTCGAGTCCAATCACCCTCGGTGTGCCTGACAGGCACCGACCAGATGCTGCGCCAGAATGAACTCATAGCGTCATCATCCGGTAAATGCTTATCAGACACACCTTGGTCCGGTCGCTCCCAAGCCCTATAAACCCACCTTTCGTTGCTTTGGAAAGTGCGATTCTGAGTGTACCGCTCCACTCGCCGCTTGTACCGACGAATACGATTTGCCCATGCATAGACCTTCTGCTTCAGGAAGTCAATACGCTCTGTGACGCGGGTCAGATAATCTCGGGAACTAATATCAGTCCCCGAGAACGCCCGCCTCACGAAACGCATCACCCTAGGGCGAGTGTTGCCCTCCCTGAAGCAGATAAGCTTGCCGATGAGTGCTCTAGCCTCACCGATACGTCGCTCAATTCTACACTGCCAAGCTGGTATAGCAGGTCGTGTAGCTCTGTCACAATTGGTGAACTTGACGTGAGCTACACGACATGCCACTGCAGCTGCGCAGTATAAGATTGAGTGGGTATCGGCAAGGTCTTTGCTGTTATCAAAACAATTTGATAGCTGCGAATCTAGAGCACACACCAGCGCCTTATTTTTCTTATGCATGGGCAAACGAGGTAGACGAGGTCTAAGCAAAGGCGGTGTGGAGCGGTACTCCCGGAATGCATCCTCCAAAGCGCTCCTCAATCGTTCATTGCATTGAGTACTCACGGATATAGCCGCGTCATCATCATCTTCACCAACGTCGTCGGGTCGCGGTGAAGCACTGGGTTGCAGTTGCACCGCGGCCGGTGGCGAAACAGGTGAGACACGGCTACTCCGTGATTCGAGGCGAAGTCTATCAAGTACGGCGTCATCCAGCATACGGTTACGCTGGATGACCCGCACCTGATCCGACAGTCGTTGGGCCGAAACGTTGACAGCTGGCTCAAGCACCTGAAACAGAGAGAGCATCCGACCACGGTACGCAGTCAGGTTACTTCCCCCCTCTGTAGCCCCAAAGTATGAGCGCATGACGTTTTCGTTAATGGTTTGCGTCCATCGCATGCGCTGCACACTATTATTATTATTATTATTATTAATGACCTTGAGTGGTTAGCTTGCGTGTTCTGCGCTGATCTCACGTAACGCGTCGTATGTCCACCCAGCAATAGGACTCGCAAATCAAGGAGCGCTGTCCGAAATTAGACACATTATTAATTTATAACACATAAAACAACAAGTATTAAACTAAAACTCTGAGACTAAATTATAAATAATTAAATGATCTTTCAAATGGTGAAGGTTTCATTAAAATGCGATTTATAGATTTTGCGTCATTCTCAATTTTTTATCCGCGTTAGACATAACTTTACAAATTAATTATACTATGTTTTAAAAATATAATTTCTAATATTCTGATATCAAATTACGACGGATATTGTCTGAAGTAACATATATTTTTTTCAAAGAAATAAGACTAGTCGTTTAGACGTGATGTTCAATTAAAAACCATTAAAAGTCGTATAATTGCGCCTTAAGCTGCGTTCCTTACAACACGTTTTTGGATCAAAATATGAAAGTCAACCCTCAAGTCTGGCTAAATTTGTACATGCTGCATAACCAAAAACCGTTATTTAACATTAAGTTAACATTGTTGCACGTACATGTCGTATCTCACTGATATGGAAAAATAATGAAATATGAAAATTGACCGGGATTGGACCAAGTGCTACCTAGACGTGGGAGTGCTTCCAAATCGTTCCTTACATCAATTTAAAGTTTACAAAAAATTTGTTTAAAAAATTTGGTCCCAGGTTAAAACGTTTTGCTTTTAAGGTTGTCTGAGTACATTAAACTTTATTGTTGTGTTTGAAAATAGAGAAATACGGCTGTCAGGTGGTCGAAATGGCTGAGGTACGTCAAAAATGTTATTAATAACTCTAAAAACCAGCCAAGTGCGAGTCGACCTCGCGCACAAATGGTTCCGAACAAATCATTTTTTTTTTTTAGGTTTTTCTTTATTTCTTATTTATTGTTATTGTTTACAATGTATATACAAGTTAAAAGAAAATAAATAAATATGTACAAGCGGCATAAAAAAGGGAGGCGTAAAACTCATTGGGCATCGAAAAATTCGTCCACATCGCTGTCATTTGGAAAAAGTGCCCAGGACACTAGCAGCATTTCCACGTTGAATGCCAATGCTGATTCTTTGGCCGAAACAAAGGCCAACCCTCTAGTCACGTGAAGAGTCAACTAACTGCTTGCTGATGTCACGGAAAACTCGATGAGCATTTGGACCCCATCCCAAACGGCTTAAACATGTAGAGGTTTTTTTCCTGCAGTAGGCGTCCAAGCACAACCCGCCGTGCTAAGAAGATGGAATGGCGCAAGAGTCAAACGACACATCATCCCGTCTGGCCTCTTTCCATCGTTACGTGTGGTGACAAGAGCTCGACGGATGATGTTATTAATGCTTTCGTGCTGTGCCATACGACCCGCGCTCCTACTGCAGGATAGGCCAAGGTGTCCGAGGTAGTCGACTTCACCGAATTTGCAGCGATGGTGCTTCTAGCGCTCCACATCGCTGCCAATTGCCCCGACATGGTGCGATCGCAAAGTGGTGTCAATCATTAAAATACCTATGTTGGGTGACAGTAGTTCCGTAGCCAGAGGCTCGACCAACCATGAAGTTGGTGGCATCAAATCTGTGAGTGAACTAAAATGAATTCCACCAACTACATCAGACTGCTTGAAAAGTGACTTTTACGACGTTTTTAGTTGTTTAGTCGATTTTTTTAAAATTTTAATTTTTTTTTCTCCAAACTCATCGGATAGATTTTGAAGAGCTTTAGTTTACAGACTAGTATTTGCCCAAGAAACTTATTGCACTATGTGTCCATTCTGGGTAGCACTTGGCCCATAGTTAGAGCATTTAGGGTTAGTACTTAGGGTTTCCTTTTCATTTAGTTTGCTTTGGTAATACTTACCATTAAGTTGAGGCAGGAAGCTTGCAAAGGCGGTTTTGGTTTTGAATTCCTTAAAAATGTCGGAAAAATCTTGCTCCTTCGTACATTGGGGCATCCATGATCAATATCGGCCCGCTAAAACAATACAGGGAAACTATCAGGTTGAGTTATGTATGAACACTATGCTTAATGTATATTTATTGTTATGTACTTCCATTGCTATGTAAATGGTATATTGTTTTCTGTGGAAAATTATGCTTACCTACTTAAAATTTATTATGTCACGAACGTAGGGAGGCGTCATTATGTCACTGGCGAGGTAGTTTTCTTGAAAACAACGCTGTTGATGATAAGTTCGCCTCCTGAAGTCGCAGTATTGAGCTGAACAACGACCTTGCACAGATGCGACGCACAGCCTAGTTGTTTCGTGTTTGTTAAAGAGACTAGTTTAGTTGCTTTTCTATTTTCACCAGCTTTTTCACTTTTTGTTTCGTGTTGATGGCTTGTTTGTTATCATTTGACAGTGTCGCAACACAGATTACATAATTATTATTACGCAATGTGCATTTATTTTCCGAGTTCAGTGACAAAATTTCGCTATGTTTGTTAATTCTGTGTTCCAATACCCCGCCTGTTAATATGTTAAGTACATGAAGTTTTGGAAAAAGTCTGTGTATCAACAACTAAACGTATACAATAACACTATTTAATATAAGAGTATACCTCAGAAATTATATAATAATAATAATATAATATTCCACAACTATCACACAACGCCATCTAGTCCCAAGCTAAGCAGAGCTTGTGTTATGGGTACTAACAACAGCTGATAAACATACTTATATATTTCTAAATACATAAATATTATAGATAAATTACACCCAGACACAGAACAAATGATCGTGCTCATTACACAAACATTTGTCCTGGGTGGGAATCGAACCCACGACCTCCGGCATAGCAGTCAGGGTCACTAACCACTAGACCAACAGGCCAAATGGTTGATAAGTATTTATTTTTTCCAAAGGGTTGACCTATCCTTTATTAAAAAATCTTAAACTTACTGATTTATAAAGTAGTCTCACCTACGAGTACCTTGATTAATACTGTAGCAACATCCATGACGCCACGCACGAACTAAAAAAAAAAACCATAAACCCTACATCGTGCAAGCAGAGTAATTTTCCGCGTGAATTCAACATGTACAACAGTCCGAAATCAGCCATCGGACAGTTGCCCAGACCAGACACAACACCTGTCTGGTCGGAGGATCCTCCCTTTTCTATGGAGGTTTGTGGGACTTTGCACTCTGTGCCGCATAGGCCTCCAAACTGGTGACCCTCGACTATGAACGTGAGCGCAGCCTTCACCATGACTTGTGACCCTCGAGCTCCAAACTGGTGACCCTCGAGCATGAACGTCAGCGTAGCCTTTGTGCAGCTACTCTAGCATGACGTCATCATCATCACTTCCTTCAAGCTCTTGAACAACGAGTCATACAGCCAGCCAGTACCAACGCCTTCTACGGGTATCCTGACCACCAGCATGCAGCGGACGCGCATACTGGTCATTACCCTCAACCTCATCAGTGATCTTGGCACAGCGAACTGCACTTCCGGACGGTCGAAGATTCTCTCCTGGTCGACGACTGCAGTCGAGCCACAACATCGCAGAGCATCGTCCCGACTCACCGGGATATCATCACCGCAGACAGTTCCGCTTCACCGTGAACTATGCGGCCACCGCAGCACTACTCCGACTCACTGGAGCCTGTAGCATCGTTGGTGGCGTGCAAGTTGGTGTGATGCCTCAGTGAGTCGGATCACTGAGGCATCACACCAACTTACTGGGATATCATCACCACAGACAGTTCCGACACACCGTGAACTATGCGGCTTCCGGTACCGACTCACTGGAACCAACCTTCCACTGACCCGGCAAGCATCACAAGATGTATGGACGACTCATCAAGAACCATCGATCTCCAATCTCTGGATGGGAGTGATGTAGCGACATCTATGACGCCACAAACGAACTAAAAAAAAACCACAAATCCTACATCGCGCAAGCAGAGTTCTCCGCGTGAATTGAACATGCATAACAGTCCGAAATCAACCATAACGCAGTTGCCCGGACCAGACACAACACCCTGGTCTGATCGGAGGATCCTTCCTTTTCAATGGAGGTTTGCGTGACTTTACACCTTGTTCCGAATACCTCCACCAGTTAATAAAATAAAACCAGAGCCATTATTTGAGACAGTGTTTTCAATAAAAATCGTAAATTATAATGCAGTTTGTAAAGACAATACACATATGAATATTTATGTACAATACACATTTATTATTGTGTAGGAAATCGCCAAATAATTTCTTCCGCTCTGGGTGGAGCGGATGGCGTGTCAGACTCTTAATGACTAAAACCTACCCGTCTTTCAGTTGCCTGTTCCAGGGACCGCGGTGAATTTTTCAGACACACCCGCGACCCTGGCAGGCATCGGCGCTAGCGGACCCCGTCAATCTACTACTGCTGACATCTCTTTGAGGCGCGCGTGGAACGAAACGTGCTGTCGACTCGGCCCTGGTCCTTATTGGACGGCGAGCTACCTATTACTCGCCGTCTACAAGCCCGCGCCTACGGTGGCCGGGAATCGGCTTGCACCTCCCGACGCCCAAGGCGTCTCCTGAGGCGGCAAAGAGCGTGAGAGCGCGAGGACTACCCCTCCTTCATGCGTCCCGCCTTCTCCTTTGCGAGCATTACTGCTTCGCAGAGGGAAGTGACAACTTCCGATACACTTACGAATATAAAATACACACTAACGACCAGTTTTCGAATTTCTTAAGTAGTTTCAAGGAAATCCTTAGTGCAGTATTTTTAACCGACTTTCGAAAAAGGAGGAGGTTCTATGTTCGACTGTATATATGTTTTTTTTTTTTTTTTATGTATGTCCGCGCATTTCTCCTTCAGGTGTGGACCGATTTTCAAAATTCTTTTTTTATCCGAAAGAATATACTCCCGAGGTCCCACATAAATTTTATCGAAATTGCTTTAGCGCTTTTTGAGAAACTGAACAAAAACGAAAAATAGGCATATCTTGATGACGTTTTTGTGTTCTCCAAATGTTTAAATTCCACGTTCCATGTTATTGGGGATTTTAGTTCTGGGGTATAACAACTAAAAAGCGAAAAATAAAAAACTTTTTTACAAAAAAAACAAATTTTTAGTGTTTTTTTTTTTTGGAAGTCGGTTGTTTTTTTTGTAAAAAAGTTTTTGTTATATCGTGTTCAAAGTCGCTTTGATTCATCGCATTGGAGTCTTATTCTCACTCGAAGGAACTCGACGATACGAGGAGTCCAAGTTCATGCCATTGTTAATATTTCAAGGCGATTCTGTAGGTATAGCTCCAAAATAAATAGCGCTAGCCAGGTTAACGTAACAGTTCCGTGATGGAAATACTGACTTTTTTTTTAAATCACTAGTTCCATTTTTAAAAGAATATGAAAATAATGGAACTAATGTTGAATTTTGTTATAACTACTAGTTCCACAGTATTTTCTATTCTCTAGTATTTTACAGTCTTAAAAAAAATCACAAGTGTTTTCACATCCTTAAAAAAATTCACAAGTGCCTAAAATAATACTGTGGAACTAGTGATGGAAAAATTCAACATTAGTTCCATTATTTTCAGATTCTTTTAAAATGGAACTAATGATTAAAAAAAACAACAGTAGTTCCATCATGGAACTGTTAATGGTACTAGTGGCAAAGAACCCTCAGGCTCAGTTACAAAGTCTAAAGTTTTTTGACCAGTGATTTTAGTTCAAATGAGATTTGCTGCGGATTGGATTTTCAAAGACCGTGTGAGTGAAATCGGGTAGTGGCGCACGGCTTTGAAACGGAAACCACAGCGCGAGTCCTATTTGCACTCAGTCGATTTTGTTTCGCCACTTTGTATCAACCACTATGTTATTCACTGTGAAAATATTTGTCGTGAAATATTTCAATGCTATCAGAAGGGATTACTAATCAGAAGAAGGGATTGCTATCAGGGGGACGTGTAAGGGATCTGTTACCATCCCAACGTACTCGTACAATATAAAATCAAGCATTATTAATGATCTTGCGAATGCCGCAGGTACGGTTTGTTAGATGTAAAAATAAAGGCCTCTATTAAATGTTTTAAGTTGGTACATTCAACCAACAGCTGATGTCCGTTAATAAATCGCTCTCAAATAAAATCGTGCTCTATGTGTACTTTAATTATATCTACTATTTCTTGCTCCTCTCTCTATTTCCCGTCCTCTAACTCTTGTTGGTATAACTAAATCAATATAAACAAACCTGTCCAAGTTCATTTCTTACGCAATCACTCATTTATAATTCCATACTAGCTGTGCCCGCGGTTTCACCAGCGTTTATGGTTACTGTGTCGTAGCGTAATGTTGTAAAGTCTATAACCTTCCTCAATAAATAGGCTATACTGTGCAAAATGGTACCTCGCAGAGCTACTGGCAGCGGCCGGCCAGCGCAGGCGCACCCCCATATCCATCATGATCGCGTTGCACATCATGATTGTGCACGTGGTACCTGAGGGCTGACGGATTAAAACTATGATATCTTCTAAGATATTCGTTGAAATCAAATGATGTCAAGGGCAATTTTGTTCAAAATTAAATACTTATAATGAATAGCGTATTTATTTGGATAAGGATTAATATCATGTTTATAAAAACACCTTCGCAAATAATGCATTATTTTAGAACTTTGATTACCATAAAAACGGTTATAGTGAGTTAACCTTAAAAAATTGATTCGTGCTATGTACAGATAATCTAGTACCTACGTCCGGTCAGCTGCTGGCAACACCGTTGAGTTCAGTGTGGCTGTAGGCTTGTATCAAGGGTCGGCTTTAAGTCCTTACCTCTTCCTGTTGATTATGGACGCTCTTATGTCGGAAATACAGGAGGAGGCACCCTGGTGTATGCTGTTTGCCGACGACATTGTTCTGGGCGGTGAAGATCGACCTGAGGATCCAGAGCAGATTGGAGAAATGGCACTCGAGCAAAGCGATGGCGTAATAGATCGGGCTGTTAAGCACAGAATTAACACTGAATAGATGAAATGGCGACAGGTCACCGGGACTATCTGCGACTCCCGCATTCACCTTAAACTTATTTATATGACAATCCTGCTGTCTTGTATGGTTCAGAATGTTGGGCCACAAAAAGGATGAATGAAAAGCAATTGCATGCAGCTGAGATGAGAATGCTAAGAGCGATTTGTGGTGTTAAGAGGAAGTCTGAAAGTGGCACTGCTTACAGAAAAATTGTGTGGAAATCGTAGTATGGGGCATGTGATGTGGAGGAATAAAGAAAATACCCCACAGAAAGAATCCGCACTGATGAAGACATATCTCGGGTTTTTGGAACTGTCAATGAGAATGCATAATTACTCTCTGGTTTTATTTTTCTTTGTGTTATTTTTTAAAGTTCTTGTTAATTATTTCTAATTCGGAAAATATGCGTCTCAACTGTTTCTATCGGGGGTTTTTCCACAGTTCGGGTAGTGCGTATAATCAGTTACAATTAATACTTTTTTATATATCTGTTTTATATATCAATACACTTATTATTATTACAAAAACCCTAATATTATCCAACAATTATTTACAATCAAAGTAATTACAATTATTCTAATCTATTACAATTACAGTACATCATCACTCAATCATTTAAGCTCACTGCAACCCTCTGTTGAACATATTTCCTACATCCACATAAACTTACATATACAAACACAAATACACAAGACATACACACAATACACTAAATTTATTAAGTTTGGTCTACTGAATGCGGGCTCTCTAGGGACTAGTCAGGATGAATTTTTGGTAGCCATGATCAACCATTCTGTGGATATCATCGCTATCAACGAGACTTGGTTGCGTAAGGTGAGGAGAACCCAGCGCCTAGTGTGCCTGGGTACAAGCTCAAGCACATACCGCGACCTACGTCTGTACGTAAGGGGCACGGCGGAGAAGTCGCATTTTACATTAAAAACGGGGTAGCTGCGCGTGTAAGAGCTCATCCTGATCATCCCAATGTTGAACAGCTCTGGTTAACTTTTAATGCCAATAGGAAAAAACTACTCATTGGCACTGCATATCGTCCACAATGGTTGGATTTGGAGTCTTTTCTCGGGGGCTTGTCTGCCAGTATTGGTAGTTTGGCCCCCTATGATTATGTAATATTATTAAGGGACTTTAATGTTAATATGCTAGATGTCAATAGCCCAAAAACAAAACAACTATTAGATTTTTTTGCCTACTTTTAAACTAAATCAAGTAGTTCAAACACCTACTCATTTTATGAGTGATAGTAGTTCGCTTATTGATATAATCTGCACTGATGCCTCAATCCATAATGTTGTGGTGAATCATATAAGTGAACTTAGCCATCACTTGTTTATTACATGTGAGAATATTTTTAAAAAGCATAAGTCCAAACCAAGATCTGTCGTTTTGTCTATTTCGTCCGCTCAGAGACATATCAGAGGACGATTTTAACATAGATTTAGAAACTATTCCATGGTCGATTATTAGTGACATGAGTGATGTCAATACTATGGTGCAAACATTTAACGCATTTATGATCTAATTATTCGATCTCCATGCACCTAGGCCCAGCGGCAAAACCCGGGTTATCAAATTGAATCTCGACGACAACCCGGGTTGACAGCCGATTATTTTTTTTTTTTCACTTAATTTTTTTTGTTTTGTCAAACTAAGAAAGAAAGAAAGAAAGAAAAAAAAATATTCTGCACAGATATAACGCACATTACAGAAAAATGGATTAAATAACATAAACATACAAGAATGCTAAAAGCCTCGTATTCAATCAATGTAAGTCTTCTGTTCATTGCCTAATGTCAGGGTCCGCCAACAACCAAAGACAATACACATTGCGTAATACTATGTAATCTGTACTGCGACACTGGCAAATGACAACAAACAGACCATCAGAACGAAACAAAAAAAAAAATTAGTTTTGAGCATGTAACACCACTTGACGTAGTTAACGTTTTTAACTCTCTAAAATCAAAAAACACAGGTGATTACTGGGGCATCTCAATCAAACTTTTGAGTGATATAATAGGCATCGTAGCGCCTTATCTTGCTGTAACTTTTAATAAATGCGTGGACTCAGGAACTTTTCCTGATCTCATGAAGTGTAGTAAAGTCATACCTCTATTTAAATCAGGCAATAAAAATGATATAGGCAACTTCAGGCCTATTTCCATCCTGCCTGCATTTAGCAAAATTTTTGAAAAGTTAATACTGAAGCAGTTGCTAACATATTTTAATGTAAATAGCCTCCTTCATAATGATCAATATGGCTTTACAAAAGGTCGATCGACTACAGATGCGGGTGTTGCTCTCCTAAAACACATATTCAACGCATGGGAGAACTCGCAAAATGCAATCGGAGTTTTCTGTGACCTCTCCAAAGCTTTTGATTGCGTACACCATGACACGCTTTTGCGTAAGCTGCGACATTATGGTCTCCAAAACGAAGCTCTAAATGTAATTGATTCATATTTATGTAATAGGTTCCAATGTGTAGATATCAATGGTGTTAAGTCTTCCGGGCTACCAATTCATTTAGGTGTGCCTCAAGGCTCGATATTGGGACCATTCCTGTTTTTGGTGTATATTAATGATTTACCATATTTTTTAAAGGGTATCTGTGACGTAGTACTGTTTGCAGATGATACCTCTCTTATCTTTAAAGTAGATAGGAATAGAAATGATTTTGATAACGTAGATAGCGCTCTCTCAATGGTTACGGATTGGTTTACAACAAATAACTTAGTTCTTAATGCTAAGAAAACTAAATGTATAAAGTTTGCCTTACCTAATGTTATAAATCTAGGACCTAATGTCATCTTAAATAAAGAAGTGCTTGAAACTGTGGACTCGGCAGTTTTTTTGGGTATAAATGTTGATTCCAAACTTCAATGGGGCTCACATATATCAGGCCTATCAGGAAGGCTCAGCTCTGCCGCCTACGCCGTCAGAAAAGTTAGACAATATACTGACGTTGACACAGCACGGTTAGTCTATTTTAGTTATTTCCATAGTGTTATGTCTTATGGTATTCTTTTGTGGGGTAAAGCTGCGGACATACAAAATATATTTGTTTTACAAAAACGTGCTGTACGAGCAATATACAGGTTAGGGTCAAGAGTTTCTTTACGAGAAATTTTCAAAGAGATTGGAATTCTCACGGTGGCATCTCAATTCATTTTTGCAAACATATTATACATTAGACAATATATACATTTATACAAAAAGACCAGTGATATCCACAATTTTAACACCAGAAATAAGTATAAACTTCATGTTCCTGCCCACCGTGTTCGTAGGGTTCATGGTTCGTTTGAGGGTCTCGGTATCGAATTTTACAATAAGCTACCCCATTCTTTTCTTGACTTGCCTTTTAATGCATTTAAAACTAAAGTTAAATCTAGTCTCTGTTCGAAGGCATACTATTCCATCAACGACTACTTAGAAGATAATAATAGTTGGTCGCTGTGTTGAACGCAAGACAATGTTACACATGATGTTCTTTCTCCATATTTAGCTTATGGGTATGACAGATTATATGAGTTCATATAATAATTGTCTACCAATTTTAGTGTGACAGCCCTAGTTCATCACTTGTGGCTTCGAATCACAGCCCTTTGATAGTTTCTATCTTTGTTCTTGTAAGCAGGCACACCAGTTATGTATGGAGGCTTCTTTAATTTGGTTTAGTGTTTATGCTAGAGTTTGTTTTTAATGGCATGATTGAGTGTGCTAGCTGGCAAGTGGCGGATTATTTAATTTTATGATTATATTTTAGACGACATATATTTATTTTTCTGTTTTACATAATGTTAAGATTGTTGCATAAAATTATATAGATTCAAGTTCTTAAAACTTAACAGACAGATGTGTTGCTGGGGAGTTTGTTGGCCACTTCTTCTTCACAGCTAAAACACTAGGAAGTGGTGACGGGCGGGCGTTTTTTGGGGGACTGTCTTTATGTAGAACTTTGACGTTCAAAAAGTGCTGGTTCTCAGCCTAGTTTGAATAAATGACTTTTGATTTTGATTTTGAAACAAAAAATGTATGGTGCTGGGTTCTAGGAATCAAGTTAGTGTAATTCTGTCTGCTAACCCTGAGATAGTTATCACGAGAGAGAAAATTGAAAGAGTGGAGCAGGCATGCAATATAGGGCTAATTATGGATCCAGAGCTGCGCTTTGAGGCCCATGTTACCAATGTTCTCCGAAATTGTTTTTATAGGCTAAAGGTCTTCTAGGGAATACGAAAATACCTGAGCATACCAGTACGGACAAAACTTGTTGACAGTCTAATCCTACCCAAGTTAAATGCGTGTGATCCAAAATGCCTGTGTTCGTTTTTGTGTCAACGTTCCGCGAAGAAGTGTCATGTTACTCCATATATTAATGAGCTTAAATTATTAAAGATGGCCGCCAGGAGGAAGCTTCATTTGGCCAACTTGTTGTTTGGCATTGTTACTTCTTAAAAATCACAATATCTCTATGAAAAGTTAACCTGGAAACAAAACCGTTTAAAGTATGCTTTCCGCTCCATGGAAAGCCCACTGTCAGGGAAAATGCACAGAACTGCAGCATTCAAGGGGTGTTTCAAGTTTTCAGCCACGCGCTGTTAGAATGATCTCCTACCTCCAATGTGACGCCAGAAAACAATACAATCCTTCAAATTTCAACTCAAAAAGTTACTCATATATAATCAAGTTTCCATTCATTCTTGACCATGCACTTTTAGTGTTGTTTCATACCTCAGAGGTCATGGCCAGCGGGCTTTGGTTTGGGATCTCCCATGGCGTGGGCTGCTTGGAATTTGCGGTTCTGTGGGTCCCTGTATTTGTCTGTCTCGTTTCTTTTTTTATTCCTTTATAATTAAGCGCACCACTTTGTTCCTGTTATTTTTACTAATTATGCAATTATTTATATGAATCCTAACTTATATAATTTAAACCAATCCAATTTTTTTATTTCATTTATTTTGAATCAATACGATGCCTATGTTTATAATTAAGTACTATGTCTTTGTGCAGTAACTAAATCTATTTTAATTTTACTCACCATCTTTGTTGTTCCGTTTTGTGTTAAATCAACGTGTTTGTGATCTACACCATTCTACACTTTTATAAACACTTTTTCCCAAAAACAATAGCACTACATACTACACAATTTCCTTTAACCACCTATTATTATCTCATCATAACATTCATTAAATAATGTCCTGCTAAGTGCCGCCATAACATTGTATATTTTTTTTATATAACATATAACATTGTCAAAGATAGTTTACTGACAGCTGAGTGGCACAGATTAAAATCAAAGCCGGCGGCGCGTGCGTCATGTTGCAGGGTACGGAATGTTGCTACTTAAATATTAATATTTATTACGCTGTCTAATATTTAGTTTTAGTCATTGTTTCCGGAGGTACTCCTAAATAAACTCGAGCGACTGCAGAACTTGTGCATCCGCTTCATTTTTGGCCTCCGCAAATACGACCATGTGTCGGAGTTTCGGACCAAATTGAAGTGGCTGACGATTCGGCGTCGGCGAGATACCCATACCCTATCTCTTCTCTATACTATCCTGCACAATCCTTTTTCTCCTCAATACCTTCGTGAACGGTTTGAGTACTTCATCCCGAAGGGTAAACCCTGTCGCACTGTCAATTCTCTTCTCCTTCGTACTCCGCGTCACACTTCCAGCCGCTATAATGGCTCCTTTTCTGTTTCTGCAGTGCGTCTCTGGAACTCTCTCCCACACTCACTACGCGACAGTCCTTGTGTAGATGTCTTCAAGATGAAAATCAAAGAGCACTTCCTTTCAAATTGACATAATATTAGTATATATTGGTATTTATTAGTATGTAGGTATATTAGATATTTGGAATTATTTATGTAGGTTTATATGTTTTGTGCACTGGATCCTACCCTCAAATGTGATCTCTCTCTATCACTCAAAGGTTTGCTGGGAGAAAACTCAACATTGAGTTAAGCTCGCCTTTGTACATAAATTGTGTAACCACTAAGTACTATGTGAAATTTTTGGTGTACAATAAAGAATTAAGAATTTGCTGCACCGGTCGACGTCATGACGTCAGCGCCGGCTGTCGTTGAAAACCAGCGCTGGGGCTCTGTCTCGCATAGGGTCATAGCACTAAGCTGAGCGATGGCCGTTTTGCGTGGATGTGACGCATATTTTCCCCCAACTTTTCTTTTTTTTGTTGTGTTTCTCTGTCTTTTGCGTCATGTTTACCATAAATAAACGTATTTTCTTTCTTTCTAAAATGTCGTGAGGAAAGTCTTGGGTATGAATGTGGATGGCTTTAAGAGTAGAGGACGGCCAAAGAAACGATGGTTGGACGGTGTGAAAGAGGATATGGGTAAAAAGGGGGTGACTACAGAAATGACGACTAATGGAGGAGTATGGATGAAAAAGACATGTTACGGCACCCCAAATAAATTGGGGTAAGGGCAGGAGAATGATGATGAGTATAGATTTAAAACGAAGTATTTCAATATGTTTCGAATAACATAAATCATTTGTAATAATAAAATTACACTTGACTGACACGTTTGGGATATTTAAAAAATAAGATTTATGTTTTAATTATTCAAATAAATCAAATGAAATCATTCAATTTGTATGAGGCTCCAATTTGCCATTCACAAAACCATCGTTTTCTGACGATCATATTTAACGAAGTATGCGAAGGTACAACACATGTGTGCCTTAGTACAATAACCGGCAAACTTCTTCAAAGACTCGCAGACCTACAAGCAAGGATTTTCTGTATATATATATATATACGGGTCGAATGTAGACCCTCCTTTTTAAGTCGGTTAAAATGGCGCCGATGGTGCAGGTTCTTCCCTCCGACTTGTGTGGAAACGCGTCCCATGCGTTAATACGGCGTCATAAATGACACCGTATTTTAGATTGTCGTGTATTCTCATCGTGTATGAGTTGCACCCACCCACAAATGCAACTGAAAATTTCCGCCGTCGGCGTCCGTGCTCATTGAGAAATATGTTTAATTAAAAAAGGCCTTAAAAAAACAATACTCGACTACGGGTAAAACAGCAAAAGCAGGGTCGATAAAGCGTTTAGAGAGATTGACAGCAATTAGGTTTTCTAAAAAAAGTAAAAAAATACTCTATTTTGCTCTCTAAACTCAGTTTCGAAAATCTTTCTAACTATATCTTTAGACCTTGCGTCTACTACCAAATTTCATTAAAATCAGTTAATAAACCAAGAGTAAGGTTCACCCACTGAAGATGCGTCCCGCCGCGGTGCGTGGAGCGCCTTCTGCGCGCGGGGCGCCTTCCCGCGCATTTCCGCGTCGGCAGTGTGTTGTGCTAGGCGTGATTTCTATATAAATTGAGATACTTGCATACAATGGTAAAATCAGCCATCCCGCGCTACGCGACGGGGCGCGGTGCAGTGGGTGGAGCGCCTTAAGGCTTGCCAGTTTGTATGAAACAGCAAGATAAAAAAAGTCTTTATTCTTGGTTTATTTATTTAAATTTGTACTTACTAGAATAAGGTTTCCCTTAACGGCTCTGACAATTTTGTTCTCCATTAAAAAAAAAAAAATTAAATCAATTATAAAGAAAAAGCAATATATTAATCATTCCTCGAAGATCCCAATAATAATTATATGACCCTGACTGCTATGCCGGAGGTCGTGGGTTCGATTCCCACCCAGGACAAATGTTTGTGTAATGAGCACGATCATTTGTTCTGTGTCTGGGTGTAATTTATCTATAATATATTGTATGTATTTAGAAATATATAAGTATGTTTATCAGTTGTCTAGTACCCATAACACAAGCTCTGCTTAGCTTGGGACTAGATGGCGTTGTGTGATAGTTGTGGAATATTATTATTATTATTATTAATAAACATAATTGCTACGAGATTGTGATTATGTAGTTTATAAAACAATTTTGTACAATTCACGGCTGAGTAAAAAAAAACACACACACACTAATCTACTTTCTACTTATATTTTAAATGAGAATGTTTATATTTGTATTTTTGTTACTCAATCACGACAGAACGGATGAATGGATCTAGATGAAATTTGGCACAGATATAGATTATAGTCTGGAATAGCACATAGGCTATAATTTTTAATGGGGGAAGTAATTATTCCACGCGGGCGAAGCCGCTGGCAGAACCTAGTATTCAAATAAAATGATAATACATACACCCAGTGCAAAAGAAAACACATAAAGATGCAGAACGCGACGACACTTAACGCTAATGAGAGATAAGGTTGAGTGCTGTCGTCCACTGCCTTCGTAAAGAATCTAGAGGTGTGTAGGGCTGTCACAAGACAACTATCTAATAATAGACTACATTCATAATAAATGTGAATGCTATAGCATGAGACTTAATGAACCTTTAAATTACACTAGTTAACAAGATTTTTTACCCTTAGGTGAAACTAATGTGGATCTATAGAACATGAACCCTAAATTAGATTCTGAAATGGAAAAAAATAGCACCTCAAGTTTTTTAAATATTTGATATTATTGTTTTTAACAAAATGTTTTCTAAGTCACAAAAAAACTATTTTTTTATACTGATTTGTGTCAGTTTCTATTAATACGGACCAGATGTAATCAACTCACACATTTTCATCGCAAAGACTTTGGTATCTCTCTTCATAAGTCTTCAAATCTTGATGAAAAAGTTCACCATGGTCACCACTTGCCAAATTGCAAATACTTTTTTCCCTACAGCCCAGTTAAAAAATACAGTCCTAATATTATCACATACTACTCCATAAACCCAGTTTTTATCAAAATTTGCTACCGAGATTTGGAAGTATTGGAATTAGGGTAGTTCTACGGCTTCAGTGATTGGACTTTTCTTATTTGACAAGACAAAATAAATTAAGTTACTTAATTTACACTGTCTTGAGTCAAGACAGTGTAAATTAAATAACTTCTGAGTAACTTCTAACTGTTTAAATGACGTCAAGACTCTTGACGTCATTTAAACAGTTGAAATGTTTTAAAATAACTTAGCACAATTATAGCGATTGATGATCTCGACACAACTATCAAGTTATCCAATAAACTTAATGTAGGTATACGTGATAAAAATATGAGACATGTATTTTAGTAGTAGGGTAAGGCATATTCAATATGATTTTTTGTTAGCCTGGACCTTCTCACTCCTAGGCAAAGGCGGAGGCCTTTGCCTAGGAGTGGAACATTCTTTCCACTTCTCTCTGAGCTGTGCTTCCTCACGCCATGCGCCCCGCCAAATAACGTACTAAACGTTATTAAATTTCTGTTTCATCAGGAGAAATACTTATTTGTATTCGAATTCTTACACAGTAGTGAACATCAAGTGCCAACTACCTCAAATACATTTTGATTGGAAAGCTGGACGAGTAATTACAACGGAAGCTCATTTTTGGCGGTTTTGGTTTTGAATTCCTTAAAAATGTCGGAAAAATCTTGCTCCTTCGTACATTGGGGAATCCATGATCAATTTCGGCCCGCTAAAACAATACAGGAAAACTATCAGGTTGAGTTATGTATGAACACTATGCTTAATGTACATTTATTGTTATTGTTATGTACTTCCATGCTATGTAAATGGTATATTGTTTTCTGTGGAAAATTATGCTTACCTACTTAAAATGTATTATGTCACGAACGTAGGGAAGCGTCATTATGTCACTGGCGAGGTAGTTTTCTTGAAAACAACACTGTTGACGATAGGTTCGCCTCCTGAAGTCGCATTAATGAGCTGAACAACGACCTTGCACAGATGCGACGTACAGCCTAGTTGTTTCGTGTTTGTTAAAGAGACTAGTTTAGTTGCTTTTCTATTTTCACCAGCTTTTTCACTTTTTGTTTCGTGTTGATGGCTTGTTTGTTATCATTTGACAGTGTCGCAACACAGATTACATAATTATTATTACGCAATGTGCATTGTCTTTGGTTGTTGGACCTGTCATCGGGCAATGAACAAAAGATATTCATGGGTTGAATACGAGGCTTTTAGCCTCGTTGTATGTTTACATGATCGAACATTACAATTTTTCTTTCTTTCTTTCTTTATTTATTTATAAATATTATATACACACATACACACACCACACACACTCTATCGCACTGTTTACATGTTGGCAATATTTAATATTAGGATGTGATGGGGGCCTGGAGTTCTGAAATACAGGCCTAGGCTTAGTTCAGACTCCAGATCTCCCACAAATTACAATTGTTTTGCCATAATATCTGTCAACATACTTAACTAGCATTAAGTAATTTTGTGGAGATATAAATAAACATTTTTATTATTATTATTATTATTATTTATTATAACGATATTGCCTGTACACTCAGACCAAAATAATTGTATTACATACGAAATAAGAAAATAAATCTTTTTCTTTGTGTTTTTTTAATCGTGTTTTGATTAGTACAAACGAATTACATAAATGCAGGCAGGCAAGTAAGAGTGTAATCGGGTAATAGTTAAGTGTATAGTGTAAGTAGTGTGTGTATATTTTTGTTGTAATTTATATGGTGTACATAATAAAGAGTATGCTATTCTATTCTATTCTAAAGGTACATGGTGAAATCTATTACTGCCATCGAAATCATTGTTGTCATCTAAACACAAGAGGTTAGTAACAAAGTACAGGTTGGCGTCTCCTAATAGATCAGGATTATAAATTATGTACCTAAAAGCGGCCGCCCTCGAGTGGAATATTATAGGTCATAACCGTATAAAAATGCTCAACATCATAATACGAGTATATACGTACACTCACCGAATTAACCAATGGCTACGCCTTTCTTTAATCGCCGAAAATATTTTCATTATATCTATGTATTATATTTGAATATTTGTTATTATTTTTTACTTTCCCAAAAAGTTTTGTTTTTACCAAAATCATCATCACCATATTTTTATAAAATCCTTTGGAAGACGATTCGTGAATCCCTAGCCCTCAATAACAACATCTCAAGATTTAGTCATTGAGGGCCGTAATTTGACAAAACTACAAATATTAATTTTTCATCGCGAAGGCAAGCGCAAATTATATTAATGAATTCCGTTAAATAAGTGTAAAAGTGTTATTTTTATGTAAAGACAGCAGTGAATTACACACAGTACAGAGACTGAGAGTAGACCCACAGGCACAAGTGCACCTAACTGAAATATAATGTCGATGTTCTTCTTCCGATTCCACAATCTACAACGCGCCGAGGAAAAACGAAAGAAGCATAACAGAAACACGAATACCAGACGAAACATGAACTCAGACGTGCCCTATACAGCCCCGTCCCGATTGCTCGAGCGACCACTCAGCGAACCGGTCGACAGCCTCGACGAAATCGCCCTACAGATACCCAGGTTTATTACAATTGTTATCATTTCGCTTTAGCTTTGTGTCATAACTGGGACCCGTGTGCTTGCCTCTCTTTGTGCCAACTGCTTCCAACGCTTGTTTCCCAATGAGCATCATTTATAATAAGTTTCATCTGGTACCGAAAACCACGAGTAAATTGTTACTGAATTTCGAAAGTGAAAATTTTTAAAACATAATATTATATGTTTTAAAGTAAAGTCGATTAAATTACTTAAACGAATCTTCAAGGAAGAACGGTCAGTGGCCACCACCATTTCGATTGTGACAAGGATTAAATATATTTCGTGAGTTTTAAACAATCAGATACGAATAAACGATCAATATTTAATATCGGTGCCAGGCCTTTGTCCGTAATTACCATATTGCTAAAGATTTTCAATTGAATATTACTTTTCTATGGGAGTTAGACTTTAGAACTCTTTTCTACAGACCCATAGTTCGAATATGTTTACGATTGAATACAACAACATTAATATAGAGCCCTGCTCAAGTAATTAAGCAGGAAAAAGGAATTCTATAAGTTTATGTGACATAAGATGTATAGGAATTCTATAAGTTTATGTGACATAAGATGTATAGTGTAGCCTGATTAGTCCAAAAAACATTATCAAGAAAACTTTACTTAATACTTCAACAATTATTTCTATAAGCAGCACGTAGCAAAGTAAATGCATGTTGCACCTAGCAAGCGAATTTAGACGACACATAAATGTTTCTACACACTTAATGAAATTACATTTTTATAAACTAAAACCAAAGTCAAGACGCTGTTTATTAGTTGTGTATATTAGTTTAAAACAAACCGTTCCTCCCTGCTTGGATAATTATGTTTTAAGGCAATAGACTCAAGCTGCAGATCTTTTAATTCAAATGTTATGTTTAGCTCACGGTTGTGACACCCACTCCACAGGGCAACTGAGTAAGCTGCAAAACCTCTTTTATATACGTTTACAAAATCCCAACGACAAATATGTTACCGTTAGAATAGAATAGAATTGAATCAGTTAGAGTGCAGATTAACTGGCTGAGTCCGTTAAAGTCCAACAATTATTTTAGTTCTCACATGAACTAGTTAATCTGCACCTACAAAAGTAGTCTGCAAACTAACGACCATGCATACGGTAAAGTTTAAAACAGGTTCTTTGCTTAAATAAAACATTCGAATTCATCAGCTGTTTAAATTGTTAAAGTTGAATTGAGTCATTAAAAACTTAGAGCACCCCGACACGGACAGGTTAGGTTTCTTAAAACCCTGCAGACAGAAATAGACGTCACGACCGTCGTTAGCACACCGCCGGCTGAACATCCGGCATTGTGTAGAATGAAGGAAAAGTATAGAATAAATAATGTTTCAGTCCCGACTAGGCCAAAAAAAGAAGTAAAAAGTTAAGTTAAAAGAGATAAGTTTACTATCGTCCGCATTTTAACGGTGTAGCATCTGTCATGTGCAGAAATTTGCTACTTTCATTAAAATTTCGCACTGTAACTGGTCGTACCCGGTAATGTACAGATTACCTAGTTAATGTGCACATTAATGCCGCACTCTAACGGTAATACGTACGTGTTTTCACCTTCTGTTTTTACATGCTCAATAAATGGAAAGTTATTTTCTAATACCATACCGAGGTAGCACACGGATTTTTTTTTTAACGGGAACTTTTATAACTAACTTAATACTAGGCCAAGACTTGTCTTAAGGTCTCTCATCAGGGATTCGTATCGAGAGAAAAGATACTAATCCCTGATGGTAACACTATTCAACTTCCTACTATCAACACAAAAACGAACAGAACCATCTCTATTTGTGACTGTAACCACCGGGCTTGCCCAAAAAGAACGAGAAGGACGAATAACACCCATCTCTAACATCTTATCTATCTCCTCGTTCAGTATTTTTAACTTAACTGGAGAGACATGGTTTTCTTTTGTCTAATTGGCGGTCCAGTTATATTTATCTTATGGGAAAGCCAAGTAGTTTTTCAAAAACCAATCTTGTCTGTCGTAATAATCTCAAATTCATTAATGACCTGCTGGAAACAAAACTCTTGCTCGAGTAATCGAACATTACGGGGATGAATATATCGAACCTTACACACGCTCGATACCTTGGGGAATCTACGACTAATAGGTGATAGGAACATATTGCCTTTTATGTTTTTGTTGAAAGCCTGGCTAAATACAGACGTTATACCAAACTTATTTCAAAATTCAATACCCAAGATAACGGAGGAGGACATAGAATGTGCAACTGAAAATGTATGATATACCAATTGATAAAATAAATACCAAGTGAAATCCAGAACCCTACAATGTACCTATACTAAAATTAGAAAAATAATACATACCGAAACTTTTCGTCGAGCGTCCTCAGGTTAAAACCTAAAATAAACTTGGTTTTGGGGTTGAAACCTTATTCGTTATTTCATTGAAATCTATGGAACAAGAAAAAGTAATCAGATATTATGGGCGGTACTGCAAAAAGAAAGAATTATAAATACGAAACACGATTACTAACCGAAAAAATCAGTAGACGATATTAAATTGCCTTTGATAGGTACGACTTTCGTTAATCTGCCGTGGCATTAAGGGATGAAATTTGGGGGGAAGGGGGGTAGACCCCCCTATGAAAGAAGAAGCGAGGAAACACCCCTTTTTTTAATGAATTTTTAAAAATATCTTTTTGAGGTTATATTTTGTTAACTATTTGGGTAAAAATTTTATTAAAAATTGTTCAAATCACAAAAGTTGCTTCTGCAACGTCTCCGGCGCTTCGGGAAATGCAACCCCTTCACCCTTGCGTAACAAAGGATAGGCACCCTCGCTCACCTCCGCAGCTTCGGCTCGCACGGGTGCCTATGCTATGTTACAGTGGGCGGGGGTTGCTCTCCCTTCGCGCCTCCGGTTTTATATACACTATAGGGGTAGCAGCCAAAGGACTACGAGCAGTCAGGGTGCCCCGATTCGGATTTGTACAGAATTTGACCTATTTTAACCATGAAGTAACCTAAACAAACATAAGTCATAGATTATTAAAAAAATGCGTTTCGTTTCACCTTTAGCAAATACCACAAGAGAAAAAAATAACTTTAAATAGTCAATAAATGATAATTCTCGTAGTTACTCACCCAAAAAACACTAATCACTGCGAAATTATTATATACAAATAAAATAGGTAACTAATTAAAATGTGACTTTTAAAAATACAAAAAAAAATTGCGCGTCGACTTGTTATTTGCATTATCAAAACGCATTATTAAAACACCCTAAAATAGCAACACCAGCTGTCGAAATTACGTCAAAAGTAATAAAATAGTGTGGAAGTGAGGTTATTTTATCAAAGTTTGATATTTTTTATCTCCGAAACCATTAATTTCCTCGCCTTAAAAACTGTACGCGGATGCTTCTAATAATATGACCTTTCTGTAAAAAAATATTGACTCCCAACTCCACGGCAGATTATCTAAAGCTTAGCCCTTCGATACTCTAAGGCAGATACAGCACAAAATTGTCGGAGAAAAAAATTACATCTTTGTTCTATACGAACAAATGTCGATATGACATTTTCCAGATTAAATCTGACACTAATTTCTTTTTTTTTATTATTATTGTTTACCCCGAAGGGAAGGCTTTTGACCATATTGCCTGGTCTTATGTAGTATACTTTTTCCATTAGAATGCAGATGTCATTTTTATGTAGTATTTGGTAACAAATGTGTCGAGTCAGCCTTCTCGGCAAACTTCGCTGAGGTAGTCAATACTACAATAAAATTCTCAGCTCCATTTTCCCGAGATCGCGCCTGTTTCAATGATTCCACATATTGTCCATTTACGTTGACACTTGAGACACAAAACTACACCAATTTTACATCACAATATCCACTAGGAATCAATAAACGAATAATTAAAACAGTCACTGAACTTTACTCGACAAAATCCCGCCAAAAACGCCAAAAACGAAAAAATTAACAAACGTAGTAATACTACAACTGTAACGTTTTATCTTTGTAAACGTCACATGTTGATTAATTATTGTGATTTATTGCCATTTTTTGGACATATTTGTTACAGTTGATAATTTAATTTCACTTCTGGCAATATTCTGAATTAGATAATTGCAATGTATGTTAGTTTGGTCCTAACACAACTTTATTTTTTATCTTTGGAGACAGGAAACGTCATAGTCACTTTTCGGGTGGCGGTCTAGAAGTCATATTGCTCTTGAAGCCATAATCAATTTTTTTTCCTTTGTTAAAAGCGGTAAGTGTTTTGATTGTTGCCTCTTAATAGCTCAGTAGTGTTCGCCATTTGAAATTCGCAGTCTCCCTACCGTGAAATTTATTCGTTTCAGCTATTATTCAGCGCCTTTTTTTATTTAATATCCTTTAAACATGGAATTTTGCTGCACCCCTATCTTGGAACGCGTTTGGACTGGACAGTGGACAAGAAGGAGGTGTACAGGAATGATTTGGTTTTTTTTTCTTTTATTATATAATATACTCGTACATAGCCGGGTATGTAGTTAAACTTTTCTATACATTGAACACGTGCTACAGTGCAGTATGGACTGACCAATTGACTATACTTATAATTTAGTGAAAACTCGTTGAATACATCAGGAGAAATAATCTAAAATGTTGTAGTTTGAATTTACTCCTGCGTCCACCCCCCTAAGATTAAAATCACCATTTTGCGCAGTCTTCTATACAGGCAATTACTGTGTTATTTTATTTATTGACGCCTGGCGCGCGAGGTTTTTTTATATATGATTAAACGAACTTACCAAGTGAAGTTCTATCATGATTACATGAGTTGCGTCATTTGAAGATATGATTATAACAATGTAGTACCCTTACCTACTCGGTAACTTCGCACGTATTTTAAAGATTTTTTAATTTTAAAACGGTAGTGACGTACTGGCTGTATGTCTGCCTCGTGTTGGTACTGACATTTAGCTATTTTTTTAGAGACAAGTTAACGATACGCTATGAAACTTTCTGTGTATCTGGGTATCTTCTAGTGTCAGGGATGGGATCAGCTCATATCTTCAAATGAAGCAACTCATATAATCATGATCGAACTTCACGTGGTAAGTTCGTTTAATCATACAGTATGTAACAAAAACCCTGTCCGATCCAATAAAGGCGTATTCCTGGTTTAACAAACGTACTAGAAAAAGTTATAAAAAAAATGTAACTCATAAAAATCAAAAGTTATAGATTTTTTATTTTTACAAAATATGCGAAATTTAACACTAAATATGGCAAATTTTCATAAGTTAACAACACTACACCGGCCGGCGAAATCTTTTCATTTTTACCTATTGTTATATCAAACGATACTGCCCTGCACTAGCCACGCTGTAGGCAATCTGTCTCGCTCAGGCGACATCTTTCAAACGAAACAGTAGGTGAACTTTGTCCAGCGCTCAGTGTTTCTATTGATAAGTTTTTAATTTTATTTAAAATTTATTATTTTCATTAGGGAAAAATAAATAACTGGTATCCATTAATTGATTACGTATATGTGAACGCCGTACGATACCAAGTAATACCCTTCAGGATCGGACAGGGTTTTTGTTACATGCTGTATATTATATTTCGTTGCTTAATTTTTCAGATATGATTATAACAACGTAGATGTTAAAAGAGTCAGAAAGTTTTAGAATTGCAATTAGAATAAACGATAAGGTTACAAACATTATCGTTTTATTTATCAATAAATAGGCCTTGTAGTAATTGTTGCGTTTCTGTAATGCACGGATATTTTTTGCCTATTAAATTATATGAACTAACAAATAGCTCATAACATTGATTACAACAAACTCAATACTAAGGAACATTTCTGTGAAAACAAAATGACGAATGTTCTTCTATTGGTAAGGAAGCAAATCTGACAAATTCACTTTTATTACTAATAAACAAAACTAGACCAGGCCCGTTATAACAACAGTCAAATGTGCTGCGCGCGCCAAATACACTGATGTCTAAGCCACTCTGACAGCATTTATTTGATTCATCTGCTGGTAGTTTGCATAGTAGCAGGTTTGTGTGGCTGTTTGTACCTATGTTAAAAACAGATTGTTAGTCCTCTGAGGTCCTATGATTTTAGTTATAGAAGAAATTTAAACTGAAATGACTACCGCTAGGCACATTGGGATATTTTCGCTGAAATATGTTAGTAACAAGACAGCCCAATCCCTGCAGGTGCGGATGTCTTGATGATGTGTATTATATGAGTATCTAGCGATTTTTAACCATGTTAAAATAGAGTTTAAAACCAATTGGAGATTCCAGATGGTGGAATACATGGGTCTAAAGGTTTCTTAGAATTTATCATAAGATTTCGAGAGGTCAAATACATTATTTTGTACAATATTGCCACCAAAGTTAGATTATTGTAACGTTACATTTGTTTCAGATTGTACGTATTTTGTGCGTGTTTGTCATTGTTGAAGACTCGCAGTCAACCCCGATGCAACATAGAAGTAGCTATAACTTTTATACCTTCGTTTTGGAAAAATGTCAAAGTTATTGACTCGCAGTCCCAGAGCATTTACAAAATGCTCTGGGTCTCTCTCTAGTTCACTTTTAGGTCACTTATTGATGCACTTTTCGAACATAGGGCTAAATTTGTGATTTCGTTATACTCGTATATATATATAGTATTGTGTTAGCTGTAGGGCGAGTGCGATAGCATTATTATTAATTTAAACTTTTTTACAGAAAATAGAACCGACTTCCAAAAAAAAACAATAAAAGCGCAAAATAACTTTAATTTCCGAAGTCAGTGTTCGATGATGAAGAAACAAAACTAGAAAGACCGGCTTCCGAAATTAAAGTTACTTTGCACTTTTTTTCTGGGACTACCAAAAACAAAACAAGTGAAAAGTAACTTTAATTTAGGTCCTTTTTAACCGACTTCCAAAAAGAGGAGGTTCTCAATTCGTCTGTATGTTTTTTTTTTTTTTTTTGTATGTATGTTACCCGATTTCAGCGTCAGTTGTGAACCAATTTTCAAAATTCTTTTTTTAACTGAAAGAATATACTCCCGAGGTGGACCCATATAAATTTTATCGAAATTGCTTCAGCGCTTTTTGAGAAACTGAACAAAAACGTAAAATACGTTTACCTCGATGACGTTTTGGTGTTCTCCAAATGTTTAAATTCCACGTTCCATTATATTGGGGTTTTTAGTTCTGGGGTATAACAACTAAAAAGTGAAAAATAAAAAACTTTTTTACAAAAAAAACAACCGACTTCCAAAAAAAAAATACACTCAAAATTTATAAATAACTTTAATTTCGGAAGTCGGTGTCAAATAACGAAGAAGTAAAAATACAAACACCGACTTCCGAAATTAAAGTTATTTATAAATTTTTAGTGTATTTTTTTTTTGTAATAAAGTTTTCTATTTTTCACTTTTTAATAATACATAGACAAACGACCGCAGTAATCGCGAGACATTTGCTGTTAGTTATTGAAGAGTTCCACAGTCTATCTCCGAAGATATTCATCAAATCCTAATGTATTATAATTATAGTAAAACCTTCCTTGAAAAATATGCATTTGAATAATGAAAACCTCATCCAAATCGGATCCTAGATTTCGAGAGAGATCATGATCATAGTTTTCGAGAAAATCGCGAACCAACAAAAATATATACATACATATGGGTCGAATACAGAACCTCCTTTTTTGAAGTCAGTTGCAATACTTGCAATAATTAATTTGAATGTAACTTATAACATTTTGTGAAGCATAACGAAAATAAACGAAAATACAATTACCTCATTTTCTCAGCATTCCCATTAGTGAGAGGAAAAAAAACTATAGTGTTAAAGCAGATATAGTAAGTAAACCACTGACTTTCATTACTGTCCACGAATTTTCAAAAAGCGGGTCAGACAGGTCCCAATGTCCTTCAGTTACACACATAAACTTGCAATCACCCTTTTATCTTACACTACTAAAAACTTTCTAAACAGATGTGACGTATAAGAAAGGCTACTAGAAAAGCATTATAAATCTCACTTTTATAATGTCAATATTATCTCATTTATTTAACTGTTAAAAATATTCTCTCTTGTTCTTCCTTATTTATTTTCATTTCCATAGGTGGTGTTAATAATAAAAACAAAATAATTTAAAAATACGCAGGTTGTAACGGATAGGTGGTTTCTGTCCATCAAAATGTACAACTTTCTCTAAGAAAATCATAGTCTATTCCCAGAAAATATTTGTAACTCCCATACCCACTAAGACGCCCATTTTGCGGCGCCGAAAATTCTCAGGCGTCCGTCCTCCGCTCACTCGCTCGCGGCCGCACGAGCCCATTTCCCCTTGCCAACTTAAAGCTTAATATCTCATAAACTGCTGCAGCTACACGCATACAAAAAATACGTGTGTCTAGCTAATACTATAGAGAATCGAATTATGTTATACATAAGTCGCATTAACTAGTAATAAGTACTCAAACAAAATGTTAAACTTGAGATTACGATTGAAAAACAGTAAATTTTTTGTTCTTACTAAGTTTTTACCTATAATTTTGTGGTTTGTGTCTTTTAAACCTATTTATAAAGAAACTAGACTATATAACCTTTCTTTTGATACCCATAACTTATTACTTGGACAGTTCTAAGTAGCAAAATAAATTAAGACAATGTACCCCTTTCCTCATTTATTTCCTGCCGCCTGCGCTAGCGAAATCAAAGCAAAATACGACAAGATGGCCGCCCGTAGGGCTTATCTGCAAGGCTGAACATGATTTTATTTGAACGCCAGTGACCACCACGGTGGTCGAAGATAGGAACATTTTAATTGAATACTAATAGCCAGATTGGCAGTAGTACAAGTGCTAGTAGGGAGTGCGTCGTGACCAATTAAACGGAAAAACGGTACGGTGGTTGAAAATACGGAAGCCATGAAACACCTGCGAAGAAGAGGACGACTTAGAAAGGAGAGAGTTGTCAGCACGCCACTCCCTAGATCCAAACGAGGACTTAGACGTCCTAAGAAACAATAGTGACCCATTATCCAGTCCTTCTCGCCGGGACGTCTTCGATGACTGAGGGGGAGATTGTAACACACGCACTTAGAGTTAATTATTAACACAGCCTGTCAAGTGGTAAAACCATAGATCATCGATGTCATAATAGTCCCGCCGGACGTTACGAGATGGCGCTGTACGACTACGTCACGAATCTGGATTGCGGTGTTATGACTCTCCGTAGCCTAATGAATCGTAAGGCAAATCAAGCTATTTCTCCTGCTATCAGCGAGGTGCATCGGCGGATCTAGTCCTTGTGGGAAAGGTCACGCGGGACACCCATGATAGTTTGGTGGAGTAGCCGAGCCTATATATAATTTTTTGGATTAGAGGACTAAGTCCCCAGCCCTCGTCCAAGCGGACTCGGCTGAGTGGACCTGCGCCTATATTTTATATAAAGTTTTTAACGTCAAAGTATCATTGTAAACACTGTAATCCTGCTGTTAAAATAAACGACTCACGTCACCATCGAGTTTCCTTCACTTCTGTGACGACATCGACCAACCCTCCTACAATCCACACTGCAGCTTCACCTTTGAGGAGCAGTGGTAATCCAGTGAGCGCTTCTGCATCACTTATGTTTTCAACCTGTTTAAAAACTGTCGCTGCCGCCAAAAATGCCTCCGTCTCTTCGGTGTCCTTCGTCCCGTCGAATTCCGCTTTGCAGGTGGTGAAAGAACCGTGTCTTCCTGGTAAAAGTCTCGACAGCAGCGCCTCGAACTGAGCGTCAGTCATGGTCACCGTCATGTCTGCTTTCCCTCTTACAATTGTAGTCGTGATTCTTCCGGATCGTGTGACGTACTTCGGTTTTTGGTCGTGCCCACCGTTGGTCGCCAGTTTGTAGGCGGTCTTGGGTCTTGGGTTTGGGTTTGTGGGTGGTGGTTGGTCTTTTAATTAAATAGAAATGAGACAATGAATCATGTACATAGTTATTTAATGTTTATTTACACATTACATGGAAGATGGATAACGAGGTTAACACAAATCTGTGTGTTGTGTCACTGTGTGTGTCTGTGTGTGTGTTTCGGTGTGATGTCATGTCCTTTTCGTTTTTTTAATAGTTTGGGCGACTGCGGCATAAAGGAATATAGTGTATGTTTGTTTGTGTGTGTGTGAGTGTGTGTGTGTGTTGAGGTATGTGTGTTTTGGTATGATGTCATGTCCTTTTTGTTTTTTAATGGTTTAGCCGACTGCGGCATAATGGATGTAGTGTGTGTGTGTGTGTGTGTGTGTGTGTGTGTGTTGATGTGTGTGTGTTTTGGTATGATGTCATGTCCTTTCTGTTTTTTAATGGTTTAGCCGACTGCGGCATAATGGATGTAGTGTGTGTGTGTGTGTGTGTGTTGAGGTGTGTGTGTTTTGGTATGATGTAATGTCCTTTTTGTTTTTTAATGGTTTAGCTGACTGCGGCATAAAGGATGTAGTGTGTGTGTGTGTGTGTGTGTGTTGAGGTGTGTGTTTTGGTATGATGTCATGTCCTTTTTGTTTTTAATGGTTTAGCTGACTGCGGCATAAAGGATGTAGTGTGTGTGTGTGTGTCTCTGTGTGTGTGTGTGTGTCTGTGTGTGTGTGTTTTGGTGTGATATCATGTCCTTCTTGTTTTTTTAATGGTTTAGCCGACTACGGCATAAACGAGTGTAGTGTGTATGTATGTGTGTGTGTGTGTGTGTGTGTGTGTATGTGTGTGTGTGTGTGTGTTGAGACGTGTGTGTCAAGTTCGTGGTGTGGCAAGCAAAGAGAAAGTTTATTAATTTCTTCGTAGAAATCGTGGCCCTCAGACTCCCAATTCTATGTCAGTACAAAACCTTAATGTTATTTATATAAATTAACGCCATGGCAACTATGTTGGCTTGTAATGACGACCTGTGGTAAAACATGGAATCTGCAAAATTTACGTTGTATTTTGACCATCCGAGTGTGTAAAAATACTAGGAATGAACTAATTTCCATATTACGAACACTATTTTAATAGATTAGATAGTAAATCACACCAAACTATCACGAAAATGTAGACGACGGACATGGCGGCCGGACCCATCTTTTTATTTCGATATTATCGTTTTCAAATCACTTTGAACCCAGAACATATTTATTTTTTCGTAAAGCTCGACTCATAAGGATTATTTTGATATATAACACTAATACACAAGGCTTATAATAAAATAGTACTTTTATCTCAAAGCTGGAGCTCTGTCCGCCGCCGCGCCGAAAATAAGTGACAGTAAAAGAACTTTTTTTTAAAAAACATTTTTAGGGTTGTGACCATGGAGCCTATTACTGACACACGAAAAATTTAGTCGAGTACCATAAATAATACAGAAAAACCGTTGAAAGTTGCCAACTACAGAAAAAATAAATATTAAAGAAATTTTGATCAGCTAATGATAATTTGATTCGGAAAGTTCAATTTCTTTTTGGGAATAGTCTTTGACTTTCTTAAAGTAGTACGAGTACATTTCAATGGGCAGAAGCGGTTTTTTAAATATTGACCAAACCTTTCCTTTCATCTTGTGTACAAGACGGCTGCCAATTTACTAAGCATTAAAACGCATCTGACACAAAATTCTCTTCTTAAAAAAGAAAAACAGCCTATTGAGCTAAGTCCTAAAATCATTTTATTGCTGATGTCTCATACCATAGTTCAGAACTATTGTTTTTAAATGATCTAAATAAACCGCCTCGCTGGTCCCTAGGTCGGAAACGCGACTGCTGAGCGTGAGGGTTCGATTCCCAGGACGGAAAAATGTGCTATTGGGTTTTTCTTTTAGGATTTACTCCGTAGTAGCCCTGAGTTTGGAAGTTGGTGATGTAAAGCGTTGGTCCTGCGCCTGATCTCTCTACGTTCGTATCGGATTGCTGTCGCATCGCACTATGAGAGTAAAGGAACAGAGAGTGCGCTGTGTTTGCACATTCATGTTTTTGTGCACTGTAATGTCTCCTGAGCACTTCGCCAAAATCGCCGCTGAAATTGGCCATTGTGATTGAAATTCGGTCGGGAGTATTATTATTGTTACATGATCAACTTACCGGGCCAGGCAGTTAGTAAAATGTTTGCTCTGTTTGGTTCATGGAACAAGATTTCAGGTGGAAAAAAATGAAATAAAAAGAAATAAAATCGCGTTGATCAATTTTTCTCAAAAATGTTGGCATAAAATATTCACTTTTTTTAACTAATGTGAGTTCTGCTACTTTTCTTTGACGTATTTTCCATATTTTATCGGTGTTTTTTTTATTTCAACCGCCTTAGTAACGATGGTCTTATATTCAATAGAAGACCAACGTGTAAGTCTCCATTCTGGTCCAGATACAATAATTTTCGAAACCAGGCCTCACCCAGGTATTTGATATAAATTTTAAAAAATCTATAAGGCAATACATTTGCAATTTATTGTACATATTCTCTAACATAAAAGTTTGTCATCTTCAAATAACAAGTGAGGATTATATTTCTATTACCGTATCTACTGTACCGTGTGCGTAGTCGCAGCGGAAAAATGTCAAATTTCTTGATTTCAGTTAAGCAGATATTCAGTGTATGACACCGTGTAAATGTGTATGGTAAGTACAAATTTGTGCATCCAACCATTGGGGAGTTATTCAACAAAAACTGTTTCCGCTGGAACTACGTCATCCTAGCGGCACTTTTTTTTTCTTAGGGACGCACAAGAAAAAAAATACTGTCAATAATTAGTGTGTAACGAGAGGTAAATGTGTATGTTTAAATGAAATTTGTGTGTCATAAAACAACGAAGATATTCAAGTTTCCGCTGCGCTGACGTTTGGCTATTTGATGAAAATCATATAAAACGGCTTAGTGCAGAGTTGTAATTTTTTTCGCTCGTTGCTTTGAATTTGTGTGTAATGTTTGTGAAAACAGATTTTGATAAAAACATACCGTTCAAAAGATATACACATAAAAGTAAAATAAGGTTATTAGGTCCTAGAACTTAAAATAGGAACTCTAGAGCATAACTTATCACATTTATTTGTGTCTTTTAAGGGTCTACAATGTCTTGCCAAGTTTCATTTATGTGCTCTTAGTAATTAATGAGAAATGGCATATTTTACTACGACTGGACCACTATATTTTATGACATCCGATTGAAGGGCTTTTTAAAGAAAAATCATAATAAAACATATTCAGATATTTAGTGTGTTAATGCAACTACTCACATGTAAATTTTCAGCTCATTACACTTAATAATTAAAGAGATATAATAAAAATACCAAAACAATCTCAATAGATGGATAAACCGACCAAGTTTGAATGGCTACCAAAAAGCGGCCGTGCAGTATATGGAGCTAACGTTCTAAAATTGCCAGTGTAGTATCGTTATTGTGTTTAATAGTTTCGTACAGGTGCGTACACAATACTTTAGTTGAAAATAAAACAACTGCATTAACTTTGTAAGTGTTTATTAGTAAATGACTAATTAAATAAAAAACAACATTAATATCAAAGTAATAATAACATTGATTTATAATCAGATTTTTTTATTTAACGTATATAACAAATATATTGCCTACTGCAAAAGCCCATATAGGTATACGTAAATCTTAGGCGTCCGTCGTCCTAATAGAACGCGACCATCGCGCAAATACGCGATCATCGTGTTTATTTGTATTAAAAACCTGATCGCGTTGTCGCGTCGACAGAGGGCGCTTTTCGCTTTTTCCGTACAAATGACTGCAACGATCGCATATTCACGCGATGATCGCGTTCTATTAGGACGACGCCTTAAGGTTAGTATGTACTAGAGCATTTACTAGTAACAAAACATCGAGCATTCGCTGTTTTTAAATTTACTCAACCACACTTCGAACATGACGCTCGATGTTCTGTAACAACCTGATTTTAAAAACCAACGAGCGTTTTGGTGTAACATTGTATCGAGCAAAGGCACGCAACTTGTAGGTTCGACATATCAACGTAAAGGTAAATGCTCACTCGCCGTGAACATTACGTCCAACACAGCGTCGAACATTCACAAGAACGATACGACACATTACAATGCTTTAGAAAAATGAGCATTTATCTGTATTGTACCATTTGTAAGAACGTTACATTACATTGCAATGCTCTAACAAATGCCAGTCTATACTCACCTTTAGTTTTTACTAGTAAATTTTCGGGAGTTGGTCTTCTCGTTCGAGCTTTTACAGCAACAAATATGTCATACAATCACAGAATCACAGATCAATAATAATTGACACAATTGTGAAGATAGATTTGTAGTGTAGTACAGTACCTACCAACCTACCTACGTTCAAACGCTTAGTCATATAAAATGGTAACATGCACTGGAATTACAGAGATCACTCTTAATAAGTACTTATATGTTACAAAATAAAGACTTTCTCAAAGCCAAAGCACAGTCGACTATACATTTAATGTATACATTAAATTGCACCTACTTATAAATTCAATATGTTTAAAAAAAATAAAACTAGTTATTCTTTTAAGGACTTATTTAACTGAATTAGTAAAATCACAGATAAAATAGAATATAGGTATTAATAGCGATCCGGTATGTCTAAGTACCTTGCATACTTAGATTTACAATGAAGGTAGGTACCTACATGAATACACCCAAACGATTGTTATAAGTATTAGTAGTATGAAACATTTTAATGGAATGAACCATGAAATCATGTCTAGTAAAAATTCTGAAACTAACCGTAGCTACGTAGATAACCATTAATTTCAGAATTTTCATTAGAAACGACTATTCAGTTGTGTAAATAATTGCAGGAGGCATTAAGTTTCTTGCACCATTTTCAATGTGCCGACATGGTCATATGCATAGATCAATAAAATTGATAGACTGTACAGTCGCATTAAGTTGTACCTGCTACCTACTCACTCAGTAATTATTTTGATGTAGGTATACGAAATCTAGGAATGTGGTTTTAACGAAATGAGTAAGTAACGTTGTTGTATTGTATTACTTAACTTAACTTTGTTGATAATAAAAATGTATCTAAGAATTATGTCGTTATCAGTAAACGGTAACACACTTTTTTTAGATTTTTTCACTTGTTTCGGTGAAGGTTTATAAAAATAACCTTCCCTCAAAATAAGTTCAAATAAAAGTAGTCAATGGGAAATCAATTTTTGTAGACACTTAAAATGTCTAACGTGTCGCGTCTGTTAGATTCATAGCTCTGTATGAGCATTTGCCGACAAAGGAACGTCGGCGATCTTTGGCCGATGTTGCGTGCGTACCTATTGAGCCCGCGGTGACCTCCGGTGAATTTAGGAAATCAGCTGAGCAGGGAGCTTCTTGTAATTTTATTTACATTGCGTTTTTTTGCAAAAAAAAGCGAACTAATTACTTTTTAATTAAAAATGTCATTGAGGTAGATAGGTATAACGATTTTATACATTTTAATGTAAAAAAAACGCAGATTTAAAAAAAAATTAAAAAGCCGACAAAAAATTCCAACGCTAGGGGGTTCAGAATCATGTACTGAATCACTGGTACACGTATGTGCGTTTATGTACCTTACACCCTGTATATATCTAAATAAATCTAATAATTGATGTACACGGAAATTTGCATTCGTTTGTATTCGGAAATGCGATGATTGCTGAGGGGCATTAAGAAAATAGTTGTACCTACTGTATTAAATTTACATAATGGCTTTCATAAAAACTGTAGAGTACTGGAATCGGTCTCTACATAGCAGACATAGGCAACTTTTAAGTTTTCGAGAGGTAAGTAACAAAACACAGTTGTTACTTACTTTCCAACAGAAAATATTTTCACTATTTTAGTAGTAAGTACGTAATTTATGATCTTACCTTGTTTATCTTCCAATCATTTTCACTACATTGCTACTGGCTCACTAAGCATGTCACAGTCACTTACACTATGTCAATATCCGAGTCCATTAGGTACATAATATTACGTTGTTGGCAAAATAAACAGCGCGTACGCACGTTGACCTTGGCTGCACATTTGTGACTGATAAACAAAGGAGAACAGGAAGCGCACGCTAAAAAGATACCTACCTATACCGTTAAGTTTTTAAATTCGTCTTTTGAATTAACTACTGGTGTTAATTTTTTTTTCTAATTATTAGTATTTCTATTTAATCAAATTATACCGTGTAACATCAAAATATTTATACGCTGGATGTAGCAGTATATACCACCTACTGTCTGTCTGTCTTATGTGTTACCTACTGTAACAACTTTTTGTAATGTTCTAGCAAATAAATGCATTTGTTATTATAGATGCAATTATTATTGTAATAATTTCGGAAGTTTAAGAAAAAAACAAGTTACCTACTATTTTATAACAAAAGTTATTAGTTACTTGTTCAAGAATTGTGTGCCCACCTGTACCAATCCAATAATGGTACAACACTGGAAATTTTAGAACGTTAGCTCCATATACTGCACGGCCGCTTTTTGGTAGCCATTCAAACTTGGTCGGTTTATCCATCTATTGAGATTGTTTTGGTATTTTATTATATCTCTTTAATTATTAAGTGTAATGAGCTGAAAATTTACATGTGAATAGTTGCATTAACACACTAAATATCTGAATATGTTTTATTATGATTTTTCTTTAAAAAGCCCTTCAATCGGATGTCATAAAATATAGTGGTCCAGTCGTAGTAAAATATGCCATTTCTCATTAATTACTAAGAGCACATAAATGAAACTTGGCAAGACATTGTAGACCCTTAAAAGACACAAATAAGTGTGATAAGTTAGGCTCTAGAGTTCCTATTTTAAGTTCTAGGACCTAATAACCTTATTTTACTTTTATGTGTATATCTTTTGAACGGTATGTTTTTTTTCAAAATCTGTTTTCACAAACATTACACACAAATTCAAAGCAACGAGCGAAAAAAATTACAACTGTGCACTAAGCCGTTGTATATGATTTTCATCAAATAGCCAAACGTCAGCGCAGCGGAAACTTGAATATCTGCGTTGTTTTATGACACACAAATTTCATTTAAACATACACATTTACCTCTCGTTACACACTAATTATTGACAGTATTTTTTTTCTTGTGCGTCCCTAAGAAAAAAAAGTGCCGCTTGGATGACGTAGTTCCAGCGGAAACAGTTTTTGTTGAATAACTCCCCAATAGTTGGATGCACAAATTTGTACTTACCATACACATTTACACGGCGTCATACACTAAATATCTGCTAAACTGAAATCAAGAAATTCGACATTTTTCCGCTGCGACTACGCACCCACTGTACCTGCTACAAAATTTCAGCGTTAAACATCGACGTAGCGATGCAAGCATATTGGTGTAACGTTGGGTGCATTTTGGGGAGTTGATTTTCACAAATAATTTCCCCAAAGTCTTTTCATCTTCAGGCGGGCAGATGGACACCGATGCACCGTTATAATGTGAAGTATGAAGTACTTCCTGTGCACATGAAGCTTTCGTTAACACATTTATAATTTAGGTCGGAGTCAGTGTTGCCCAACCTTGAATTTTCACAAAAAAACTAATGAATTAAGCAAGCATAAGAACTAGGTAAACTTGCACTCAATTTAGTGAAGTCTTCTTTAAATTAGTGACAGCAGCTAGTTTAAATAAATGGTGAAAGTAAAAATGGGGGTACCACAAGGCTCGATATTGAGTCCTTTCCTCTTTTTAGTGTATATATAAATGATCTCCCCTATCTATTATAAAATCAACCACAGATAGTATTGTTTGCTGTCGATACTTCCTTGTTTTTTAAGATTAATAGACGTTCCATAAATCTTGGCGACCTATATAATATACTTAGATAATAAACGCCCCTACAATAGGTCCAAAACTGGTTCACTGCAAATAATTTAGTGTTAAATAGAAAAAAAACTAAGTGCATAAGATTTGCTTTACCGAATGTTAAAAGTAATAGTAGTGAAAGTGATAGTATTGAACTAATAGAAACTAGAATTCGTCAAAAACACGGTTTTCCTGGGAATTACGATCAACTCAAGACCACACTGGGGTCCTTATTTAACATCTCTTGCAGGACGGTTAAGTTCAGCAGCGTATGCTGTCAGAAAAATCCGCCAATTTACTGATGTAGATATCGCTAAGTCACTGATGTAGATAAGGCTAGTCTAGTTTAGTTATTTTCATAGTATTATGTCTTACGGTGTTTTGCTGTGCGGACGGGCTGCAGACATAGAGTCTATTTTTATTCTGCAGAAAAGAGCTATCAGTGCCATATATAATCTTCGCAGGCGCAATTCTCTTAGGGAGCTATTTATGAATATAAACATCATGACGCTACCATAAAATAAGTGACAGGCGTAATTTTAATACAAGAAATAGGAACAGATTAGATCAACCTCGATTGAGATTGGCTTAAGTTCAAAATTATTTTATGACGTACTGTGTAAATTTTATAATAAAATACGACTTGATATTCCCAATTATGATAAAAAAATAATTAAAACATGCGTAAAACGCACACTATATAGAAAGGCATATTGTAAATTGTAATATTATATCCTTGATAAAAATGCTTGGCTAAAAATAAATGCTGGTCCTGCTCACTTCACTCTTTTATTTTTGTAGACATGATTTTTATATAATTTTTAGAGTGATTTTGTATTTTCTATCTATATTTTCTATTTCTAATACTGCTTTACAAAACTGCCCATGGAGTGGTTTGGCCCTCCACTTCTCTATCGCTTTATGAGTAGTTGCCATTTTTTTTTTATCTGTGTTATTATTACTTTGCGCAAGTCCTATTTCCACTGCATTATTTCTAGATTCCTTATATATTGAATATTTATCTTTATCATGTCTAATTACCATTGTAACTATATCATCCTGTTCATTATCTAAGTATTGCTTGTATTTTATTATTTGAGTCTTGTGTAGTGTTTCTATGTTTGTTAGGCTTCTCCCACCTTCTTCTATCGGTAAATACTGTCTTATTATGTCTGCCTTTTGTTTTTGCTTTATTAATTGCTAAAAGTTTCCTTGTTTTAACGTCTATATTCTTTCGTCGCTATTTTTGTAATTAATTATACCAAATGAGTAGAGTAAAACCGGCACGGCATAAGTATTAATCTTTTATCAGATTCCTAGCATTTAATTGTGAATTAGCTATTGATTTAATCCGTTCAAAAAATTATTTTTTAGTTGTTCCCTTGTTTTACTGTGATCGATTTTGCCGGCCTCATTAATACCTAAATATTTATACGTCTCGTCTTTCTTCAGGTGTTCAAATCTCAATCCGCTTAATAGTGTGTGTCTTTCTCCATGCTGTTCACTGACTCGACCGACTGTAATGTGTAGTACGTTACATTTATTTAATCCGAACGGCATTCCTATGTCTCGCGTAAATATTTCGGTACTATCAAATAATCATTTTAAATTATTTTTATTGCTTGCATAAACTTTCAAATCTTCCATATAAATTAAGTGATTAACTGATAAATTACTCTTGAGTTTATAACCTTTTAAAATTTATTTGTTTATAATGAATCTCCTTGGAAGATTCCTCGGCAAATAGCTATGGGTTCAGTGGTTACAGAAGCGTTCGCTCCACGGGCCGTCATGATAACATTCCATGTAGGCATGACCACCTCTAGAAAAGCTATGATAGCACCCGAGCACTTGTACAACCTCAACACCTGAAGAAGCCATTCGTGTAATATGCTATCAAAGGCCTTTCGATAGTCTACCCATCCCATACTTAAGTTTTTATGGCACTGATGTGCGTCTTCTAGTATGGCTTTGTTAATCATGAGGTGGTCTTTGCAGCCTCTAGCGCGTCGCCTGTATCCACTCTGTTCTGGAGCAATAATGTCGTTACTTTCAAAATGTTTGTAAAGTTCGTTGGATAATATGGAAGTTAAAAGCTTATACAAGCATGCTATTGGGCGCCAGTTTTCTGGTTCTTTAGTGTTTTAATTTTTGGGTATTAATATTACTTGTCCTGTTGTAAACCAGTTTTCTATTGAATCTGTTTTGTTGAGAATTCTATTGAATAGTTTCGTTATATATTCGTGCGTACTTGTGAGATATTTTAAATAGTAATTTTGTATTTTATCTATCCCAGCTGTCTTCCAGTTATGGGTTTTTCTTAAAGATTCTTGAACCATCTCTATATCTATTTCTTCAAACCTCTGCTCCTGTATGTTCTCCGTCTCATTTTGGATTTCTGAGATCCACGTTGCATCTTTATCGTACGAGACAGGCTGCAATAGTATCGAAGACCAGAAATCTTGAATTGCATCCTTGTTTGGGATTTCTGCTAAGGCTTGTTGTTGATAGCCATTAAGAGACCTGTAAAAGGAATGCTGATTTTCGCGGCATTTTTGGTTTTGAATTTTTCTATTTATGTCGTCGTACCTTTTTATGCTACCTGCTATGCTTTAACTTTCTGATTTAATATTTCTACCATATTATCGTGATCTTGTTCAGTGAAAATGTTGTATTTATGGTATAAATTATCTATTATTTGTATTATTCTTCTAGTGCTAACTACTCTTTTTATTTCTATGAGTCTACCTAGTTCTTTCCTAATGTCTTCGATTTTATTATTTATTACGGCGGATCTGTTTTAGGTTTTATTATGGACGGCGGAGTGTATGGTTTCTGCCCGTTCGCTGTTATAAGGGTCCTGGCTGCCGCGTATATTATGTCATTTAGTTCGCGGAGAACGTGATATTGCCATTTTCGAGAACTGGGTCGGGCACATATCTATAGTACGGTACTTCCGATTCCACAAGATTGTATTTATGAGCAAGTTGCTAGTGGATAATCCTGGCTATGGCGGTTGTGTCTATGCAAATAGTCTCCGTTAGCTAGACGAGAACAACCAGAAATAATGTGTCGGATTGATTCCCCGGGCCGGTGGCATGCCCGACAGATGTCAGCCGTACCGTCCTTCACAATATATTTCCGGTAGTTATTCGTCATCATAACTTCGTCCATAATCGCACAGACAAAACCTTCGGTTTCCCCGAAGAGGTCACCACAGCGCAGCCAGGATACGGACGCTAAGAGATCTATATCGGGCCCATGTAGGACCCGGTAAAAGCGCCCGTGAAGCACCTTGCTCTGCCATACTTCCCTGCGGTCATTAGTATCCAGTACTGTAGGTTTGCGCCAGTTCTCTTTTGCCAAGAAGAGCGGGATGAGGCCCTTGTCCACAGTGACCACATCTCGATGCATACCCACGTCAGCTTTGAGGAAGTACTCCTTAAAGCTGCATACCTCGCGGTTGTCGCATTTAAGAAGCCACGAACCCCAACCTTTCGGGATATACAGCCTCATCACCGATGATCGTGGGTGATGCATCCGATTTTCGGTCAGCAGTGTGCGGACCCTCCTATCCAGGGCGTCAAGTTCCGTCTGAGTCCATTTGAGTATGCCGAAAGAGTACATCAATACCGGCATGACCCAACCGTTGAAGGCGCGCACCTTGTTCCCGCCTGATAAAAGACTATTCAGTATTTTATTCAGGTGGCCAAAGAAGCGCTCCCTCAACGACTGTTTCACGTCAGCAATATTGATGCCTAACGCTTCCGACATACCCAAATACTTGTAGGTTTCGGTTGAGCAGAGGGATCGAAGGTGTACGGAATCCGAGAGTTGAGTTCCCATGGATTCCATAATCTCCCCTCGCTTTACATGCATGACTGCATATTTGTCCACACCAAATTCGATCCTGATGGCGCTACTGAAGGTTTCTGTTACCTTCAGTAGCTTCATCAGTTGCAAGTTGTTGCGGGCAAAGAGTTTCAGATCATCCATGTAAAGGAGGTGTGATATGACCTGATCACCTCTTCTCAACCGGTAGCCTTGGCCCGAACCCGCCAGTAGAGTACTGAGAGGGTTTAGGGCCAGACAAAACCACAGTGGACTCAGACTGCCGCCCTGAAATATGCCACGCTCGATCCTTATTGGTTCGCTGTTCTCCTAGATTTGTCGACATCCTGGATAGTGAAGAATCGTCCTGCACTGCCCCATACACGACATCAGGAAGGTGCGCAAAGTCGCATCCACTTTGTACAGCTCCAGCACCCTCATGAGCCATGTATGTGGCACTGAGCCATAGGCCTTCTTATAATCTATCCAACATGTCAACAGATCTTTTCGAGAACGACGAACCTGTTGGCTAATGGCAACATCAATGAGAAGCAGCTCCTTAGTATCGCGGGACCCGTTCCTACATCCATTCTGAGAGGCAGACATGATAAAATTTGTGTCAATATGATTGTTAATTTTGGCTCTCAGGATGGATGTAAAAACTTTACAGACCGTCGGTAAACACGTGATCGGCGTATAATTTTTGGGTTCCGCAGTACTACCTGATTTATGGAGCAGGTGGGTTACTCCTGTCGTAAGGAACTGTGGCAGCGACCCTGACTCTAGCGCAGACTGGAACTGAGCTGCCAAGCGAGCGTGCGATCTTTGAAACCATTTTATCTAGAAATTGTGCAGACCGTCCGGCCCTGGAGATTTCCAGTTAGGCAACGGACGGACTGCAGGAGCTACATCTTGGGGGCTGATGGCAATAGCCCCCATTTCTGTATAAGATCGCATGCGGGCTCGACATCTCGAGTCCAATCACCATCGGTGTGCCAGACCGTTACTGACCAGATGCCGCGCCAGAATGAGCTCATGGCGTCGTCATCAGGTAGGTGCATATCAGGCACACCTTGGTCCGGTCGCTCCCAAGCCCTATAAACCCACCTTTCGTTGCTTTGGAATGTGCGATTCTGAGTGTACCGCTCCACTCGCCGCTTGTACCGACGAATACAGTTTGCCCGTGCATAGATCTTCTGCTTCAGGCAGTCGACACGCTCTGTGACGTGGGTCAGATAATCTCGGGAACTTATATCAGTCCCCGAGAATCCCCGCCTCACAAAGCGCATCACCCTAGGGCGAGTGTTGCCCTCCCTGAAGCACATAAGCTTGCCAATGAGTGCTCTAGCCTCACCGATACGACGCTCGATCCTGCACTGCCAAGCTGGTACAGCTGGTCATGCAGCTCTGTGACTGTTGGGGAACTTGACGTGAGCTACACGACATGTCGCTGCAGCCGCGCAGTACAAGATTGAGTGGATATCGGCAAGGTCTTTGCTGCTGTCAAAAAAAAATTGATAGCTGCGAATCTAGAGCACACACCAGCGCCTTATTTTTCTTATGCATGGGTAAACGAGGTAGACGAGGTCTAAGCCCAGGCGGTGTGGAGCGGTGCTCTCGGAATGCATTCTCCAAAGCGCTCCTCAATCGTTCGTTACACTGGATACTCACGGATATTGACACGTCATCATCATCTTTACCAACGTGGTCAGGTCGCGGTGGTGCATTAGGTTGCAGTTGCACCGCGGCCGGTGGCGAAGCAAGTGAGACACGGCTACTCCGTGATTCGTGGCGTAGTCTATCAAGTGTGGCATCATCCAGCATACGGTTATGCTGGATGACCCGTACCTGATCCGACACTCGTTGGGCCGATACGTTGACAGCTGGCTCAAGCACCTGAAACAGAGAGAGCATCCGACCACGGTACGCAGTCAGGTTAGTAGCCCCATAGTATGAGCGCATGACGTTTTCGTTAATACGTTGTGTCCATCGCATGCGCTGCACACTTCCACCGGCAGCGGGAACCCTATCAAAGGCCGGTGGGCCTCGAGGTTCCAAACTGGCTGGTGGTCGGCCTCTTCCCCGTCGACGCGCAGGTGGTGGTGTCGTCGGCGGAGTGGTGTATTCGTCGCTCGAGCTCGACGCAACTGCAGCGACCGGAATCGTTGGACTCACGGTTGGCGTAGGTCCCGCCGGGCTGCGAGGCGGAGCTGAGCGACGAACCCGAAGATGTTGTTGGTGCATTTTGTTAGAGTGCCCGGCTTCTTGTCAGCATTTTTTTGTTTGGTCCATTATATTATTGCCATGTTGTTGTTTGTAATTTGTTTTTTCGGTATTGGTTATTGCTTTGATGATTTCTTATTTTTTTTCTGGTTCGTTTTTGCTGCTGTTTGGACATTATTATTAGTTTATTTTTAGGAAAATTAGATAAAAATATCGATAAGACAAAATTTTCAGTCAGTCAAGTTGACAGCCGGGCCACAGATTATTATTATTATTATTATTTATTCTATCGAAATATCAATGTACTGTTTAATTACTTTTTTTATAGAATACAAGAAAAACACAAAATTTACTAATAAATCATTTTAATCTTTAGTTTATTATCTTTTCTATGTAGGTACAACTCAAAGTTTTGTGTGAATAAAATTGCAATTGCACGGAGAAAGTCTAAAAAATCCATGTTGTTTTTATTATTTAGTATTTTTTTTAATCGTATTATCATGCCTTTTGCTTCTTTTTTGTGGAGTAGGTCTCATAGTTTTTTTCCAATAAATAAAGTTTCTCGTTCCAGATCAAATTGAAAAAGAAATGTCCTAGACTACTATTTGTCATGTTGCAAAAAGTACTCGTACGTTCCGTTTCTATCTAGACCACTTATGGATGAATACATGAAACGTTACTTTTAAAATTAATTTAATCCAATTTATTACTGCTTAAATTTAATATTTCTTATAGATTTATTGTGTCTATTTTATTATATTTTATTAATTATTACTCAATTCAATCATAATGTTGCACAATGTTGCCTAGCACCACCTAGTGTCTTTGTTGTGAACTATATTAAGCGATCAAATAGAGCTGCAGTAGTACATAACCTTCAACCAGATGTCTCTGCAGCTTTAAAATATCTTGTAACATTTTACTAATAAACTTATTATTATATGTAACTAGGATTTGTAATACATAACATAGTTTAAAAGAGTGTCCATGGAGTTTCTTGCACGTTCTTCTCCATAGAGATCTACGAGTATGCTTTGGAATGTGCAATTAACTTCAGCTTTTTGACTGACCGACTTCTTGACAATTCAAAAGTGCCTGTAAACGGTTTATTTGAAAAAAATGCTTTGAGAGTTTGATCTGTCAGTTACGGAGAAACAGACACAATTCAAAATCTACTGTGTCTCGGCAGCAGGCGGCCTTTCGTTTGCTGAGAGGTTAAAACGTAGCTTTTCCAAACAGACTCTCTCATAAATACAGGTACCAAGTCAGTCAAAAATAAAAACGCATTCTTTTTCCAATCAACTACCTACAGTTTCAAGTAACGATATTATAAGAGGCAAGCGTTTTATTATGCTCGAGCAGCAGGAACTTTGCACCCGAAAACGAGATAAATCTCTCACAATAATAAGCCTTTCATCTGTATAATATAATCTCAAGTCTCATACATCATAATCCCAACAGAAAATTCTTGTTGTCAAGTGTGTATATAATAATTATAATAATAAATATTATATATTATATATTCCGGGCCCTACATGGGCCCGATGTAGACCAACTAGCGTCCGTAGCCTGGCTGCGTGTCGGTGACCTCTTTGGGGAAACCGAAGGTTTTGTCTGTGCAATTATGGACGAAGTTATCATGACGAAAAATTACCGGAGATTTATTGTGAAGGACGGCACGGTTGACATATGTCGGGCATGTCATCGTCCGGGAGAATCAATCCGCCACATAATCTCTGGTTGTTCTCGTCTAGCTAACGGTGAGTACTTGCATAGGCACAACCTCGTAGCCAGGATTATCCATCAGCAACTTGCTCTGAAATACTCTCTTGTGGAATCGGAAGTGCCGTACTACAGATATGCGCCCGACCCAGTTCTCGATAATGGTCATATCTCATTGTACTGGGATCGGTCCATCATCACTGACAGGACTATTATAGCCAATAAGCCTGATATAGTGGTGGTGGACCGAATCGAGAGGCGTGCAATGATTGTTGACATTACCGTCCCACATGACGAGAACCTCGTGAAAGCCGAGAAAGATAAACAAATCAAGTATATTGACTTGACTCGCGAGGTTGTCGACATGTGGGATGTGGACTCAGCGATCATTGTACCGATAGTCGTATCAGCCAATGGCTTAATAGCCACGAGCCTCGACCAACACCTCAGGAGGCTCTCGTTAGGCGGCTGGATCAAGGGCTTGATTCAGAAAGCAGTACTTCTGGACACGACTCGCATTGTCAGGCGGTTCCTCTCTCTGGAGCCCTGACCGCCGGTAGCTTGGACCCTGTTCCCGATACCGGTGGGATACTATTTTTTATATTTTTAAATGTTTTTTTTTTTTTTTCATTGAAATATTTAAAAATATAATTTATATGTATTTACAAATGAATAAACGAAATAATAATAATAATAATATGCCACAACTATCACATAACGCCATCTAGTCCCAAGCTAAGCAGAGCTTGTGTTATGGGTACTAGACAACTGATAAACATACTTATATATTTCTAAATACATACATATTATAGATAAATTACACCCAGACACAGAACAAATGATCGTGCTCATAACACAAACATTTGTCCTGGGTGGGAATCGAACCCACGACCTCCGGCATAGCAGTCAGGGTCACAGCTAACCACTAGACCAACAGGCCAGCCGTATATGTTACTATAAAAGCCCGAACTGTGGCAAATTTTATGATTTCCGAATAAGATTATGATTTATCAATGTTACTGGTAAAGGTATGAAATTGTTCTGTAAAAATATATAATTTTGAACTCACTCGGTAAATCACATGTTGAAAAGTCACTGCAAATATGTTTGTAAGAAGAATATTGTTGTGAAGTGTATAGTCATTCGTTTTCGAAATCATTTGGTATTATAAATCAAGTTTGTTGCTTCTAAAAAACCAAAAAAATAGGTGGTTCGTTTGATTCGCCAATGTTTACATTTTTATAATAAAATTCCTAGCCAAATACAAGAACTAAGCATGAATAAATTTAAATTATTTATTTAAAAGCTTTCTGGCATAGCTTACTATGCCAGAAAGCTTTTTACACAATGAAAGACTACCTTGAGGACAAAATGGCTTGGGATTGAGCTGCTTTAATGATGTACATAAGCCATTGTTTTCGTTTTACTTGCTTTTTTATAGTGTTTTTTTTGACATTTTTATCTTTGTAAAGTATTATATTTTTTTATTTTGATTACTTAATTATGATGTAAATGTAAGGACAATGTCGATTTTCTTTTCCTTTATTTCAGTAATTGTTTTAACGTTGTTTGACAGTTTGAGTACTTTTGCAGCCTACTCAAATGTCCTTACTTTGGTAATGTTCGTCGGTTCGAGATTCGAGCTACACGATATCTGATAAATGTTTGCACTGTCTGGGCAGGTCCACTCAAATCTGCGTGGTGCTTTCCTCAAAAGCTCATCTCATTAACACACAGACATTAACGTACATGGTTCTTATATTATTTTACCATTACAGATTGTATGGACTTTAAAAGAGACTACGAGTTTGTTTCGGTGTTTCTTTTCTGGATATTCAGCTAGGAAACGCCGGCCTCTTCTAGCTTAAACTGACAAAAAATATTGACGTGTAAAAATCTATTTGCAAAATAAATATCATTATCATTTAAGAAGGGAGAAACTACGGTGCAAATTTGTAGGAACTGAGATAATTCTGAAGGATTATTTTGTACGTACTATACCACTATGATAAAATTATTGCTTCGTTTTGCGTAGGTACGTAGGTACGTAAACACAAAACGAAGCAAGTGGTATCCTAAGTTATACCTATTCTGCCCGCGGGTTGAGGATAAATTCGAAACAGAGTTACCTCGCCCCTGGGCACTCGAGGCAGGAAGGAACAGGGGTGGGTTTTAGTCAGTAAGAGTCTGACACGCCCTCCCGCTCCACCCAGAGCGGGAGAAGTCATAGGATGATTTCCCACCCAAAAAAAAAAAAAAAGTTATACCTATTACCAATCCAAATTATGATGAGGATGAGGTGGCGCCACTAGGTGAACATTTAATTTTAACAGCTCCGTATTTTATTAATTGATTATATTTTAAAATAAATTTACGTGAACAACAACATATTGTTGTCATCAAAGTGAAGCTAGAAGGACGATTAACCAGTGGAAGTGTTAACCAGTGCCTTAATTGTGCGAAAAACTTAAAATTTATTACGAAACCATAAGCGCTGCAAGAAACAGTTTGGATTGTGAAAAACGTCACAAGAACACGTCGAAAATTTGTGCAAAAATCTGTGGAATGTTAGCCCGATGACTCAATAATACTACAACAATATCAATTGCTTTCATCAAATGGAGATCTGTAATTTTTTTTGTAAATATATGTACGACGCGACACCCGTGTCGTTACCGAGGCAACGGTCGCGAAAGAGCGCCCTCAGTAACCCTGTGCGCCGTCAGACGATATTTTGACTTTATAGTTTGTGTTTTTTTATTTTAATAAATTATTTATAGTATTTGTGTAATTTATAGGTAAGTGGAATCCTTTTTTTATGTCAAACGCTGACTGTAGCGACGCCGGAAACTGTAGCAGTCAACCTGCCACATCGCTCGACACTCGACGTTCCCCAGAAAGGTTTATGTTCACATGTAGAATCCAAATTAAGCGATGGTGACATAAGGGGAGCTGCCAGGCTACTTTTCAGCAGTGATGTGGTGGCGCCTTACTCTCCAGAAACAATTTCAGCCCTGGAGAGTAAACACCCAGCGCCTGCGGATGACCTCACTTTCCCTGACCCTCCCGACTCCCCTAATCCTGATTCCTCATTTTTCCAAATTACAGCCCCCCAGTTGCTAGCAGCCGTGAGCTCCTTCAGAAACGGTTCCGCCGGCGGCCTCGACGGCCTGACTCCTCAGCACTTGAAGGATCTTTTAAGCTCAGGCGCCGGGGAAGCTGGTGAGTCGCTTTTGAAGGAGCTCTTGGCTTTAGTTACCTTAATGCTCTCCGGCGGCGTGAACGATGCCGTCGTCGATGTCTTGTACGGGGCCAACCTATGTACCCTGCACAAGAAGGACGGCGGCATTCGTCCCATTGCCGTCGGGTGCACCTACAGGCGTATGGCAGCCAAAATTTGTTGCAAAATATACAGCAAATCACTGACCAACAAATTCCAGCCCCTACAACTTGGTTTTGGTTCCAGAGGGGGCTGTGAGGCTGCCGTACACGCCCTTTCCACCTTTCTAAATTCTGGTAAAGGTGAGGTCCTCCTCATGGTTGACGTTAAAAACGCCTTCAATTCAGTTAACAGGGACACTTTGTTGGCTGAAGGAAAAAAAGAGTTACCAGAAATTTTCGGCTTTTTTATGCTCGAGCGCCGAGTGCCTAGTTTTAATGAATAGCTTTTCGAGATTTTTTTATAAATTTGAATGTTTGTTGTTGATGTTTTACGCGAACGTTCGGGAATATTTCTTTGTACAGTCAGTTCAGCAATTTTTATCTTCGATATAATCCACCAACTTATAATACTATGCATGCCTGCATAATGTGCGTTTAAATTTTGTCTTAGTCAGTTTTAATACATGGGGAGGTATTTTATTTTAACATTATGAACGACATAAACCCATGCATGATGAGGGTACTTTTTTTGTAAGGTATATAATTATGTCGTTTAGAAATTAAAACTGAAATTTCTGAGTCGCTGAGTAGCAGCAAGAGGATGTTTAAGTACAAAAGTCGTCGAATTGTTTGATTAACCTGTAAGGATTTACATATGTCTATACATAAATGTTTTGATAATCACGGTGAGAAACCTTCACTGGGATATATTCATGGGTTTAGCAAAATTGCGCTAGATCTTTAAGGAGTGCTAAACAAGCATGAAAAGTCTCGCCAAGCGAAGCAGATGCTTACTTGACCGAGTTTTATTATCATACAAGTGTGAGCAAATGTTGCTAACAAATAATAACGCAGTTAGTTACATCAGTATCTTAAGTTTATTAAACTAATTCAATCAAATCTTATAATTTATGGTACATAGATTTATTCATGTGCATTATTCTATTTGGATCTATCTGATTGTAAATGTCAAGCCTATCAGAAGTCTGGGTTGACTGAACAAGAACAACTAATGCGGAAAATGAAATGTGTACCGAACAGCACACATGTTATATATATATATGAGAGATGTCACTGAACTGTAACGTTTAATTAAATCAGTGATAGCCAGCGTGTGGAATTCAGCACAAGTACGTTTAAAATTCTGCAACAGCAACAACAAGCTGCCTTAACAGACTTTAACGAATCTTCGGTTTAAAGACATTTATTTTCTCAAATAACAAATTACAGTTCACTTAACGAGAAACTTAACTAAATTAACAATAGATTTATAGTTTACTTTACGACGTTCAAGCCATCCGATAAACTGAACACCATATTTTTTATTATTATTCTATATTGTACACTTATAACATATAAATAAAACACAAATTAACAATTAGTTACAAAGGCGAGCTTAACCCAGCATTTGGGTTTTCTTACAGCAAACCTCAGGGTGAAAAATACATTTGCATAAGTAGGTAGGTACATCTTAAGTGCACAACAAAAACTTAAAATAAATCTGTTACTTAAATAAACTAAACAAACATGTGATACATAAACATACTAAATACTATGGGTATGGCTAACAATGAAATCCTTTTACCAAACAAATTACGGGTCATGCCGACAGGAAGTGTTCCCTAATTCCTCTCCTAAACACCTCCAACGAAGGGCTAGCCCCAAGAGTGTGTGGAAGAGAGTTCTAAAGGCGTACAGCACGAACAGTAAAGGATCCACTGTAACTACTAGAGGAGTAGGGAGGGAACCGAAGGAGAAGGGAAGATGATGAGCGGCAAGGTTTTCCTCTTTGAAAAAGATACTCATATTTTGATTTTTTATAAAACATAGCAAGTATGTACCTACTTATGTCCAAATCAGATAACAAAACAGAAAAGTTAAACCTATGTGTTGATTATATTATACTTATCTGAATGAATCTTCAGTTAAAATAAAACGAAATATGCATTCAAATTCAAATTGAAATTATTTATTCCAAATAAACCATTTACAGGCACTTTTAAATTGTCAATAAATCGGTCAGTCAGAAAGATGAGAGAAGCTAATTTCACATTTCAAGGCGTAGATCTCTATGGAGAAGAACGTACAAGAAATTACATGGACACTTTTTTAAACCATGTTATGTATTACGAAAATCCTGGTTACAGTATGTCTTGTTGCTTCAATTTTCTTTTTTTAAATAGGTAGTCTTGTGAATGTAGCGACATAACGACGCCACAAGATTAAGACTACCTATTTAAAAAATATAGTAGGATTTAAATTTTTATTGAAAAATCTATTCAATTGATTAATAAATTTTCTAGATACGGACCTGGAATGACACCCAAAATTACGATCTCTTTTCATTAAAAAAAAGCAGTTACATACCCCATGGTACTCATATTCACAAAATTAGAAAATGCTTCGGAATAATACGATGCTATAACTTTTGAAAAGTTAAAAAAATAAATAAAAGGTAACTCCAAAAAATTAAATATGATAAAAAAACCATGTCTATGAAAATAAAAGGGAGAGCATCTCTTCCAAATATACAAATATTCAAAAAAAGAACTAACCCAAATGGATCCAAGTGACTGTGACTGTGGCGCTAGACCACTAAGCCAAGCATTTCTATCAAGGATATAATCGTCCAATTTATAATATGCTTGTCAACATAGTCTGCGTTTTATGCATGTTTTAAATTTTGTCTCATTTAGTTGGAGAATATCTAGTGGTATCTTGTAATCAAATTTTACATTTTAGGTACCCCATAAAAGAATTGTGTACTTTAGCCAATCTGAATCGACGGTGATCTAATTTTTTCCTATTTCTTGTATTAATACCATCATGATATTTATATTCTTGAACAGCTCCCTAGGAGAATACCGTAAGACATAATACTATGAAAGTTACTAAAATAGATTAGTCTTGCGGTATCTTAATCAGTAAATTGACGGATTTTTCTGACATCATATGTGGTGCTAAACTTAACCATCCTGCAAGAGATTTTAAATGATGATCCCATATAGTGACCTTGAGTTGAGCGTAATTTCCAGGAAAACCGTGTTTCCAACGAATTCTAGTTTCTCTTTGTTAAATACTATGTCAAAACTATTACTTTAACATTCGGTAAAGCAAATCATCTAAGCACTTAGTTTTTTTATTATTTAATACTTTTGTTTTGGACCTGCAGAAAGGGCGTTACTAAACATCGTCAAGATTTGTGGAATGTCTGTTAATCTTAAAAATTAAGGAAGTATCGTCACCAAACAATATTATTTGGGGTTGTTTTTTTAATAGATGGGGGAGATCATTAACATATTATACTAAAAAGAGGAAATGACCCATTATTGAGCCTTGTGGTTCCTCCATTTTGACTTTTAAACCCCGTGATTCGACAGCATTTATTTGAACTTGCTGCTGTCTGTCATTTAAATAAAACTTCATTAAACTGAGTGTAAGTTTACCTAGTCAGTTATGTTCTAGTTTTAAGAGTAAGTTTCACTATTATCGCAATCAAATGCCTTTGAGAGGTCGCCAAACATTCCTATCGCATCATGAGCCTCTTCCCACGCTGTAAATATAATTATGTTTTAACAAGGTCACACCAGCGTCAGTTGTACAACGTCCTTTGGTGAAACCAAACTGTTGATCGTGTAAGATTTTGTGGATGTTAAAATGATTGAAAATCTGATTTAGCATTACTTTTTAAAACACCTTGCGGAAAATCGGTAACACTGATACAGGTCTATAATTATTAGTGTCTTTACTGTCGCCGGATTTATAAAGTGGTATAATCTTACTGTATTTCATTATGTCTAGAAAGACTCCTTGTTCCACACACAAATAAAATATTAAAACCAAGTATGGCGCTATGGTCTCAATTATAGATGTACTCGTACATACTTTGATAGACATTCCCCATAGGTCTTCGGTTAATTTGATTTCGATTTGCCGGAAAGCTTTTATGACTGTCATAGGGTTTATATGTTTAAATTTGAATTCAACCGTACAGCCTGGAACGTTTGCTCTCAATAAATCAACTCAGGCATCGGGTGAGAAATTTAAAGCTTCAGTGGTTTTATGACGTATATTGGTGAAAAATTCACAAACTCTTGAGCTACTTCTAAGTTAGTCTCCAAAGTCTCCAAAAAAAAATTCGTCGTCATTATTGATAACTTTCCAAACTGTATTTATTTTATTTTCTGCCGATTTGATCTTATTACTAATGTACAGGGCTTTCCTACCTTGCAAATATTTCTAAAAAGTTAAGAATATTTTATTTACGTAAGTACTTGTTAAAGTTTAATGTGTTAATTAATGACTTAAGGGCAAATAACTCGAATAGTCTTGGCCTACTTATCCGAACACCTTTACCCACCCAGTGACTAAATATAAACTTTGGGAAACATTTTCGAATTTTTCAAATGCTTTATTGAATTCATTGTAGGTACTGAGTGAATGGAAGAAATGGAAACACGGAAAAAAAATCATAAAATTTATTAGCATCATTAATATTATGGCCCAAGACATTTAACTTATTTTGTAAGTTACTATTGATTTTTTTTTAATTTGCCAGTTATAAAAGTTAAAAACTGTTTTTGAGATTTTTCCAAAGCCGCTTTAAACTTAAAAGTTGTCGTTTGTGTACTTTGATCCGACGGAAGATGATTTACTATGGCTTTATCTAAATAATCACAATTGCAGAAAACAAAGGTTGGAGTTACTCTAGTTGGTTCTTTAAAAACATTTGACAAATTGAATGATTTAAAAAGGCTTAAAAATTTGCTGCTGTTTGAATTATTTTCTAAAATATTAATATCAAAATATCCACAAATAATTGCTAATTTGTTAATGGCTCCAAGTTACTCTAGAATATCTCTCTCCATTGTTGATTCAAATAGACTAAAGTTTTGAAGGTTCAGGGGTCTGTACACGCACATTAACATGCTTATCTAGCTCAACACTGGACAGTTCAATGCAGTGATATATTAATAATAATAATAATATTCCACAACTATCACACAACGCCATCTAGTCCCAAGCTAAGCAGAGCTTGTGTTATGGGTACTAGACAACTGATAAACATACTTATATATTTCTAAATACATACATATTATAGATAAATTACACCCAGACACAGAACAAATGATCGTGCTCATATCACAAACATTTGTCCTGCGTGGGAATCGAACTCACGACCTCCGGCATAGCAGTCAGGATCACTAACCACTAGACCAACAGGCCAGTCATGACAAGCCAACTATGTCATTAACTTTAAACAATTTTTAATTAAGATTAGGGAACCACCACGTAGCATAGATTTACGGTTAAAACAACTACCCACACTATAATTTTCATAACTAATTAGCGTCTAAAGGTTGTTCCAAATAAACGTGCAATAACGGTCATTGACCCACCTACATTTATTGACATTTTTAATTTGAAAAACGGAATTAATGACTCAAAGCTGTCCCGAATCATCATCTCTCGTGATCCTTAACATTGTCTAATAATGAAAAACGATTTATATTTAATTGTTCAGGTACCTACGAAGAGTTATTAGGGAAAGGTCAATGTACTTTATTGCAAATTTATCTGAAACATAGTAGAGTAATCCTTCAACCAATGTTTAATTAAACATACCACATTGTTTTTTCTAAAAACATTTCAATTTCTAACAATTTGGAAGACCTTGAATATTTTGATGAAATAATTTCAAGGCCTGCTAATAATTTTAAGGCCTGCTATAATTGTTGTCACCGTTGTCTCATCCTAATCGTCAGTTTCCTGCTTTTTGAATATCTCCTCATCTAATTGTTTAGATATTGCAGCTACAATATGGCAGTTTCCTATAAGAAGATCTAATTAGTGCGACAAATATATTACCAAAAAATATTGGACGCGTAAATTTTTTTTGTCACGTAAACAAAAAATGAGGACGATACAGTGCGTTGAAATATCACGTGACGTCACGGTGTGTGACACTTTTTACCACAAAGTGCCGTCACGAGCCCCCATTCCTGAACTCATGATATAATTTTTTTTTATGGCAATATTTTTTGATAATCTAACTTACGAACCGAATAGAATTATTATTTTCATACCCAGGAAACTACTCTATGTTTATCAATGGCGATCTTACGACTGCGATCAATACGAGCTATGTCGTAGAAAACTGTGCGAGCTACGTCGTACTCACCTGCGAGCTACGTCGTAGCCCCCTGTGAGCTAAGTCGTAGCAAACTGAGAGGTACGTTGTAGCCAAGTGTGAGCTACGTAATAAACTGTGTCTATATCGTAGCAAAGTGGGATACAACGAAGCAAACTGAGATCTATGTTTTCATACATCGAGACATAGTGTGAGGAGCTATGTATTTCAAACTTCTACCTACCGTACCTTTTGTAAGCTTCCTATCCATATGAGAATACGGATGAGAAGCCCGGGCAGCTCAAGCTCGTACTCGGTCGTCAACATGAGTGTATTTATATTGATAATTTGGTTAATTTTGTCTAAAAGATGTATTTCCTTAGATGGCAAGGGCGAAAGACATGTTAATTTAAGGCCGAAATAGCACTTAAGGCTCCTACATACTATGCCACGGGCACGTACCGCCGGCTTTTGCCGAGCAGCTCGTTTATAAAGCATACAGCGGGTGCACCGCGGCTTGCCCGGCGGCAAGGCGAGCACGCAGTGCCAGCGGCATAGTGTGTAGGAGTCGTAAAGAATTAAAGTGATGGCAGAATGCATATAAATTTGGAGCAATCTTTCCGAAGTTCTATTAAAGTTTTAATAAAATTGGTTATATGCTCGAGAAAGCCGTTTATTATTGTCATTTAGTGACAATATTGAAATATACCCTTGTTTTCTACTAAAATTAGGTACTTTAAGAATGAAACAGTGTCGAAAATAATTTGATCTAAATGAAGATGAGACAAAAAAAGAAACCTACCATTAGGCATAACAGACGACATCAAGCAAAAAATCTTTACTGGAATTTATTTAGCTGAAAATGTCTTATTTTCCTGGACCCTATGCTCTTGAATTCTAGTTTCTAGTTTCGCAGAGTGCGTTTTCGCGACGAAGGTGCGGTTCACGCATAAATGATAATCTTGTAAAACACTTTTTTTTTCTTAGAAGAACATATAAGTATTTTTTAACATCCGTCTTCTTCTCTCAACGATTAAATAAGAATTTGCAATGAATGTACTTCGTTGACCTCGTTATGAAGATAGTCGAAATGAATTTCAAATTATATATCTGGTCGGATTCCACCCACCTTTATTTAATTATGCCATAGGTATGATTACCCGTATCCACTTGATTTTGTTTTTTTACGTTTCGTAGCTTAAATTTGTTCAATCTTTCATTTCTCCATCGAGTTAACACCAGATGTCGTATGTAACTTATCTAATTAAGTACAATTTTTTTAAACGTGCTGCTTGCACGTTTCTTACAGTTGAAATCAATTAAGCTTACGTTTCCATCTCTCTGTTTCTAGTAGATACTATAGGGACCTGGAGCACCCTCTCGTAGTGCAGAGTCCCTAGAGATTCCTTGTACGCGTCTGGGGGTTGTCGTACTCGCTGGCAGCGCGAGAGTGTGGTGTACGAGAGTGACTGCTTATGTGTGTAGTGTTATAAAGAAAAGAGGGATCACGAACTTATACGTTATATTGAATAGTAAAATAATACATGTGCTCTGTTCGGACGAGCTAGCAGAAGTGAACCCAAAAACAAAAGTCTTCTTTATTCTTTATAATTTCAATCGGCGTTCCAAGAATTTCTAGAATGTTCCAAACTTCCAACGTGCCAGTCTCCACCATAAGGTCGCCAACATAAGGTCGTCACAATACGTATCATCATAATTTCAGCCGAAAGACGTCCACTACTGGACACTTTGGTGGCGACACTTGATCGCCACAATGGTGTCGACCTCACCAGGTCATCGGTCCACCTTGTTAGAGGCCTTCCAACGCTGCGTCAATGTGGCCAGCCGACTGCCACTTCAGTTTGGCGATTCTTCCGGCTATGTCGGTAACCTTGGTTTTCTTATTGATATCATCATTCCTGATTCGATCTCGCATGTAAACTTCGAGCATAGCCCTCTCTATTGTCCTTTGGGTGACTTTAAGCCTTCTGATCAGGCCCATTGTGAGCGACCAAGTTTCGGTTACATATGTCACTGGCAACATGCACTGGTCATAGACTTTCGTCTTGAGACACTGTGGACCAGAAGATACCGCGCAGCCTCCCAACGCCGCCCAGCCTAGTCTGATTCGACAATTGTCCTCTTTCTCGAAGTTAGCCCTACCTAAGAGGACCGTTTGTCCCAGGTAAACGTAACCGTCTACAACTTCGAGTGTAGAGTTTCCGATCTTGATAGGAGTGGGTGCTACATGGGTGACCTTGGTTTTGTCCATGTTCATTTTAAGACCCAGTCTTTCGGAAGTTCTACTGAGGTCATCGAGCATTGTACTGAGGTGCTCCATATTCTCAGCCATGACCACTATATCGTCGGCAAATCGTATAGTACATAGACGAGTGATGTACTCGCTACTGATGTTAATGCCTAGCCCTCTCCAGTCCACAACCTTGAAGACATCCCCCCATTGCGGCTGTGTTCAGTTTCGGAAAAATAACGTCTCCCTGCCTCACATTCCGCTGCAGGAGAAAAGGTTTTGAGGTCTGGTCCTGAAGTCGGACTGACATGATGGCGTTCTCGTACAAACACTTCAACACCTCGATGTACCGATAGATCTGGCACCGTTGGAGAGACTGCAGTACAGCCCAAGTCTCGATCGAATCGAAGGCTTTCTCGTAGTCCACAAACTAACAAAAGAGGCAGGCTATACTCTTTAGTCTTCTGTATAACCTGCCACAGCGTATGTATGTGGTCTATGGTGCTGAAGCGTTTTCGGAATCTGGCTTGCTCGGGAGGCCTGTCGATACGTATGACTACAAATATTTGAATCGTCGTCAGCACTTATAAATTTTTTGCTGCTTCTACCGACACCTACAGCATATAAATTTGTGTATCAGTGGCTTTGTCCACGATTCTTTTTTTATCTTTTCACCCTCGATAAATCTAAATGTAATCGTGAAATCCTATTCGAAACTGCAGGCAAAAGCTAGAATGCTATTCAAATGAGATTTACTATCTCATCTGCTAGCTCGTGGCCAAGTAATAAAAGCCCCATGGTTAAGGATTTTATTTCATGTGTGTGATTTGCTTCTCGCGCAGTCAAGCTCGCATATCGGCCTTCCTCAAACTCATATTAGGCACGCGTTCATCTAGAAATAAATGGAACGGACCATTTTCCATGACAATAGAGAACCGGAATAGGGTAGATAAAAACCAAAAAACCCGCCTGCCTATAAAACCAATGTAAAGTCAACTAAAAAGTCCGAAACAAGTTTTTTTTTAAATTTACTTTTTATTGGCTTGTATTTAACTGTAAATCAAAAAATCTTCCTTTGTTAGAAAAAAAAAGCCCACTCCTAATCAAAAATACTGATTGAAAAAGAAAATAATTACCTGAAAATATTATTATTTTAGCAATAATTTGAGTTCGTGATGCATCGCTATTAATTGAAAAGGAGTGGAGCTGATACTGACAATAGTGGAAATATTATATTTATCCCAAAGTTTGCCTCGGCATTCAATACAATGTCGTCTGTAGGGTTTTAAAGGAATTCCGCCTGACGCAGGTCCTCACCGGACACGGCTGTTTCGGGAGGTTCCTGCATCAGATCAGGCGGGAGTAAACGCCCGGGTGTTACCACTGCGCGGATCTTCCAGAGGACACGGTGGAGCATACGGCGGAGGTCTGTCCCGCTTGGGCGGAGCACCGCCGTGTCCTCGTGAATGCGATAGGTGGTGGCGTCCTCTCACGCCCGGCCCTGGTTCAGGCCATGGTACGGAACGAGAGGGAATGGGAAGCAGTCTCCGCCTTGTGCGAAGCAGTAATGCTCGCGAAGGCAGAGGCGGGACGCGTGAGGGAAGCTCAACGGAGTGGCCCTCACGGCCCCGGCCGCTACCACCGCAGGAGAGGTACTGGCCGTAGGACGTCGTGAGACGATCTCCGGCCACCGTAGACCCGGGCCTGCGGACGGCGAGCAGTGTGTAGCTCGCCGTCCAATCAGCAAAAGGTACGGGAGTCGACAGCGCGTAGTGTTCCACGCGCGCCTCAAATAGATGAGTGTCAGCCACCACTGACGGGGCCCATCGTGGCCGGTGCCTGCATGCCTAGGGGTAGCGGATAGATTCTGAAAATGAGTTACCGCACCCCTGGGCACTCAAGTAGGGAAGGAACAGGTGTAGTTTTTAGTCAGTAAGAGTCTGACATGCCCTCCCGCTGCACCCAGAGTGGGAGAAGTCATTGGATTATTAACCACCCCCCTTTGTTAAGTGAGAATCGAGACTCACCTGTGAACAAAATTCTTGACCATTCGTCTTCAACCCACTGTATGTGTTCACGGGCGTATCGCAGTCTCGCTACTCGATGCTCTCTTTTGTGGCCACTCGCTGATCTTCGGGGTTTCAGATTCGCTTCAACAAGTCTTCTTCTCACTATACTGTTACAAAAGTAGTCCCTTCGGGTCTGAAGAAGCTGTTGCTGGACTTTAATTGCATTTAGGTGGCGATTTCTCAACACAGTGGAAACAATATAATGGTCTTCTCGGGCACTAGTACTCCTGGGTCTGCCATTACAAGATCTCCTCAGATGGTTTCCAGTCTCATCGTAACTTCGCTTTACCTTCTGGACCGTTCGTAACGTCACACCCACCATTCTTGCAGTACGACGCATACTATGCCTAGTTCCAGAAAAATCGTTATCCTAGCACATTCTTCAGGTGAAAGAGGCATGATAAATAAAGTTTATGTGCTGTAATTTAACTTAGCTTATGTAATAAGACTTAGCGATCAATATAAAATTAAAAAAAAAACAAAGAAAGAAACAAAAAATTGTCATTCGAAAAGGATTATTTTTGTTTTAAAAGGCTTTTTCAGCCATTTCTTAAAATAAGGTTAGCGACTATTAAGTTTTAATATACAAAATTAAACTCTTTTTCGAGTCCTTTTTATTTCGAATGTATATCTTGTGTACTTAGAAAGTTATTGCAATTATAAAAGTGTGATACTTAGTTTTGCAGGCCAGAGTATATTATGTCCACATAATACATTTTCTTTGCTCTTATTTAGATGCCGAATTTCCTCATTGGATAATATTTTAAAATTTTTGCTGTTTTAAAATATTTGGTCACATCGAAAACTTTCATGAAATAATTAATTCTTAAACAATGCAACAATGAAACAGGGTATTCTCTAAACTTGGATTTCCGCCCAGGAATTAACGGGAGTTATTTTTTTGTTGCAAAAGTCGCACTATCACAACCTGACGGAAATACTTCAAGTAACCAGTAACCCTGTGTAAAAGAAATTCCTATCTCAAGAAAGATGTATTGAACCTACATAGTATACTTGAAATAGGCAAAGTAATTGCTTGTTTATTTTTCTGAGGGTAACAAAAATTTTTTTGGAAATCAGTATTTTTGAAAGTTGAAAGGGGTTGTAGGTGTTGCTGTAGCTAGTTTCAGCGGAAGAACTTCAACGCGAAGGCCAAATTATAATAACTCAAACTGAAAACTCGGTACGGTATGTAATCTTTTGGCTTATATGATAAATATTACCTAACGTGTTTTTTATTAGTTTTTCGATGAACGACCCCCAACCGGGAACCTAACCGAACCTTCTCCTAAAGGAGTTAGTAAGTTAGTAAGTATATTATTTTCTTTTAGGAAGGTTGAACTGTGTGTCTTGATCTTGAAAAAATGTATAAATAAAAGTCAAATATTTAATGTAACATTATACGAGTTTTTCAACTAGTTTGTTCCAGCCCGTTGGGACAGCTTTATACGCGGAATTTTCAAACCAAGCCCCGATCGCTTATTAATAATATAAGCCACAAACAATATAATGGATATCTAGTCTACTTTTTCAACCTGGAAATCTCTTAACCGACTACAATGCCAGGTGGGCCGCTGCAGGCACAAATTAATCAAATGGGGGTACTCCAATGAGCCACTAAGCGATTGCGGAGCTACCCAAACAATGCCTCACCTCTTGACACTAGTCTTCCTCCTTTCTTGTTGGCATTTTGATTGACAATAAGATTGGAAGTCTAACCGAAATATTTATTTGAGCATCTATATATTAGTCAAACTAAACGCTTTTTTGGGTATCTAACCGCGGATAGTCAGTAATAGAAAGATAGTGTTAAAATTTGTTTCCTATGGTCGTTTTATAAAAAATAAGTAACTAACTAATTCATACGAAAATAAGAAAATGGTGTTTGCTAAGAATTGTAGAGGTCAGGCTGGTTTTAAGGAATAAAAAAAACTCGTGTTACTATTAGTAATTAATGAAGAGAGAAGAGTCCCGTCAATTCCTTTGCTCAAAATGACGACCCCGACATTAGGCCGGCAAGCATTCGACGGGGAAAATCGATATGTCACATTTATCGGTGGAAAATTCATGAACTCTACTATCATTTGTTTAACGTTTTTTATACCGTAAGTAGACTACTTTCCGAAGCATGTGTTGTTTCAATTAATATTTAAGCGAATTATAGCTGGTGCCTCTACATGTCTCTTCGTATATACGAGTATAGTTGGTGCCGTATTGCAAAACAACACTAAGACAGGAAAATGTTTTTGTTTATTAGTAGTCGGTAGGTGGTATGTTGTATTGAAAGGCTAGTGGGTGCAGTGGTCGGGAGCGAGTGTGGGTGCGGGCGCGGGTAGTGGACGCAGAGCGCGCCAACGCCCGCCGCGCGCCAGCCCGGCAGTCGGTCGAGCACGGTCGCGCGTCGCGGTGCCCTCTGCTGCTCAACGCAATACCAACATACACATTTTCTCTACAAAAGTAAACTTGCACGCATTTTACGCTCACATTAATCATCACCGATCTACATTAGATAAAAGCACACGTATAGGTAATATGCCGATTTATATACATATTTAATAAATAGGTATAGTGTCACTTGCGATCATTCGTAAAAATTGACATACTCGTATTACTTTATAACTAACAGAACTTCACGTCCAGTTTTCGCCGTGTGAAATTTCAAAGTGTTTTTTTCGCTGTACCAGTGGCACCTCCTTTTATTTTATAATTGTGTATGACTTTTATTAAATATCAAATGAAATCAAAAAAATATTTTCTTAATAACATGATAAAAGGTAAAACAAATTCTTTTTTTTCTTTAATTTGAACTCAATTGTAATGACAATATTGAGTATGTGCATATTTATTTTTCCTCGAGGTGTCGCATACATTTACTTTGAAGCTTTTAAGTAAATTAGCATCTAATTGAATATAACATAATTACCACGTCGCGAAACATGCGATCACATGTGGGTTAATTTCATAATTATTTTAATATACGTCTACAAAATAATTATAAAATAAAAGGATTTAGGAAATGTTATTACTTACTTTTAAATATTGTTTAGATACCATATTTTGTGTTGGTGCGGTCAGAAAAATAAAAATCATTAAAATTAGAAAAAGTCAGTCAAAGCGCCATATTTCTAGTTCCTTGCGTCTATTATTTTTTTTTTATGTAAAATAAATAGAATTTGTGTATCAGTAAAGCTTCTACCTACTCAACATCACTTGCAGTTGGGATCGACAAGCCGAGTTGCTATGACGACCGCGGGCCATTAAGCTGCTTTATTTTAAAATTAGTGTTGTGACGCCGACACATATTTTACGAAATTTTGAAGACTCATAAGATGGCAGCCGTCAGCAGATATAGCTCGTACAATTGCTTGACAGGCTGGGATAGCTATGACAAGATACCGAGGTAATTATTATTAAACATTGATGTGCGTCTACTCAGGTATATAATTTTAATATTTATGTAATTATCGCTTCATCGCGCAATAATTATGTAATTGCATTCACCAATAGGTCTACAATAAGTTACAGGTATTTGTCGTGTAGTTTGTAGATACTTGTACTGCAGTATCTTGTATGCCAATAGTTCAACTGTAAACAACAAATGCTCGCTCAACACAAAAAAAACACGGTGGGCAATAAATTAGTGAAAAAAGCCCGCTTACAGACTGACGGACAGTGGAGTCTTAGTAATAGGGTCAAGTTGGTTACCTTTTGGGTACGGAACTCTAAAAACGTTCAAATTCAAGTCGCAATCTCATCTCGATCTCTCAATGAAATGTCTAAAACTTTTCAAAATACAGGAAAACGCAAGAGTTTTTGACAGATATGTATTTAAAGAATACTAGGCTTCTTCCTAAGATTATTTCCTCTTAAGTAATAAGCATTTATGGCACTCTCATTCTGCAATAGCATTGCAATACAGTGGATTTAGCAGCAGGAGTAGAAGTCCCGAACTTGCGTTTAACCTGATGTGGGTCAACTTTAAGAAAATCATCTACTATTATACTATAAAGTTCCAATTATGAAATAAAAAGAAAAACTTTACCCACAGACAACTCAAAAATGTAATAGCAAAAAGTTACTTAATGGCATAATGCCATTAAGTAACTTTTTTTTTCTATATAAGTAAAGTACTAATGAGTTTACAAAATAATTATAATTTAATTATTATATAGATAAAAAAACGTATTTCAACAATAAAAACTTATTTGGGCAAGATATGGACAGATCCAAAATGATTGAGACTCGGCCATCCTCTGTGTGACACAGTTTAGCGATAAATATCTGCAGAACAATGTCTGTGAAAACGCGTTCGAAACTATGTATATATGATGAATGAAAAGAACTAAATGATAAACGATGTTTATTAAGTTGATTGGTCATAAATAACACTAATACGCGTTTTTTTTTAATCAACTTATAGGTTGGTTTAGAACCAACCTGTCGCAATGTCGCGTTCACATGTTCGTGCACATAACCCCACAAAGGTATGTTGCATTTGGGCGCCATATTTAAGATTATTTTATAATGTGTTTTTGATGAGATTACCTAAAGTAATTAATGAAACTAGACATAACTAGGTATTAAAACATTCCTGCGTAATACTATTGTTAATTTCGCTTGAGACTCGGTTTATAAAGTCACACTCATACTCCAATAGCCTTTTTTTCTAATTATTGATAGGCTCGCGTTTGACCAATATCTCACCTGATGGTAAACAATGATGTGTTTGACGTTGGAGCACGTTTTCGAGAAGTAACCTACATATTCACTTTTGACTTAAAGGCTGTAGCTATCTGTAAACACAACAGATTCCGGCAGGCAATTGCATTGTCCTCCAAGTAACTGTGGCGCATCGCCGTACGTCTTGTAGTCATTGGACCACTAGAAGTAGGTACTACGGTCGTTCCATCATTGGATGGAATGGGCTTGGCGGAATTAAACCATGCTATTCCGATGTACACTCCCTGAAATATAACCGATAGGAAACAGACAGGTTAGCAGCTCAGCGTCGATGCTCACAACTTTGGGGCTTCGACTCGATGAGTGCATCATTGTAGATGACCCTCTTGGCTCATTTCTAAATTGACTCAAGCACATCAAGCTGTAATTTGGAAGATCTCTTTACATGATCTAACTTGCGCTTGATAAAGGTTGAGTAGCTGTTCCGGTGTGATGTACCGTCTATCACCTTTGCTAGGATCTCCAACTTTTTGGCAGCTAGTTTGAGCCTCTGCCTCGATGTAAGAACCAAAATAGGAGATGGATGTCAAAGTGACACCAACAAGCTCAAAATGTTTGGTTATCGGTTCGTTACACCTCGAAAAGATTGAGCCGTATGGAATTGATTCCTTGTAAAGGTAAAAAGACTCGCTTGGATTTTAGCAGTATTGACCTTTATTATGCGACAGTATCATAAACTTCTTTCTGCCCAGAAAATTTGACTCTTTCGTTATTGATAAGCATGTAAAAACATTGTTCGACCCGCTGAAGATTGTAAGACTATCTTTGCATTTTATAAATTTATTTCTCAATAAGAAATTACAAAGATTTCACTTACTTGAGACCATTTCTAAAACTTATACTATAGGAACTTTGACACACAAACTAAGCAGCTATTGTTTTTTTTTATATCAAAATCATATTTTCACTTACGCAACAACATTTCACTTCGTAAAAAATTAAAACTTTTTAATTCATCTGCCAAAAAAAAAAAAAATTACGCGCGAGTCGAGGGTCTGGCGTTATGCACGCGATTTACGCGCGTATTTTGAATTCGCGCGATGCTTGTGGACGCGATGTATTCGTGCCTAGTATCTCAATAGCGCGCGAATGAATTCGCGCGAAACGTTTCGCGACGAATTCGCTTCTTCTGGACAAGGTCTAAGGAACGCGAACCCGGTGCCACAATAAAGCGACGCAACAGTAGGGCAAGTCTATTTATGGCACTAGTGGCATTTAGAATGTGATTTTTTAATTTAGTTTTGAAAATATTAAACGAGTTCGCATTCTTTACCTCTTTAGGTAGTTTATTATATTGTTGTACTCCCGCAAAAAAACTGTTCTCTCGCCATTGACTGTTCTCACTCGCGGTAGCAAAATGTGATCCATCCTACGACAGCTACGATTATGTCTTTGATGTATTTTAGTGAACTTGTGTATGGAATGGACTTGTTCAAAATTTTTCTTATGAGTAGGCTGATACGGTATGCATGAAGATGTTTAATACTCATGAGTTTCGTTTCCCTGTAAATTTTAACTGTAGGTGTAAGTAATCGTAGTGGAATAATAGTTTAATAATTTTATTTTGTGCGATCTTTAGGTTACTTTTTGGCGCATTGCCCCATATTTCAATTAGGTAAATCAGATGTGGCTTCACTAAAGAGTTGTAAATAGTCTAGTGCACTCGATGAGGAAGGCAGTGAACAACATAGTGCAATGAGCCCAAAAGCGAGGATAGCTTGGATCTAATGTGATCAATTTTTTATTTTCCAATTTAACTGACAGTCTACTCTTAGCCCAAGATATTTTTCGTACTGTTTTTGCTATATTATTTGATTATCAATGGTCAAGGGGGGTGTGAGCTGGCATTTTTTTTTATTTTTTGGTTTAAAAATGTCTCTAAATTCAATTCCTTTAGTTTATTTTGGTCTGCACTAGCAGAAAACAGAATTGAGTGGAAAACGAAGGTTTTTGCCCTGCAGGTGGAACAAAATATAGGCTAGATAGATTATATTTAGCTTTATGCAATTTCATGCATTATCAGCCCATGTGTTTCATAGTGTGATGTCATACGGCATTCTGTTGTGGGGAAATGCCGCCGATATTCAGACAGACTGTTTTTTGTTTTACAGAAAAGGGCTATTCGTGCAATTTATAAATTAAGTCCCAGACACTCCCTCAGCGACAAATTTAAAGAGATTAACATTATGACTGTTCCCTCTCAATATATTTATGAGAATCTCATGTATGCACACAAAAATATTAATCTGTTTAAAAGATAAAGTGATATCCATAGCATAAATACTAGGAACAAACACAAATTTATTGTACCTAAAACCAGGCTCAAGAAAAAAATAGGTGGTTCGTTTAGATGCCAATATATACGTTTCTATAATAAACTTCCTAGCCAAATTCAAGAACTAAGCATAAATAAATTTAAATCATTTATTAAACGTAAGCTATGCCAGAAAGCTTTTTACACAATTAATGACTTTCTTGAGGACAAAAAGGCGTGGGATTGAGCTGCTTCAATGATATACATGAGCCATTGTTTTCATATGTACTACTTACTGATGAAATTTTTTATATATATATTTTTTTAATATTCGTTTTTGACATGTACACTTGTATAGTATTATATTATATTTTTTTTTTTTGACTTGAATACTTTGTTAAGTATTATATTTATTTTTTATTTTTTGATTGACATGTTAAGATTACTATTTTGTTTGAAACAAATATTTACTTTGTAAAGTATTATATTTTTATTTTTTTTCGATTACTTAATTATTGTAAATGTGAGGACTATGTGGGTTATTATTATTTTCTCCTCCTTTTTACAGTAATTTTCAACGTTGTCTGACAGTTTGAGTACTTTTACGGCCTACCCAAATGTCTTTTCTTTGGTATTGTTCGTCATGTCATTGAGCTCCTTAGTAGTTTTTAAGTTGAGCTATTCGACTATTGACAAATGCTTGCACTGACTGGACAGGTCCACTCAAATATGTTTGGTTCTTTCTTCAAAAGACCACTACATACACTAAGCTGCATGGTCCTCATATAGAATAATGTGAATGCGAGAACTATGTATTTCGTTATATTCATGTAGATTTTATGATTGTCTGGCAGTTTGAGTATTTTTGCGGCCTACTCAAATGTCCTTACTTTGGTATTGTTCGTCGGTTCGTTGAGCTCCTCAAAGTTCTGAGTTGAGCTTCGCGATGACTGACAAATGCTTGCACTGTCTGGACAGGTCCACTCGAATTCGTGTGTTGCTTTCTTCAAAAGCTCATCCCAGACATAAACGTACATGGTTCTCATATGATTTAACCAGTACACATTGTATGGATTTCAACATTTTAAAAGAGACTTTGACCTCTGAGTTTGTTTCGGTGTTTCTTCTTAGGGTAGTCAGCTAGGAAACACCGGCCTCATCTAGCTTAAACTGACAAAAAACATTGACGTGTAAAAGTGTTCCTTGTAACCTATTTACTGAATAAACATCATTTATCAGAATAAACATCATTTATGTGAGAGTACTAAAACTACTAATTTTTGGGTATGTCTTTGTCTTGAATGCAACTCGCACTGAAAAACTTTGTTTTATAAAAATGGGTTATTCGTGCAATATATACGAGTAAATTAAGTCCCAGAGACTCCCTTAGTGACAAATTTAAAGAGATTAATATTATGACTGTTCGCTCTCAGTACATTTATGACAATCTCATGTGTGCACATAAAAATATTAACCTGTAAAGCCCGGAAATCTGTTTAAAAAATACAGTGATATCCATAGCGTACATACTAGGAACAAACATAAATTTGTTGATCCTAAAACCAGGATCAAGAAGAAAATAGGTGGTTCGTTTAGATACCAATGTATACACTTCTATAATAAACTTTCTAGCCAAATACAAGAACTAAGCATTAACAATATATATACAAATAATCATTTATTAAAAGCTTTTTACACGATGAAAGATTACCTTGAGGACAAAAAGGCTTGTGATTGAGCTGCTTCAGCGAGGTACATGCGCCAATGTTTTCGTTTTCGTTATACTTTATGCTCTTTTTTATACACGGTGACATTTTGTTTTTATTTTTTTGTTTTTTTGACATGAATATTTACTTTATAAATTATTATATTTTTTATTTTTTTGACATGAACTTTTTTAAGTATTACATTTGTTATTTTTTTATTACTTTATGTGGGGACAAAAGTAATGTGGGGCTAGTTAATGTGGGGACTATCTGGGTTATTGTAATTTATTTTTTTCCTTTTACAGTAATTGTTTAACGTTGTCTGACAGTTTGAGTAAGTACTCAAACTGTCAGACAACGTTTCAACGCATTTGTGTAGGCCGCAAAAGTTTGGGGCCTACACGAATGTCCTGTCTTTGGTATTGTTCATCGAGTCATTGAGCTCCTTAGTAGTTCTAAGTTGAGCTATTCGACTACTGGCAGATGCTTGCACTAACTGGATAGATCCACTCAAATATGTATGGTTCTTTCTTCAAAAGACCATTGCAGACACTAATCTGCATGGTCCTCAGCATATTGTGATTGTGATACCTATGTAGGTAGTTATACTCGTATTCACGTAGATTTCATGATTTGGCAGTTTGAGTACTTTTACGGCCTACCCAAATGTACCCAATTGTTCGTCGGTTCGTTGAGCTCCTTAAAGTTCTGAGTTGAGCTACACGATAACTGACAAATGCTTGCACTGGCTGGACAGGTCCACTCAAACCTGCGTGGTGCTTTCCTCAAAAGCTCATCTCAGATATTAACGTACATGGTTCTCATATACGATTTGACAAATACATATTGTATGGATTAGAACACTTTAAAAGAGACTTTGACCTCTGAGTTTGTTTCGGTGTTTCTTCTCACGGTAGTCAGTTAGGAAACACTGGCCTCATCTAGCTTAAACTGACAAAGAACATTGACGAGTAAAAATGTTCCTTGTTACCTGTTTACTGAATAAACAAAAGCATTTTAACACAAAAGAAAGTAAAATATTAAAATAACAAGGCATGATAGCTAGGTAACTATTATTTAAAAGGTAGCTACATACATAATAATTATATAGAAAAGACCTGTGCGAGGCCAAAAAGGATCCTGTCTCAGCTTATGCCGTAATATAAAAAAATAATTAAAAGAGTGTCTGAGGTGTTTCTTGCACGTTCTGCTCTGTAGATATAATAGAAGCTAGCTACACGTTCTAAAGAGTATTCTTTAGAACGTGTAGCTAGCTTAATCATTTTGACTGACTGGACCTTGACAATTCAAAAGTGCCTGTAAAGGGTTTAATTGATATAAAACCTATCAGTTTGGGTACAGAATTTCTTCAGGAAATGGTTTGTACCTATAACAAAGTTTTGAGGACTGCGCGCTGAGTTCTATCTAAGGTTGCTAGTTGCGTTTTTGCCGTTCCTCCCAAAATTACAATGCAATTCTACATAATTTGGTAGTTTATAAAGATTAGTTACAGCACAGATAATATAATATTAGCGCAGTTACAGTAAGAGCAGGCAGCGGACTTCGGCCCCCGTTTACAAGAAACGTCCGGTATAACGGTTTACTATTGATACTTCTTCTAGAGTGAGAAAGTAACTTCTCGAGAAGAGCGAAAGGGCTTAAGCCCTCAGTGACATGGTCACCACATCACCCATTTTATGTTTTGTTCAAAGTTTAACATAGCTTAAGGGTCTACTACCGGCCAAGTACAGAAAATAAATATTAAAACTATATATTTATCAAATAAAATAAAATAAAGTGAAATGGAGAAATGTTTGTTATGTATCTCGTTTGAGCACGTTCTAATTGCTGAGTTATATGTTCACAATTTTAGATTTCACAAAGTTTTGTTTTCGTTTTTGTTCAATTAATATTTACACACTTGCCTTATTATTTACAAACCTTGTAACTTTGATTTAATGTATCAACAATCCCACATTATTATTATTAGCTGCACTTGTTACAATATTACAAATTTTCTTTTTTGTTTCTTTTTTTCTTCTCGCCACTTTCTAGTTAACATAGCTTTATCAATGCCGTGAAATTCTGTCATTGGCTTTTGTCATCACCTCGCTGGCGGTGTGCAGTGTATGCAGACTTTAACATGCTATTTTTTATTTTATTTATTATTATTTTTATTTCGACTGCATTGGGCTGTTCATTGATAGTGAGGTGTATATTCATAACTCATGTAAATTTAAAATAAGCTGTTGAGTTTCCAAATAAATAAATAAATAGATAAATAAAAAATCCAACGTCACGTTTGTAACAAAGAGGATAAAGTATTTTTACATTGTTAAAACAGGTCTCAGAATGTTTCGTTTTCAAAGTAGTAGGCAAAAGTGTCAGAAACGACCGTTTCTGGTTGATACATTTATGTATCTCGGCCCTACTTAGAGGCATAGAGATCTTGTTTGTTATAATAATAACAACTGTATTGATACAAGAAATCTTAATTACAATATAAAGACTACATGAGTAGACACATTTAGTTTTCAAAGGTGGATAAAAGATAAAACTATTGAACTAGAGACCCTGCCTCCTAAACTAGGTAAAACCTGCCTTAACCTGACTTAGGGGTCAGTGTTCTGCTGTAACTTCGTACTTGAGTATCCCTTTTGTGCGTGTTTTCAATTTTAATATAATATAAATAATAATAATAACTGCTCTTACAATAAAAAAACTAGTGTACCTATCGGGTATTTAATCATGTGCTGAGGCGGCGACTGTTTGTAAGTCGTGGCGCGCGTATCTTCAAGCATGTTCGCATCGGCTCGCGTGGTCGTGAGGAACGAAACACATGACGCAGGAACTTGTCTCTTGCACGCAATTTCGTTTTTAGGGTTCCGTAGTCTTAGAGCAAGGTCGATGAACCCTTATAGTTTCAATCTGTCCGTCCGAGGTATAGCTAAGGGACTGTTAGTTCTAGGAAGCTTTAGTTTTGGATGGGTATTATGTAATCACGCCAAGTTGTGTGTTAATCACGCCAAGAAAACGAAATACTAAAATCTTGAAAAAGATTTATTTTTTGGCACTCCTACATGTAAAGTAGGGTGACATTTTTTTTTTACTATCCTATAGTGTGTGGTATCGTTGCATAGGGCTATCAAAATCATTATGGGATTGCGCAGACAATTTTTCGATTCAGAGATTCGTTTGCGTAATATTAATCTTCAAAGCGATTTTTTTTTTTAGAGTGGAGCGTCCTCCCTCCCTAAAAACTAAACTGTTAGCTTGAAAAATCCAACCCAACTTATACCATGTACCCCTACTTGGAAAATTTCTTATAAAATTAATTAGATGAAGTTGTAACGTGTTTTAAACGGGTAATAAACGTGAAATATTTGTATATATAAAATTCAAAGTCTTGACTGACTGCCTAAATTTTTTTTTTTTATACTCACGCGTTTGTTTTCTATCTCACCTGATGGTAAGCGATGATGTGGTCGAAGATGGAGCACGCTTGCCTAGAAGTAACCTATTCACTCTTGACTTAAAGACGCCCAGGTTGTAGCTACCAGGAAGCACAGACTCCGGTAGGGAATTCCTCTCCCTAGCTGTACGCACTATGAATGTGTTCTCAAAACGTTTTGTGCATATGGATGGGATGTTCACCATGTACCGGTGGCACATCGCCGTACATCTTGTGGTCCGTTGATGGAACGGGCTTGGTGGAATCAAATTATGCAATTCCGTCGCATACTCCCCAAATTGTAACCGATAGAAAACCGACAGGCTAGCAACTCGGCGTCTATGCTCAAGACTTTCGAGCTTCGGCTCAACGAGCCTATCATTGCCAATGATCCTCTTGGCTCGTTTCGTTCTTTTTTCGCACATAGATGCCTTATACAGTGTAGGCATCCACTAAGGATTTTTGAAATTTTTTCCCTAAAGAGGAGGAAATAAAATAGGAGATGGAAGTTTATATGAAAAATCTTAGTGCTTGGGGTTTAAAAACTTGAAACTTAATAGAAACGTATATCTAAGTAAAAAAAGATTCGACATAATTATTTGGCCAAAACTACCCCAAAATGAGGATTTAGAGGGTGTTTAAGTTTTTATGGAATAATCTTGACGCTTGGTCCGATAAAGTTAAAACTGACACGAATAATCTTGATGAAAAATAAGAATTACGTGTTTTTGAATTTTTTGAGAATTAGCCACTAAAGGGGTTTTTTTTTTTTGTGGGGTGAGAAATCATCCAATGACTACGCCCGCTCTGGGTGAAGCGGGAGGGCGTGTCAGACTCTTACTGACTAAAACCCACCCCTGTTCCTTCCCTGCGTTAGTGCCCTGGGGTGCGGTAACTCATTTTCAGAATTTATCCGCTACCTCTAGGCATGCAGGCACCGGCCATCATGGGCCCCGTCAGAAAAAAAAAGCCACTAAAGGGGTGAAAATGGGTGTTGACGTTTTTAGGGGATAATATTTTACTTGATTCAGTTAACTCGTAAATCGGTATAAACAGTCATTCGTTCGACCCGTCAAAATTAAAGTAATTTTAACGGGTCGAACGAATTTTTCGTAATCAATCCCAATCGGAGTGAAAAGAAAGACTGAATTTTGAAACCTGAAACTTAGAACTAATACTTATCTGGGTAAATTGCAACAATTATTACTTGCAAGTGCAAAGATTGAAGTTCGAGTCTAGCACTTTTATTTTTTTTTGGCGATTGTTTTATTATTTTATGTACCTATTATCTTACTGTAAACAAGTCATTAGATGTTTTTCATTCTTACTACTTTTTATAGACATACTAAAAAATGGCAAAGAAAAGGTTAAAAATTGTTGGCATCGATATCATTCCTTCGATTAGATTAAATACATTTTTTTGTAAATAGTTATGCAAACAAGAGCAGCGACCAGGCTACGTAGTCTGTGCAGAGTACTGATCGATCGAGACGTGACCAAGTTCCAGTCTGGCTTCTACATCAGCACTGGCGAGGCAGTTTGGCGGACACTGACCTTCTCTACAGGGTGTAATGGAAAGCTGTGGTCATATTTTAAGAACCGGTTCTGCCCATGAAAATGAACAACCAAAATGAAGAATCAAAAAAAAAATATTTTCCGTACAAAGTTATCAGCAGCTTATCAATATTTTTATGGTAGGTAAAATTTTTTTTTGATAATTTATTCAGGTTTTCTTGAAGAAAGTTTTCGTATCGATGTACAGATGCAGTTCTTAAAATATGACCACACCTTTCCGTTACACTCAGTTTATGTGACCGAAATTCAACGGTCATGCATTTGAACCTTCATTTATAGAACGCATTTTTATCGATTCTGAAAATGACATACAATGTTTAGAAAATCTGCGCAAAAATACGAACTTGGCATTTTTTAAATGTGGTCAAGATCAGCTAGCGAAGTACCTCTCGTATGACAAAGCGCTGTCGACTGGCGTACTTACGAGTACTATACGTGAAATAATTAAAGTGGTGTATTTAATGACACGGGCCGCGCTCAGGATTCAGAAGTTGATGAAGGCACCCTTCTAGAGACTCTCGGTAGAGTAGTTCCGACTATAAAAGAACTGATTCTCACCAGATTATCGGTCCACCTTGTTGGAGGCCTTCCAGTGCTGCATCTTCTGGTACGTTGTCACCTCTCCGGAACCTTCCAGCCCCATCGACCATTTGTTCGGCAAGCAATGTGCCCTGCCCAATGCCACTTCAGTTGTGTGTGTAATGGCGATTGTTTGGGCTATGTCGGTAACCTTGGTTCTCCTGCGGATGTCTTAATTCCTGATTCGATAACGCAAGAAACTCTGGACATAGCTCTCTCCATTACTCTTTCGGTGACTTTACGCGCAAACCTTTTTATGAGACACATTGTGAGCGACTCTGATTCAGTGCTCATGTGTGTGTCATCACTGACAAAACGCACTGGTTCATCACTGACAAAACGCACTGGACTTCCATCTTCAGACACTGTGCTATGTGACACGAGAAGATACCGCGCAGCTTACCGAATGCTGTCCAGCCGAGTCAGATTCGACGGTTGACCTCTTTCTCGAAGTTTATACTATGTTTGAAACATGAAGTTTGAACCACGTTTGCCATTAATTTCTCACAACTACTCCTTCTAATTCAAGCGCGTGCAGTTTCCTGTAACAGTGTGTTTCACAAAGACCATAAACAAGTCGCAGTGGGTAGACACTGAAAACTGCAGATATCGACCTCTGGACCAGCCGCTTCTCACACGAGACAACTATACGTCACTTGCTCCCGCGTCACCATACCTGACTCTCAGTATATTTTCAGTCATTTTGTTTGTTAAAAGCAAGATCTAATGTTATTCCTTTTTCCACTTTTAAGCTACGATCTTTACGCACCGTTTCGTTGACGTCCATACATCTGGTCATAATAAATACATAACATACTTACCGAACGAAATTATGCGAAAGTAAAATAAATGAATAAGATCCTGCCGAAATGCATCGCAAGCACAGAATTAGTTTTATTTGTGCAGGTTTACAAGCTTAACGCGGACGAAGTCGCGGGCCACAGCTTGTGGAAAAATAAAACCATAATATACATAATAGCCCCCTTTTAAGTCCGCATGTTATAACGGGTGACTACAGAACCCTACACTGCGAGTGGGCTGAAACGCATTTGACCGATTTTTTAGAGGTTAAATTTATTTTCACATATTAAATGAAAACTGCTGACGTTTCTTTCTGCGCTGTTCCTTACAATTATTGATGCTATAGAACGGTTAGTCATAAACATTTCTGTTATTAATATGTTCACCAGTACCTACGATTACTCATTCCGAATACCTGAATTACCAGGCTTAGCATCAATTTATATGTCTAGGTCCTCATAATTGACAAAGTAATGACATTTTTATGTAAATGCGATGTCCATGACCAGATAATCTCGTGCCTAGGATAGCCTTTTATTGTTAAATATTACATGGCTTTTCATATTCGTAACGTTAATAAATAAAACGCTGTGTTCCCTTTGTGATTTAATAACAGTTACGAGTAACTCCATTCAAATTAGGTGTTCACCTCGGAACTCAGCTACATGTAATGAATGTAGCGATAAAGAAATAAAGTTAAGATAAAGAATTTTAGTTTTCCCGAGATCACGTTTTCACGTTACTCAGAATAGAGAAATATTAGGTACTGTCATAACGCGACGAGAAGATTATTTGAATCCGTAAAAATAAAAACCTAACCATAAAACTAAAATGCTCTGAAAAGTATGAAACAAGAAAAGGTTCTCGTCTGTCATTCTTATCTTCAAACAAAATTTTCAATAACTAAAGTCTAATAATTAGGCAACTATGTATCTAGCCTATTTTGTCGTGTGGTAAGGAGAGTGAGAGAAAACTTACTTAGGTAATACAAAATAGTATAAAACAACGTCGCTCCGTCTGTCTGTACGTTTAAATCTTTTAAGTTTTTTTCGGTTTTCATCAATAGATAGAGTGATCGAAGAGGCAGGATTACAGTTATAATTTGTACCCATTCGAAGCTGGGGCGGGTCGCTAGTTTATCTTAACACTTGGATAGGATAGGATAACCGTATGCCATTTAACAATGCATATTAACAGTAGTAAGCGATCCGGTCAAGGTGGCATACAACTACGGCTGGGTGGCTCGATCAAAAACGGCAAACTGTTAGAAATCTCTTCCGCTCTGACCCTGCAGTCTCGACATTGATAGCGATCGCTACGTCCTAACGATCGGTCGCCACGTCGGAAAAATAATTGATTTTCTTGAAATATGTAGAAACGGCGTAAATTTTAACATGCAAGCACTATTTTTCATGAAAACTGATCAACTGATCTGTACATATTACAAGAAAATCAATTATTTTTCCGACGTAGCGACCGATCGTTAGGACGTAGCGATCGTTATCAGTGTCGAGACGGCAGGCCCTGGACGTTAAACTAAGCTAATTTTCGGATACCTCATGAACAAGTGAATCCTTCGAAAACCGATTTATGAGATAAAAACTTTGTAACAAAAAAATAGAATCGACTTCCAAAAAAATTGCAAAATAACTATAATTTTGGAAGTCGGTGTTTCTGGTTTTGTGTCTTCGTTTTTTGACACCGACTTCCGAAATTAAAGTTATTTTGTACGTTTTTAGGGTTCCGAACATCCGAATGTGAAAACGGAACCCTTATAAGATCACTTGTGCGCCTGTCTGTCTGTCTGTCTGTCTGTCCGTCTGTCCGTTTGCCCGTCTGTCACAGCCAATTTACTTCGAATCTACTGGCCCGATTAAGTTGAAATTTGCTACACATGTGTATTTCTATGACCTCAACACGGACGAGTAACGTAAGTAAATTAGTTTGGAATATGGGGGTATTGTTACTCGTGTTCCACGAGTCGGTTTTCTATCGATTACATTTTGGGGAGTGTGCGACGGAATTGCATAATTTGATTCCACCAAGCCCGTTTCATCAATGGACCACAAGACGTACGGCAAAGTGCCACCGGTTCATGGTGGACATCCCATCCATACGCACAAAGCGTTTTGAGAACACATTCATCGTGCGTACAGCTAGGGAGTGGCATTCCCTACCGGAGTCTGTGTTTCCTGATAGCTACAATCTGGGAGTCTTTAAGTCAAGAGTGAATAGGTTACTTCTAGGCAAGCGTGCTCCATCTTTGACCACATCATCGCTTACCATCAGGTGAGATAGTGGTCAAACGCGTGCCTATCAACAATAAAAAAAATGGGAGTAACTTTTGGGGCGAAAATCGAAATATTTAAAAATAAAGTTTTATGAACTGTACCGTGTGACTTATCAAGTTGAAGGGCTGATTGTGAGGGTCTCAAATATATTTTTTCCATAATTTTAAAACGAATCGTTTTAAAGTTATTTAAGAAAATAAACGAAAATTGAAAATTTCCCCTCCCCGTCTCTTATCTCTGAAAGTACTGTGTTCAAAAATTTTGAAAAAAATACAGGAAATAGTTCTTTACATAAAGATTACTTGTCCATATTTTACAAACTATACCTATATTAACTGGCTTTAGTTTGGTTCGTTTTTGGTTACATATTAGTAACCCATTTTTCAAACACTTTGTGGTCTTCGATACCCCTCTGGCCCTGCGCGCGTCAAATGTCAAGCCCCGTTGACAGTCGACCATTGTGTAACTATAGACTCTATTATGTTCCGGGTGTGTAAACCTTGCTACAGGTCTAAAGACCTTGGGTAATAGTAATCATAGCGGTTTAAAACGCGTGAATCGGGTTTTCGGCAATTTTTTTGGCAAGGCAAATGGCACACCGGTGTGCCGCTAGACTAAAACTTCCTTTACTCATAAGATTAAGTACCCAATGCAATAATATAGTAGTATAAAGCTGGTCAGATGATGGAGCTGGAAGGTGGCCATAGGATTTTCTCAACCAAACCAGATGGCACCATCGTGATTACAAAACACAAATATAAAATACAAATAGTGAGTGTTTGGTCTCATTGTATATGTTTTGACAAGTTACCTTCGACTAGGTGATGCCTAAGGTCTCATGATGGAGCCGAAAGGTATCCATAGGATCTCCGCAACCAAAAAAGATAGCACTATCTTATTTGGACTCATTTGATGTGTATTGAAAAGTGATTTTACACCTGGTAGTACCCAGGGTCTGATGATGGAGTTGGAATGTGGCCAACGGATCTCTGCAACCAAATAAGATAACACCATTGTGTTTCAGTTTATTGGATATGTATTGACGAAACGATAGCACTTAAGCTGAGCGATGGCCATTTTGCGTGGATGTGACGCATTTTTTCCCCCAGTTTTCCTTTTTCTTTTTGTGTTTCTCTGTTTTTTGCGTCATGTTTACCGTAAATAAACGTATTTTCTTTCTTTTTTTTTCTTTCTTTTTTCACCATCGTGTTTCGGTTTATTGAATTTGTACTGACTAGTGTTATTACATTAGAAGGTGGTCAGGGTCTGATTATGTTATATATAGGATCAGTGACCATAGAACATAGCACCGTCGTGTTTAGACTCATTGAATAATGTACCTACTTTCTGACAATTGTCATTAAATTAGGTGGTAACTAGTAGAACCAGAGGGGTACCATAGATACTAAACAAGAAAGTGCCGTATTGTTTGGTCTCGTCGATTTTGTGTTGACTAAAACTATAGTTCCCAGTGTCTGATGTTGTATCTGGACGGTCATCATAGGAAACCCTCTACTTAATTCGCATTCATCAAAAAGACGTCCATAGGGTACAGTATAATCGTGAACAAGGCTACCGCTAAGGCTGCCAGTATCCTCGATTTTGAGGACCTCTGCACCTGAATTATCTCCGATCTTGACACGCGTGTTTCACCTTTCGTTTGAGACCGGAAAAGTGCCGATTGCTTGGAAACAAGCTAACGTGCAGCCCGTGCCCAACAAGGGCAGTCGGGCTGAGCCGGCCAATTACAGACCCATCTCTAAACGGGTACTTAACAATAAGCTCCTGGTATACCTAGAAGATAATGACATCCTCAGAGACGTCAATACGTCTTCCGCAGAAATCAGTCAACTGGGGATCTTCTAGCGTATGCCATTCACATTTGGAGTGACGCCATCGAGAAACACGGGAAAGCACTTGCGGTTGCCCTAGACGTCTTAAAAGCCTTCGATAGGGTCTGGCACGAAAGCCTTATTGCTAAGGTTCCTTCCTTCGGTCTACCCGCTGGTCTATGCGATTGGATTTCAGACTACCTGAGGGATCGGTCCATCCGAGTAGTAATTAAAGGCTGCTTGTTCGATCTGCTGAATATCAATGCCGGGGTCCCACAGGAGTCGGTGCTCTCAGCAACACTGTTTTTGCTGCATACCTTTGGGTATGCAGATGACAGCACTGTTGCTGTGAGTTAGGTGTCCGACGCGCGGGCTGCTGGGTCGCAGGTCTGGTTTCTCCAAGAGGCTATGGTTGAACACTTGAACTTATCCTTGAAAGCAGTCTCTGAATGGGGCGATGCCATTTGATCAACGTCAATGCTACTAAAACCCAAGCGTGCCTTTTCTCGGCTAGAAGGAGTCAATTCCACCCGGCTCTATCTTTCCGAGGTGTAACCGTGCCGATAACCACCCAAATTGAGCTTCTTGGTTAACAACAACGAAGCTTGTTGTTATAAGCGGCCACAGAAATAGGCATTCTGTGAAAATTTCAACTGTCTACCTATTACGGGTCATGAGATACAGCCTGCTGACCGACAGACAGACAGTGGAGCTTTTAGTAATAGGGTCCCGTTGGTTACCCTTCGGGTACGGAACCCTGAAAAGGGTCTACGGCAGTGTGGTGCTAAAATTAGCGGAACTTTACAACAAAACGAAGGTAGATTCTATATTATTGACAATTTTAACTTATTTTTTAACCGACTTAAAAAAAAGAGGAGGTTCTCAATTCGTCTGTATGTTTTTTACGCGATTCGCCGCCAATTGTGAATAGATTTTGATTCTTTTTTTGTATGATAGGTCATACTTCAGAGGTTCCATATAAATATCGAAATGGATTCAGCACTTTTTGAAATAATCAACATAAACAAAAAATATGTATACACAGATGACGTTTTAGTTGTCTCCAAATGTTCAATTTCCTTTTTATTGGTGTTATCGATATTCGGGCATAACTTTAATATATGTATATGTAGTTTTACTTCTGCTGTACAACAAAAAAAATAAAAAACTAAAAGTGAAAAATAAAAAACTTTTTTCAAAAAATACAACCGACTTCTAAAAATTGTAAAATAACTTTAATTTCGGAAGTCGGTGTCAAATAACGAAGAAACAAAAAAAAAATCACAAAATTCCGAAATTATGGTTATGTTACAATTTTTAGAAGTCGATTGTATTTTATGTTAAAAAAAAAAAAAATTATTAAGGTTTCCATGATGATATTCACGTTATTATATATTTTGATGCACCAGTAAATAACGAGATATTCTGGTATTTTGTAATTTACATTCTTACGTTAGCGTGAGATACAGCAATAATAATATTGTTCCCTTGTATTATCACAGTATACTGTGGTAAAGGTAATATTCATCTACTAGTTTTGTATCAGAGTAGGTATCTAGTAAGCTACATATTATTCAACAAAGTTATCAATCTGGTTTAGTAATCATTATATTAATAGTTATATACGTGTTTGTACAGTGGCGTACCTGTGGTCATTCCCCTTTAAATCGGAGAAACCAGGTCAGATTCCGTCTAAAAGTACACATCGATCCCGACGAATAATTAAATACTCGTCGTATATGGACTCTATATCTGGGACCAGCGCAACTTTGAATAAAGGCCCTAACAGAAATGTAACTGTTAGGTGATCGGTGATTTGGTGACTGCATCAATAATTTTGAATGTCGCTTTAGCGCCTTTGGGCTAAATAAAAACACAAAACATGGTTATCAAACTCAAACAACAACACACGCCGTTCGCATACTATAAGCATCGACGACAGCCCTAAAATGTTTGTGATTCTTCAAAATCACAATAAGAAAGTACTATCCCCCTTGGGATTGTACTTTCTTATTGAGATTTTGTCAGAAGCTGTCCACACAGTGGAGTCTTTCCCGGCACGTATTTCATACTTTTCAAGTACAAAATCGTAGAAATGATGGAACTGTATTCTTAAATCTCTGAATTTACTATGTCACTTTTCGCCAATAATGTTGCGCTATCTCAATCACTTTATCTTTCCGTCCTTTATTAAGCTGTCGTCAGCTATCTTCATTTGACAAAAACAACTTGATATTAAAAGAAAAGCTACGACCATATATTTAACACTGTCAGTGATAATTTAATTAATACTTATTAAAGCTTTGCTCAAAACTTTGCCTAAAAAACACTTTAGCTAACTAAGGCCGCGGGCACGCAGTCAGCGGCCGGCAGGGCGGCGGCAGCGGTGGCGCGGGGAGCGGCATGGCGACGCAGACCTGGTCTCGAAGCCAGCGGGCAGTTATCACGGCGCTAAGGCGGCGTAGTGTTGTGTTATGAGAAATTAGTGCCTGTTCGCGAACAAGAATTATTTAAATAATTTGATCCACCACGTCGGCGGGTATTTTGAAACATCGGTCGTTAAAAAGCTAAAAAATAAAATACAGAACACTACGTCAATGCAGACGCGCTGCTAGAATGGCGCGCATCGCTCGTACGCCGCTTCCTGCGCCGCCGCCGCGCCGCTTCATTCGTGACCAGTTCCATATAAATCCATGCATTGCAACGGGCCGCTCCCACGCCGCCGCCGCTGCCGCCCCGCCGGCCGCTTTTTTCGTGTCCGGTCCTTTTAGAGCGATTTTAGGTATTAAAATTAAATTAAGAAATATTTCTATACTTCAATTGGAAGTAGTTACGCAAAAAGGATCCAATCCACACTTTTTCTGACATTGAGTTATATATACCAAACGCATCCTCAGGGATGATCTTCGCTGGGCACGACACCATTGCGGCGGTAGTGCCCCTCTTTCAGGAGTGGCTGGCAAGGCGCCACGGCGCCCTCACCTTCCGCTTGACGCAGGTCTTCACCGGACACGGTTGTTTCGGGAGGTTCCTGTGTCGCATAGGGCGGAAGGAAACGCCCGGGTGTTTCCACTGCGCGGATCGTCCCAAGGGCACGGTGGAGCATACGGTGGAGGTCTGCCCCGCTTGGTCGGAGCCCACCGTGTCCTCGTGGATGCGATAAAGCGGCTGCGACTTCTCGCGCCCTGCCCTGGTTCAGGCCACGGTACGGAGCGAGAGGAAATGGAAAGCCGTCTTCTCCTTCTGCGAAGCAGTAATGCTCGCGAAGAGGGAGGCGCCATGGGTGAGGGAGACTCAACAACAGAGTCGCCTTCACGCCCTCAGCAGCAGCCGCCTCAGGAGACGCCTGGGGCTTCTGACGCCGCGAGACGATCTCCGGCCATCGTAGACCCGGGCCTGCGGGCGGCGAGTAATGGGTAGCTCGCCGTCCGATCAGCACCAGGCCCGAGAGTCGACGGCGCGTAGTGTTCCACGCGCGCCTCAAAGATTTGTCAGCAATAACGACGGGGCCCGTCATGGCCGATGCCCGCCCAGGGGTTGAGGATAAATTCGAAACAGAGTTACCTCACCTCTGGGCACTCAGGGCAGGAAGAAACAGGGGTGGATTTTAGTCAGTAAGAGTCTGACACGACCTCCCGCTCCACCCTAGAGCGAGAGAAGTCATTGGATGATTTCGCACTCCACAAAAAAAAAAGAAAATGTGATAACTTTAATATAAAAATAGATCCATTTGTCAAAATACTATTTTAAACATATCTACAACTACTTGATACCAAGCCTCATCTATAGGTTGCATCAGATATTTTTCATCAATACATATCCAAAACTCGTGAATAATTTTTGAGAAATGGTAAAACTATGGAATAAGTTTTTTAGGAAAATCACAAAAATGCCCCAAACTGTTTGGATCTTTTTTGAGAAATACAGATTATATTCCCAATTAAATATCAGAAACGATTTAGATTAGTTGAATCCTTCTTGCTAAAACTAAATGTCTCGTTAACCAGCACACCTAAGTATCAAAAAGGATCCAAACGGCTTAGATCCTTATTTGTAAGTATTTGCTTACATTCAAAATATACCAAAATAATTGGTGCCTTCTCAATTATTATTATTTCTATCGCGAAATTGCCCAAGCCAGATTGGATGACTTAAGACGCAGTTATATACCAACGGCCTTGAGTGGTTAGCCTGCGTGTTCCCATACCCATTAACAGGGCTCGCCTATCAAGGAGCACTGTCCCAAATTAGATTCATTATTAATTTTAATACATAAAACAGCAGGTATACATAGTGTAACGGAAAGGTGTGGTCATATTTTAAGAACCGGTTCTACCCATGGAAATGAACAACTTTTTCTTGGGAAAAATAGAAAATTCCCAAAAAAAAATTGGACTTTCCATACAAAGCATTAAGTCCGCTTCTGTACTTGTATGTGCGTAAAGTGTTAAATAAATAAAGTTATCATCAGCTAATCAATACTTGTATGGGAGGTAAATATTTTTTTTGAGAATTTCCTTAGGTTTTTTTGAAGAAAGTTGTTCACATCGATTGTTAGATGCAGTTCTTAAATTATGACCACACCTTTCCGTTACACCCTGTATACTAAAACACGTATATTAAGAACTAAATGATTAAATTATCTTTAAAACAGTTAAGATTTCATAAAAACACGCTTAAAATAGTTTTTACGTGATTCTCATTTTTTTTTATTCACATTAGACCTAGCTTTACAAATTAATTACACTATGTTATAAAAAGTTATTTCAAATATTCACGTATCAAATTACGAAAAAAATTGTCTAGTATAACAAATTTTTTTTTAAAGAAATAAGATTAGTTATTTAGACGTGTTGTCCAATTTAAAATCATTATAAGTAGTATACCTGCGCCTTAAGGTCCATAATTATTTGACTTAATTCCAAAGGATTGTTTGGATTTTAGAAGGTGTCGATGAATTCTACAATTTTAGCGTTGACTTTGTAGTTTATGCAGACAGCCTAGTTTGATCTTGGTATGCTTATACCATTTTAACTGTTATAACTTTTTTATGTGTGTTTGTATTTGGCTTTTTCGTTATTTGACACCGACTTCCGAAATTATAGTTTAATGCAATTTTTGTGTTTTTTTCTTTTTTGGAAGTCGGTTGTATTTTTTGTAAAAGAGTTTTTTATTTTTATCTTTTTAGTTGTATTCCAGAACTAAAACTAAATATTAAAGTTATGCCCGAATGGATAACCCCTATAACATGGAATATGTGGAATATGAACATAACATGGAACTATATAATATAACATGGAATTTGAACACATTACAACATATTTTGTTTAAGTTGATTTTTTCAAAAAGTGCTGAATAAAATTTATACGGTACGGTTTTCCTCTGAAGTATGACCTATCAAACAAAAAAAGAAACATCAAAATCTATTCATAAGTAGCGGCGAAATATCGTAACATACATACAAAAAATAAAAACACATAAAATTGAGAACCTCTTGCTTTTGGAAGTCGTTTAAAAAGGTAGGAATTTTGATTGAAAGAATTTTAACTGTCTGGGTATGGTTTTCCTTTGAGTATCGATACATCCTCACCTTCTTACAGTAAATGTTGTATAATTACACGACTATTTTTGTTTCTTTTTGTGATTGAATCCCGATAGCGTTAAAATTTTCAAACTTGCTAGTTTTCACACGATACTAGCAAGTTTCAATCAATCACATTGCTTGATAATAAGCCAAACTACTCTGTTAGCCTTAAGTTTGATAGCAATGTTTAATATTAAATAAAAAAAACTATAATTTATATTGATTTTTATTGAATAAGTTATTAAAAGATTATCTGGATCGTTACTGATTAATGTATTTGAACCGCATCCCGTACATTTATTTATTTAGCAGACCAAACCCATTTTTTCTCTAATATCTCTAAAATTTTATTGCGTATAAGACAAAAATTAACACGAAAATTAAATACGAAAAATTAACTAAGTAATCATTACAATACATATGATCTAAACGTATCAAATGTTCGACTAAACTCTGTTACAACTTCATTGGCCTATAACTCAAAACGAACTTCATGTGGATTGGATCCTTTTTGTGTAACTACGTCCAATTGCACTTAAGACTCCAAAACAGTTTTGTTAGAGTCAACAGCAAAATTGCTTACATAAAACATTGGTAGGTACACATATAATCATTGGTAGGTATATAACAACGATTCACTATAAAAATATAATTTAAAACTATACTATACTCTAGAAATAAAATAGGATAAAGACAAAATGACAGCTTTCGATTTTCTTAAGAATTAAATTCAGCTTGAGAAATTAGTTTACTGTAAATAAATTCTTTTCTGTACATTAAACTGATTTCTAAAAGTATAAGATCACAGCTTCAGATTAGAATTTCTTTATAGTAAACTTACGTAAAAACACACATACATACTCTCGAAAATCATTACCCTCCTTCTGGGGCAGTCGGGTATAAAACCACTAAAAAGATCCAACCAAGTCACTTTTGAAGCAGTCCGCTGCAGTTGCTGGCATAAAATCTGTGATTGATCTAAAATAAAATTCCACCAACTGCATCAGACTGGTAGAAAAACCACTAAAGAGTTCCAAACAAATCACTTTTGAAGCAGTCCGCTGCAGTTGCTGGCATAAAATCTGTGATTGATCTAAAATAAAATTCCACCAACTGCATCAGACTGGTAGAAAACCACTAAAAAGTTCCAAACAAATCACTTTTGAAGCAGTCCGATGCAGTTGCTGGCATCAAGTCTGTGATTGATCTAAAATAAATTCCACCAACTGCAACAGACTGTTAGAAAAACCACTAAAAAGTTCCAAACAAGTCACTTTTGAAGCAGTCGCATGCAGTTGTTGGCATCAAATCTGTGATTGATCTAAAATAAATTCCACCAACTGCATCAGACTGTTAGAAAAACCACTAAAAAGTTCCAAACAAGTCACTTTTGAAGCAGTCCGATGCAGATGCTGGCATCAAATCTGTGATTGATCTAAAATAAATTCCACCAACTGCATCAGACTGCTAAAAAAGTGACTTGTTGGGAACGTTTAGTGGTTTTTTATCAGTCGGGTTTTTTGATATTTTCAATTTTTTTATCTATAATTTTGTTTTTAATCTTTTCTTTTTTTGGAACTTACAATAACCCACTACTATTCTAAGTAGTATGCCCACCACTAAGAATATTAGCTTTCTGCGACCTAGACGTGTCGTCCTTGCGACCTCACACAAACTTCAACGTCTCGTTAGACCACTCGGGGAGCGACTTTCGTAAACTATTTTCATCGTGTATCTCTACCACCTTAAAGAAATAAATTTTGAAACTTATAAACTTGTAGTTTTGCATTTTCAATCAACGCTGCTAATGGGTGTTGGGAATCGCAGTGTATCTTAAGACACTCTGGGGATTGTTAACATCCACCAAGCTAGCTGGTGAAATGCCCGATATTAATGATTTTCATGAAGATTTCGATTCTTCACCTCACTCGAAGACTTGGTTAATCTTCATTACGAGCGAAATTATGAATGATAACATGATTTAGTTATCTTCTAAAATAGTAATTTCAAAGAGCAATATCTTTATTGCTCTTTGAAATTAAAAACTGCTAATTTAATGCTCTTGCATTATATTAGCAGTTTTTAATAGTTGTACATTGTTATACAAGGGGTTAAAATGACCCATATAGGAGGTAATTGTACTCCCGAGGTTTAACGACGGAGTAAATATAAACCGAGTTATAATGTACTTCTCATTCATTCAATTTCACTACGATTACGAGAAAATAAAATAATCTAATACAGTATTAAATAGTTTATTAAAAACTAGCTTCTGCCAGCAGCTTCGCCCGCGTGGAATTAGTACCTACTACATACGAACTTTCAACCCTTACTTTAACCCCTTAGGGGATAAATTTCTAAATACCCTTTCAAAGGCGGTTCACCCACTGAAGATGCGACCCACCGCGGTGCGCGGAGCGCCTTCTGCGCGCGGGGCGCCTTCCCGCGCATTTCCGCGTCGGCAGTGTGTTGTGCTAGGCGTGATATCTATATAAATTGAGATAATTGCATAAAATGGTAAAATCTGCCATCCCGCGCTACGCGACGGGGCGCGGTGCAGTGGGTGGAGCGCCTTAGTGCTCCCCTACATTATCAAAGGAAGCCGTGTGCAAAATTTTACGTTTCTAGTCCCTGTAGTTTCAACTGTGCGTCAGTCAGTTTCTCTTTCTGTATTTATATATAAATAGATTAAAATAATGTACGATTTGTACAATTCTGGATATTTTACGAGATGTTTTTTCCCGACAACAATTTCAGTCCTCTGTTAAGATAAATGTTGTGTTGTCTATGGGGCAAACATGGGAGATACACGTAGTTCCAGGTTTGAGGGTCCCTCGTTCGAATGTTCTAAATAGAGAATCAGCTGAGTTCTGAGTTGACTCATGATGCCAATGATCGTGGGCTAGTTGGGAGAATATTGATTTGATCTGTGATCCGCTCGGTCATATCAAATTTGTTTTGAGTGGAGTTATCTATATAGCCTTCCGCCACTTGATCGGATCTGCATACAATGTGGCGTTTTAGCGTTGCTATATTTGCACCAGAATCCGCCAAGACAGTGGCGAATGTTCCGGATTAGGCAAACTTAGACAGGTGGCGATCTCTTTTGGGCATGTTGCTAAAGAACAATGCCCACTTCCCATACATTTAAAAACCTGATAATGAAAGTTTATGTAAAGTTATAAGGTATAGTAGAAAGACTACCTGTTAGTTTAGAAAATAATGTCAAATAGTTATTTTTACGATTTAAACGCTACGAAGACCAAAAAATATTTGTTACTTTTTAAGTAAGGATTTTCCGATATCAAATAGGTAATATAGAAATAAATGTGCTAGAACTAATTATTAACGGTCGAAGTTTAGACTAAAATAGGAATACTTATCTAGCCATGGTCTAAAACGTCTTTTTTACTTTGTGAATTATTTGAAATCAACTTTACGTCACTGCTTAGACTCACGATGATTGTCACTATTAATTGAGTGAAGAACTGTCAAATGTCGAAAAAATCCGTTTCAGTCGTGCGAACTCAATTTCATACTGGATGATTAATTTGTTTAATTATTATTTTATTTTCAATTAATCAGTATTATACAAAGACTAATAAAGAAATACTTAATGATTAAATAGAACGTAAAATAATGTATAAAACTTAGAAACAGAGTTAAATAAAGTCACGTAGCAGTGTGTAAAATGAAACGTCGTAAAAAGAGTAGTTGAGATGCGTTCAAAACATACGTTATCGATACGTTTACCCTTGACGTAGAATAAGTATATAATAATAATAATAATAATAATAAAAGCTTTTTATTGATTCCTTACAATTATATACAATCATTTCATACATTATTAATAAAAAATAAAAAATATAAAGTGCAATTTGATTCAATTTCAATAAAATCATTAACAATTATTGTTTACCCAATATTAAAATTATCACAGTTAAAAAATAGTTTCATCTAAACAGGTTAATTTTCTACATTCTATAAATTATTGTTTATCTAAAACTAATTATCACAGTTAAAAATAATTACAATAAATTAATTAATTTGAAACTTCATTCCAATCAAAATTTGAATAAATATTAGTTTTTGTGAGAAGAAAAAATGTCAGAAATAAATAACTGTAAAATAAAATAAATAATTGAAATTATTGAAATTATTATCAATCATTATTGTTAGTTTATAAATTCATAATAGTTAGTATTTTTTTTTTTTTTTTGAGAATTTTATTTGCTTTACTTATCTAGGAAAATTGTAAGGACCGCCTAGTGCGGTAAAAGCCTCCTCCATCTGTCTCCATCTTTTTCTATCCCTAGCTAGTCTGCTCCATGTTTTTCCTATCAAGCCTGATAATTATGTCGTCACTCCATCTCTTGTTGGGTCTACCACGACTTCTCTTTTTGTTGATAGGATACCAGTTTGTTATGGTTTTGGTCCATCTGTCATCGCTTACTCTTTGTAAGTGTCCAGCCCATTTCCATTTCAGTGTAAGTGTTTGCTTGATTACGTCGATAGCCTTGGTTTCTTGTCGTATTGAGCTGTTTCTGACTCTATCTCTTAGTTTGTGGCCCGTATAGCTTCTCTCTATTGCTCTCTGGCAAACTCTTAATTTTTCTAGAGATCTTCTTGTTAGAAGAATAAGTATACAGAACGATTAAAAAAAATCCTGCGTTTCTTTTAACATTGTGACATGTGTATTTAATATAAAATTGAATTAGCTGAATTTTAAGATTAATTTCATTTATATACATAGCCAGGTGAAAAATTTGCATTCTTCTTTATTTTTGCATTTTCTGTTTTCATAGTTGAGAAACATCTCGGCGTGTCCACTCCACTAGGTCGTAGATCTTGAAATGCATTGACAATTATTTGAAGTTCTCCACTTTTAACGAATTTCCTCTCCTTATTTTTCATTTTATTGGGCAGATTTATGTCTTGAAGATGGCATCAGTTTCCACATCTTCTACTGTTTTGTTAGCCAGTTCTATCCCTCTGCAGGCACCGCTGATCAAAAATAAGCGCCTTTTAACTGTATTTTGGTTGGTGTCTACCAATTTAATTTTGATGAAAATAATAGAAAAGCGTTTACAAATGTACAATATCTTTGTTGCCAAGGATTTTTCATTTGGTGCCTTATTTACGAAATTCTCGATATATTTTCTAGCCGGTGGAAAATTAATTGAGGAAAGCTGTCAAATTTACATATGTATTTATATTGGCATTAAGTCTTGTCTGTATAGCTGTTCGTAACATTAAATATGTGCTCCAAAGGGTTGAACTTTATTATTATTATTATTCTTTATTGTACACATATAACATATAAATAAAACACAAATTAACAACACAACACAACACACACACAACAACACACAACACACAACACACACAACACAACACACAACTTCACAACTTTGATATTTTTTTGGTAAGTTCATCAAAATACGTCAGAAAACTTTACCGTAAGCAAATATACTCGTTTTTCTGACCTCCAATTCATACATTTTTCGTTTAAATAATCTCCGAAAGCGTGAGTTTCTAAGCTTAAAGATATTAATTTCATGACGGCACCTTCCATAGGTGCCACACCAATGCATTAGAAAAGACATTTCACATTACAATCCTAGAAATAGAAACCCAAGTTTCAGACCGGCTTAAGTAGCCCCATTTCCCGTAAAACCGTTTAAACGTTTTTTTTTGTTGGTTGGGAAATCATCCAATGACATCGCCGGGTCTTGTCTCTTCTCTTGCTGACTAAATACCCACCCCTGTTCCTTCCTTGCCTGAGTGCCCAGGGGTGCGGTTTAACAGCGCGTGCCAAAGAAATAGACATACACACATACTCTCGAAAAACATTACCCTCCTTCTGGGACAGTCGGGTAAAAAATTAGTATTTTACCCGACTGTGACATTTCTATTTACTTATATATTAAATACCACGTGTAATCGTAACCTTTACTCATACATAAAAACTATTTCAAGCTCGCTCTGTTTGAAGCGGAATGCCACGTAATCATACAGGTTGTTATCCACGGATATCCTATGGTTGCTATATTTACCTCTTACACATGATAGAACGTCGGTTGTGCTTTTTCTTGCTATACTATCTGCGTTACATTATAACTCATAAGTTGAATACTACATTACTACCGTTCGATACCGTGGCATAAACAAACAAAATCGCCATGTATCCTTGATGTATTGACGATTAATTAATCAAAATGCTGGTCAATGATTGATACCGCCGCCTTGTATACAATTTTAACGACATTCTGCAATATTCTTTGGTTCCAAGGTTGTTTAAATATTTTTTTTAACTTTATAATGTTATAATTTTGATTTCAGACATAGTACGTAAATAACTTTTCCTCAAACCTTTTTTTTTGTCTTAGATCTTACTGTCGGCTATAATATAGTCAAATACTGTATCTATTATGTTATCCTGACTTTGATACCCAATTGTAATGATGTAGAAATGTGTTACAACTTTTAAGGAACTAGGTATACCTAAGTATTGCATGAGTGGTAGATTAAAAAGCTCGTGATATTTGACACACAAAATTAATATTTTGTTATGAATTATTTTGTAAGATCTCATGTTTTTGTTTCAGGGTCCGTGTGGAGTATTACGTAAACGAGAACACTTTCAAAGAAAGACTGCAACTATATTTTATAAAAAATCAACGATCGAGTAAGTATGTCAAGGTTTATAAATTAATCACACGGTATTGACATAAGCCGTTTCTTCGAAGTAGATGACTAAGGCCTCCTTTATGCAGACGTGGAATTCAGACTTGCATGATGCGCATGCCAGTGTACATGTTTTTTTGCGTACATATTTAAACATACTACATATGACTTGGACCCCAAATAAACTGCAAAATACCTATTACGTGATTTTACTCAAACTCAGATAGTACGCAAATCCTCAAAAACATTTAAGTATGAGGTAAAACCAACGTGATTATTATGGAGTCTTGGTGAGAGGAAACAGAAGGGTCTCAAGTCGGCCCGTAAAAACATTTTTTATCTATGTTCACCTTCGAATAAGTAATAAGTCAGGAACTCTAATTCAGAACACACAAATAGTAGCCCTACTTCAAATCAAAACGACGTATGATTCAAAACACAAATCACCTCCGAGGTTACAAAAAGACTTTTTTATAATATACTAGCTGCGCCCCGCGGTTTCACCCGCGTAGACCAAGATAAAAAGTAGCCTATGTGTTAATCCAGGGTATAAACTATCTACATACCAAAATTCATCCAAATCAGTCCAGCCATTTGAGCATGAAGAAGTAACAAACATACACACTCACAAACTTTCGCCTATATAATATTAGTGTAATTTTAGTTTACTTTTTGGGTTACTTTTTACAGTACATTAAACTCTATGTTCCGTGTAATATGATTAATTTATTAGTTTTTTGTAACACAAAAGCGAATCTGTCTTCGCTTTTTAATGCAGACGCATTCTGGGCAATTCAACGATTATACTGTTTATCGAATAAATGTAATGGTCGATATATCTCTGGTGTTTTTTGTGGGCGCAGAATATCTTAATTATTTTAGAAAAACACTGTGTTAGTACGAGTATTACTGACAGATTACTCAGTCGAGTAAGTGATTTTCACAAGTCAAAAAAACCGAAGCTGCATTAGATACCAATCGTAATCGGTTATTATAGTTTATTTTTTCATTTTCTGTAGTATCTGTTAAAGATGTTGATGTTTCTTTGGGACGAAACATCTGCGTAAAAATAACAACTTAATTTCAGATTTGATATAATAACATAATTCTTTTAATAATAAAACAGTAGGTACTTACTGTACAACAAACTGGTAATGCAGTTTTCTGTAACATGGTATATCCTTTTAATGATTTAAAAAAATCTTATTCGTCAAAATGAACGCAGCATACTCTGCCGGTTTTCACAGGCATCCAGTCATACTCATGTCTTTCTAGATTAACTGCAGCTATCCACTTATTTTGCCGAATTGGATCAGAAGGGAAACTAAAAGAAAACAAAATAAGCAAAATACATTACTGCTAAAAAAATATTTCAATGTTATCGATTACATTTAAATATTTCATCAAGAAGAAAAAAAAAACCTTCTAAATTAGGTCAATAATTTACTTACTGACTTCATTTTGCATAGTATTAAACATCTCAGTTTGACAACTTAATTGAACATTTTTGAATAATATAATTATAATTTTGCTACCACTACACAATGATAAGTTTCCTTTTTTTTTCACAATTTTGCTGCTGGTACTAGTGAATAGAGTAGCATATACGTATAAATATCGCTTTTCGACAAAGCCGCAAATCCCGCGCGGGAGCCCGTTGACTTACAACTGGGATTACTCCCACATGTTGCACGCAGGTACCTGATATTTCGGGATCCCGGCATCCCGGTATTGCATTCCTTAAGTCCAGCAGTAAGGTACAGTCGCCCATTTTCGTCTCCAGTCCAAATTTCGTCCCCTTCCGTTTTTTAACCGACTTCAAAAAAAGGAGGAGGCTCTCAATTTGACTGTATTTTTTTTTATGTGTTACTTTAGAACTTTTGAACGGGTGAACCGATTTTTACGTTATTTTTATTTAAAAGCTGGTGCTTCTCATCTGGTCCCGTTTAAATTTGGAGAAGATTTGATGAAGAACTTTGGAGATGCACAATGCAACTCTTCAATAAATGATAGCAAACCTTCTAGAATTGCTGCAATCGCATGTCCGTTTATTGTTTACACCACTTCACTACATTTTTTTTGGAGTGGGAAATCATCCAATGACTTCTTCCGCTCTAAACCTCACTAAAACTCACCCCTGTCCCTTCCTTGCCTAAGTACCCAAGGGAGCGGTAACTCTGTTACGAATTTATCCGCTACCCCTTGGCATTCAGGCACCGGCCATGATGGGCCCCGTCAGTGATGGCTGACATATTCTCTTTGAGGCGTGCGTGGAACACTACGCGCCGTCGACTCACAGGCCTGGTGTTGATCGGACGGCGAGCTACCCATTACTCGCCGTCCGCAGGCCCACATCTACGGTGGTCGGAGATCGACCTGCAACCCCCGACGCCCAGGGCGTCTCCTGCGGCGGTGGCTGCGGCTGGGGGCGTGAGGGCCACTTCGTAGAGTCTCCCTCACCCCTCACCCGTTCCGCCTCCTCCTTCGCGAGCTTGGCCTCCAGATCCCATGGCGACAGTCCGGCAAGAAGGCTTGCCGCCGCACCGGAGACCGTGCGGCATCCCTGGACCAACTGGATGGCCATGACCCTTTGGGACGCGCTCAACCGGCGAGCTGGTCGCCGTTTCAAGGAGCGTGCACACACCGGTGCCCAGTAAAGGGTCATGGACCGCACGACGCCCGCGTAGAACCTATGACAGGAGGCGTTTAGACCTCCCAGATTGGGCAGGAGCTGCTTTAAGGCAGCCCCGGCCCGCTCCAATCTGGAAACCAAACGTCGGAGTGCTCGACGAAGTTCCACCGGCTGTCGAGGACGAGTCCCAGGTACTTCATCGTCCCCTCGACGCCAATGTGAACCTCTCCTACCATTATCTGGGAACCCGACAATGGCGCGTTCCGAGGACCATGAAAACACATGGCCTCGGACTTGTGCAATACCACCTCGAGTCCCAGTTGCCGGATCCTCTCCACGACTGTCGCAACCCCGCGAGTCATTAGGTCGGCCACCACCTGTTGCGACCTCCCCTGCGCCAGGACCAACCTGTCGTCAGCGTAACATACTACACGGACGCCGCCTGCGAGGTCGGCGCGCAACACCCATCAGTACCCGACGTTCCACAGAGGTGGCCCCAGGACCGATCCCTGTGGGACACCGCACGAAATCTGTCTCCGGTTCCACTCTTCCTGGTGACCGGGGTAGATAACGGCCCTGTCCGTCAAATTATAAGCCTCGACCATGGGATGGAGGTAGGGCGGCACCCGGTGATACCGGAGTGCCTCCACTATGCAACTTCTTCAACGCATTGACGATGTCCAGAGACACCGCCAAGATGACTGCACCCTGGGCCGCTGCATCCCCCGTCGTGAGGTCTCGTACGCACACAATGGCGTCCACCGTGCAGCGCCCCCTGTGGAAGCCGAACTGGCTCTCCGCCAGATCCAGCTCCCACCCGCACCAGCTGCCCGACGAAGCAGTCTGCAATTACTCTTTCAAAGAGCTTGCCCACCTCGTCGAGCAGCACGATAGGCCGGTAAGTGGACGGGGAGTCCGCGGGGCGCCCAGGCTTCTTGATGAGAACCAGCTCTCCCGTCTTCCAACGAAGCGGAAACTGGCCCCTCTCCATGCGTGCGGTTAGGAGCTCTCTTAGTCGAGGCCCGAAAGCCTATTCCAAGGCCAGGACCCAAACATCACGCTGATACGCTCTGAAGGGGGACACAGATTTGTACAGTTCACCCTGATATACCCTATTTCACAAATTATGTTAATATTCGTTAGTAGCGTTTTTTTCAAAAATTTCTAGAAAAAATAAAGAACAAAGAAAAATGTTCAATGTCAGTTTTTCATGAAAATATTCACATGTAATAAGATATTTGTATTTTTTACTTAAATAAACAAAAGTTCAGTTAAGGTTATGTCATATGTTTGATGTTTATTTAATATGATAAGTAGTAAATTCCCAATAAATACTCGAGAAGATATTTAGATTACTGATTCAGACAGTGACATAAAAAAGATAAACGTATAAAACTTTTTGTAACATTATAAAATAAATAAATAAATACGAGTATGTAAATTTCGTTTAACCCTAAAACCTGTAGAACTTATATGAAGATTTGAAATTACTTGAACAATACCAAACAGAAAATACTAAAATATTACCAATTGCTTGTTTTCCATAATTTTATGACAAATAGATCATAACTTATTTACTTATTCATCATTTTGATCTGAATATAAATATCGAGGATACGAAATTGGAAGCCAACAATATTTTTCGGAAAAAAGAACTTTTTAAAAGTAAATTGTCTTCTTGTTACGAAGTTAATTAACGGTGAATAAAAGAGTGTTTAAACTAATATTTAGCAGTGTGATCATGTTACCAGCGAATTGTTTTTTCTATTCCAAAAACGGGAACATATTTGGCGCTCTTACCTTATTCTTTAAAAATAATTGTTATAGCACCTTGTGGCTTTAGGCCATTCAAACGATTTAGGGGACATGGTTTCACAGAACCATCATTAAAGTTCTCTTGCTCATGTTTGATGTTAGTTGGTGTTCAGAACTAATTTTGCTAGGTCGTTGTCTCAATAAACTTAGCCTGACGAGGTGTAGTGTTATGCAGGAACTACGTCTTCATTTAAGAGAGAATACTGTCTCTATAAATCTTCTGTGTACTCCAAGAACGGTTTACAATTTATTTTCTAGATTAATAAAATTACTTCTAAACCCTGCTTCACCATACCAAAGTTTGCGCAGCCTCGTCGGTCGATAAGTCCAAATTAGGGTAAGGAAACGGACGTTCAGATAACGAATAAAAGACTGTTATGCAACTGTTATAGACAGTTCAATTGGTTGTGATAAATCATTGTAAACCAATAAATTTTAAACACTATCTTAAAAAAATATATAGTTGCCTCATACTTAGAATTATATATATATTTATTTATATATAGGCACACCAACGACTTATTTACAAAATCAATTATCAACAATATGTTACAACAGTTAGGAGGATACGTGTGAAAAAAATCAATTACAGGCGCGCATAACATTCAAAGTAAAGCTAGTTAATTATTATTATTAGAATTTTGAAAATAGCCAATAAACATTAAAATACAAAAATAAAACTAATGTCGGAACTTAAAATCAAATCATAAATTTCATAAATAATATAAGTTTTATCATTCATTCGGAATATTCTTACATTAAAATGTCAATAAATTAAAATATTATTAAATTACAATGTCACAGTATAAAATAAAATAAATTGAATTAAAAATTAAACATAGAAGAAACAAAATATATGCTTGGGTGTCTCAACAAAATGTTCAGAACAAGTCGATTGTTTTTCCTGATTTCGTTGTTGGTCCAATAGTGAAATTTGTTGACAATGATAAATAACGCCAGTGTCCTCATTTATACTCGTTATCGTCGTCTCCACATTTTATATAGGTATATCTGCTAAAATGACGTTTAAAGAAAAATGCTCTACGCTTAATCAATTGCTTAGACCTACGTTCAATGCATACATATTGAGGATGAAATTTGTTGGCAATCCTTCAGGAGGTGAAAGTACTCATCATTATGAACAACTTTCACTATGGAATGGAGCTGGGTGAAAAGGGATAATCAAGTTTATCGGGGAGGATTAACACAAAAATTCGGGTTAAATGGAACGACACAAAACCAATTTTCAAAAATCAACCTCTGTAGCGAGGTGTGACAAGCGGAAACAGCGCAGTTCGTAGGAAAAAATAATTTCTTTCGATTAACATAGGTACCTTTATAGATGCACTTGAAACTTAGCAAACGTTTAGATAAATAATAAGACTGCCATTAATAAAAAAAAGTGTAACCTAGGTAGGTTACACATTTTTTTTATTAATGGCAGTCTCAATACCACCAAGACTAGGTAGTCTTGGTGGTATTGAAGTTCGAAAAGGAATGTACGAATTTCACGCCAACGAAGGCTTATCATTGGTTGTTTTAAAATTATTTTATCAATTAATTTGAATGTATTTTTTTTTTGTTTCAGGTTTACGCATTAGAATAGCTAACTTATTTTTCAAACTTTTGACCTGTGTGTTGTATATATGCCGAGTTTGCGCTGATGGAGATCCCATTACCGCGTCCTGGTAAGTAAACTTTAAAACAAATCGCAATAAACAAAAAATCTGATCGCTCGTAATCCGACTGCTTTTTTTGGGTTCCGCAGTCTGGTGATCAGTTCTTTCGCCTTTTATACGTACTTATTTGTAGTTTTCGCTAGTTAGTATATTGTAATATGAGGATTGCCAAGAGGCGACTTTTAACCCCTTCGCACACTGATCGTAAGCCTAGGACTCCTAAGCGTATCGTCATGACGCAACGAGTACTACCTGCAGAGTTCTACAAACGAATCGTCGCGTAGAAACTCATTTAGTTGAAAATCATAAACTATTCAAAAACAACAATATATTATATATTGTTGTTTTTGTATAGTTACGGGTATTTTACCCGTGTGAAGCCGGGGTGGGTCGCTAGTTTATTAAAATAAACTATTTAAATATTGTATTGGATTATTTTATTTTCTCGCAATCGTAGTGAAAAGTACAGCACACGGCGCCAAAAACCCATTATAACTCGGTTTCTGTTTACTCTCTCGCTAAAGCTCGGGAGTACCTCGTTTATAATAGGTCATTTTAGCCCCTTGTATAACAATCTACTATTTTACGCTTGTTTTTTACGCTAGTACGCTACGACTATTGTAATGCCTCCCTAGACTTTGCCCAACTATCTTGGGGTCGGCTTCCAATCTAACCGGATTCAGCTGAGTAACTGCTACGACTTTGGGGATGTCCAGGGTAAAAAATAATAATTCTAATTAGTCCGTAAGTTAGATTATCAAAAAATATTGAACACGTATTTTTTGCTTTATCTAATAATTAATGAAACATTACAAAGATACAGCGCATCAAAGTTCAGGAGTGGGGGCTTGTTACGTCACTTTTAAGTAAAAACTGGTACAACTTTAACCTAAGTGTGACGGCAAAAGTGTGTTTGAACATGTACGTGCTCGTATTGCTCTCGTCCTATGCCCGTATTAGGATACGCTTACGATACGACGCCGTATGCGGAGGGCCTTACAGTTTTAATTTTAATCAAATTGGCCTTTTTTATAACTTTTAGACTATACTAGGAATAATAGTTACAAGGTTACAATTTGTCGATGATAATACCTAAAAAGATTGCTTCGTGGAGTCCACTGAGTACGTTCGTAAATTGCTACCTTAAACACCGACTTCATGTCTAAGTAAGTAAGTGGTTGCGATGCGCAGTAGTAGTGAAACGTAGCCGCCGGTCATGGTATTACACCATCGCTGCTTGGCAATCCTTGTGTTATACCGTAGCGTAACATGCTCCAAACATTTCAGACGAAACATAATAACATATTTTTAAACTCTAGCTGCAGTTAAAGTGGACTGTGGACTTTCGATATAGTAGTGAAAAATGTTCAGGTGGTCTTCTAGGCGGCACTTTTATGTTTGTGTACATGTTCGAACCTTGAATGCTCTTAAGCATCGTAAAGTTTTAGCTACGGCAAAATATATGTAACTAAACTTACTTTTTAGAAGAATGAGTAAAAAGAGTAGCTACCACTTGTTTGCTAAATTGGTATTTCAAAAATCTCGTTCATGAGAAGAAAGTATCCGATAAAGCTATTTATTCTAAATTTTCTAAAAAAAGTTCAATTACTTATCTGCACTAAGGATGTAACGGAGCTGGGTTTACTGGAACCGGAGACAGAATCGGAGTTTTTAAATGTGATTTATCAACATCGAAATCGCAATCGGAACTGGAATCAGAACCGGTATCGAACTCTGAGGCGGAGCCGGAAGCAGAAGAGAGATGTGGTTTTACTAATTAAAATTCATTCAAGTGTCAGTTAGGTTTAATGAAGATCGAACGCACAAAATTCCAAAACAACCAAGTGAAATACCTAGTAATCGGGATGGGGGCACGACAAGCGTGAACGATGAACAATATTCGTTCGCACTGGCAGTGGCCGACCGCGCCGTCCGTTAGCTTGCTAGCTAGCAAACTTCGATTTTTAAAAGTGTTAGAACCGAAATCCGAAGTGTAAATTTCAATTGGAATCGAATCTCTGTAACATCCCTAATCTACAACCCAATGTGGAGCTAAAGTTATCGGGCTAGTTTAATCTATTTCAAGAAATGCGTTGTTCAGTCGCCCTGTGTTAGTGGTAGAACATGGATACCTACATTAGGTGCTCATATACCTAAATTTTTTCCAATACCATATCAGTATTTAAGCAAGAAAACAAAAACAAATTACTGATTTTTCCAAAATCCTGCGATATATTTGTATTATGTACCTACATAATATCATACTATCAAAATGTGAAACAAGCCAAAGAGTGGTTTTCTATCCATCTATTTTATTATTATTACGCAGTAAAGCAGTCGCTTGTTTGTGTGCTAATTCTTCTAAGCTACACAATGGATTTTGATTTGGTTTTCATCATAATAAAAAAGATAATTTATGCCGAATGTTTATTTATACCTATATTATTATAATACATTATTTAACTTTGAAATATAGCATTTCATAAAATACTTTTTAGCCATGGATTTTAAACAGACCAAAGGCATTGATTGTATTTGAATTGATACGTCTGATTACGGTAAAGCCAGTAAGTAGTAGATGCAAGTCATGGCCGATGCCTGCCCAGGGGTCGTGAATAAATTCAAAACAGATACCGCGCCCCCTTTGAAACTCAGGTAACTGAAGGAACAGGGATGGGTTTTAGTCAGTAAAAGTCTGACACTTGGAAAAGGATACAGATTCTAAAAAAGTGGATTTTTGTTTCTAAAAAATACATCATTTCTAGAATGTTCATCTTAATTTAAATAATGAACTGGTTAAGGAATAGGAGCGCCTAACAGTACCATTTTTTTTTGGTGGTGGGAATTCATCCTATGACTTCTCCCGCTCTGGGTGGAGCGGGAGGTGTTAGACTTTTACTGACTAAAACCCACCCCTGTTCCTTCCTTGCTTGAGTGCCCAGGGGCCCGATAATTCTGTTACGAATTTGGCATGCAGGCATCGGCCATGATGGGCCCCGTCAGTGTTGGCTGACATCTCTTTAAGGCGCGCGTGGAACACTATGCGCCGTCGACTCTCGGGCCTGGTGCTGATTGGACGGCCCATTACTCGCCGTCCGAAGGCCCGCGTCTACGGTGGTCGGAGATCGTCCTGCGACCCCCGACGCCCAGGCTGCGGCTGGGGGCGTGAGGGTCACTCCGTAGAGTTTTTCTCACCCGTTCCGCCTCCTCCTTCGCGAGCATTACTGCTTCGCAGAAGGAGGAGACTGCTTCCCATTCCATGGCATGTACTAGGGCCGGGCGCGAGAAATCGCTGCCGCCTATCGCATCCCGGAGTACATGGCGGTGCTCCGCCCAAGCGGGTCAGATCTCCACCGTATGCTCCACCGTGTCCTCTGGGCGATCCGCACAATGGTGACACCTGGGCGTTTCCTCCCGCCTTGTCTGACTCAAGACCGCCGAAACAACCATGTCCGGTGAGGACCTGCGTCAGGCGGAATGTGAGGACGCCATGGCGCCTCTCCAGTCACTGCCTACAGTACCCAAGGGTTCTATATTATAACCATTTTTATTGGTCATAATCTCTCCTAGAGAGGAGGCCTGAGTCCCAGCAGTGGGAACATTATAAAAGGCTGATTTATTTTATATAAATGAAAATGAAACGAAATACTGAGCGTTGGTAAACGCGCATCACTTGAGAATTATAATTACATCGGTAGTAGCAAGAATCTTTGGAAAATAAAAATTCAAGCTTCGCAACCAAGACAAAACAATCTAACAAAAGTACTTAAGACCATGTGAAATAAAAAACCGGCATTCAGTAGTTATTGGGACTGGATATTTTTTCTGACCTAGGTCCTCTAAACAAAATGTTCGAATTTCTATCAAGAAAACTATCTTAAATCGCTTGTTCTTATATTATTTAGGTTCTTAATAAAAATAACTAACGTTTTCTCTTTTACAGCTACGGCTGCAGGCCTGGGAATAAGACTGAATTCGAATATTCGGCTAACTTGACGGAGGAGGAATTTCAGGAGCACCCGATTATTAATTGGGACGGAATAATATGGGTCAATAGGCCCCTATATTTGTGGGTCGTTCAAGTCATATTAGCTATGATATCTTTTACCGAAGCCATACTACTCGCTTATTTAGGCTACAAGGTAAATTAATTATGTCATCAACTAAATTGAAAATACCGTAAGGGACCATCTATTAATTACGTCACATGGTTAGGGACTCTTTTAAAGGGTGATACTAGGATGTGGGTGGCACACTAATGAAAATATAAACATAAAATTATAAGGTTAAAAGTGTGTGTCGAAAAATATAGGGAGGCCTTTGCCCAGCCGTGGGACACAATAGGCTAATAAGAAGCTTAAAGGCTCCGCCAGATCCAGCCTCACCCGCACCAGCTGCCCAACTAGGCGGTCTGCAATTACTCTTTCGGAGAGCTTGCCCACCTCGTCGAGCAGCATGATGGGCCGGTAAGCGGATGGATAGTGCGCAGGGCGCCCCGGCTACTTGATGAGGACCAGCTTCTCCGTCTTCCAAAGAAGTGAAACTGGCCTCTCTCCATGCATGCGCTTAGTAGCCCTCTTAGTCGAGGCCCGAGAGCCTTCTCCAAGGCCAGGACCCAGGCTTTCCCATGAAAGCCATCGGGTCCTGGGGCGGTGTTTTTGGCATTCAGCCTACGCACCGCCACTCTCAGCTCTACCTCGGTCACCTCTGGAGCATCGTCGTCGTCGGGCACCGCAGGAGGCTGAGCCATAGGCAGGGGAGTATGTTCCCCTCGCGAAGGAAACAGAGCGCTCACCACGCCCTCCACGAGCTGCGGCTGGAGACTCTGCGTCAGCGGGGGCGCCCATGGGCGGAGTTTATCCCGCACCATTTTGTATGGGCGCCCCCACATATCTCTGTTCAGAGTCCCCAGCGACTCCTCGCGGGCCAATGCCTTGGCTCGCTTGATCTCAGCTCGGAGGGCCGTTTTCGCCGCTCTGTACCCCTCCTATAGCTCCGCTTCGATGGCTTCCGTATCCGGGGGGCGGTTACGGAGCCTGCGGTGCCTGATGTATCGTCGTCGCGCGGCTATGCATGCTTGGCGCAGAGCCGTAAGCTCTCGCGACCACCAGTCCACTTGGTCCGATCTCAAGGCTGGACCCGGGACATTACCATGTCACATATCTCGGACATGGCATCCTGGAACCTCTCCGCCTAGTCATTTATGTCGGCAGACCTGTCCGGTGATGACACCCAGGTCTGTACGATCGAGGCTTCCAGGAGTAGCTCGCGGTCCAGCTGCTTCAGCGACCAACGCGGATCACTCGGGGTCTGTCGGACCGGCACGCTCGAAGTCTGGACGGAGACGTCTAACCGTATATACCGGTGATCGGAATTCGTCTTCACCCCCTCCATGACGCGCCAGTCAACGACAAGCGGTGACAGAGCGGAGATGTCGAACGATATGTCCACCACCGATTCACCCCGCATCCGCACACACGTGAGGACAGGACCCCGATTTAGGACGACCAGGCCTGTCTCCAGAGCCTAGTCCTCCACCATCCTGCCCGTCCGTGTACCGGCAACCCCAAGCCACGTTCTTGGCACTGAAGTCCCCGAGGATGAGCACAGGAGGGGAGAACAGAGCGAGGGAACGGTACCCGAGGATGACGGTTCTCAGCTCCGCGAGGGATTTGTGGAACTCGGCGAGAGTTCGGTTCGGGGAGAAGTAAACCCCCACCACGGCTACTCTTAAGTCGAGGAAGGAAGGAGGTACCTGTGTTGACCCTCATAAGTTAAACCACTTCGACTGACTTATTATGTGGAGTAATTTCACTGTTCTTCTTAAAAGACCAAATGGCAAAAAAAGGTGCTGCTGTTACTGTGACTGATGATCGCTAGCGTGTTTACGATTATTTGTGAAAATATGTGGTGCCACAAGTGTGCCATAAGCTATGCATCACGATACACAAGTGGAAGTTTGAGCATAATGTTTTCTAGACAATTAATCGCAAGCATTAAATTATGAAGGGTACCTATGTTGTTGTTAATCTTTAACACTAAAACAGTTTCTTTAATACTTTAAATTTTGATGAAGAACACGACAAAAAGATATGCCAATTTAGGTAACAAACCGATGAAAATTTGGCAAGTCCTAATAGGCATAACAAATTGCAAAGCCATAATAATATAATTATGGATCTATAGTTCGACTTTTAAAATTGTATTCAGTAACTTGACAGTTTTGAATTTGACAAAAAACATATAGTGAGTAGGTGTATAAATGAACGAAATTCAATGAACTTCAATAATGTACTTTTAACTTAACTTCTTATTTTAAATTTAATAACTTGTAGTGTAAACACGAAAAACGTAACATTTTTTTTTTTGAACTGTCAAGTTACTGAACACAATTAAAAGTCAAACTAACTAACTTAAAGTTGTACTTCGAGCTGGCCACCCTATATACAATTCCTGTAAGAAAAACCAATAACAGGAAGTTATGTCTTCGGTCTCCTACATTTTTCAGCAAAGCAGTAATAATTCATTATATGTATAGATTGAATATCTTATCGTTTAAATTTATCACATTTTTCAGGGTAATATATGGCAACAAGTTTTATCGTTTCACTTCATCTTGGAAATGGTGAATACCATACCTTTCGCATTAACGGTAAGTTTTTATTAGATAGGGTGACTGGTAATTTAGTGACCGATACTTTAACACGTGATTGTACTCATAATAAAAAACAACTTTTACTATGGAACCAAACCTGAAATCACGAAAAAATAGGCAGTACAATACATTTTGACCAGTCAGTAGGCGGACATAAATGTACTGAACAGCAGATTTTATTCGCAATTTCAGGTTTGGTCCAATAGTAAAAGTTGTTTGTAATCATGAGTACAATCACGTGTTTAAGTATCTGTCACTTATTACCAGTCATCCTATATATTGTACCTTATTACACTGTGACATCAAAATAAATACTGTTGTATTGTGTAACTGTTCTGTTTCTCATTGTATTGGCATTCGCCTTGAAGTCCCGTATTTAAATGTAATCCTGGTACCTAAAATTGTCTGCACTTTACATCAAATATTAATGTTGATATCGTTACAATTCCTTAAAATCACAAAAGGAATATTCATAATAATGATTGTTTAACTATTTAATATTTTAATTTCTTACTAGAAACTGCTCTAAAAGCATGCTCTGTTCCATAGATTTTTTTTTAAATTAATTGGTATACAAAATAAGCTCATTCTGATTTCAGTTGCCGTTTGCACCCCTCAGAAACCTATTTATACCAGTGTTTCTGAACTGTTGGCTGGCAAAGAGGTCGCTCGAAAACATGTTTGTAAGTAATTTTAATTCCTACGTAGACTTCATACTTGAATAAATGGTAAATAACGTTCAGAAAAGGAAGGAGAACATGAACTTTCCGCCATTGTAATTTTTGGGTACAGCGCGTTAAAAAACAGATAGGTTCCAACTATTAATGCCGTTTTTTTACGAAAGCCATTATTAAATTTTATCAGTTAACTCCATGATTCCGGCGCCGTTGCATTCATTTATAAACATAATGTTTGTGGATGCATGTAAGTGCTGTGCTGATGTAGATACTAGGCGGACAAGAAATTATGAACTGTTATCTCGCATATATGTTAATGAATCAGTCATTAGTTATAAACAGAGGTCGGAAATAGGTAGAGTTATTTATGTACTTACACTGATTTCATACAGCGAAAGAATAAAGTGGATATGTCTCAAATCCCGAGATTAATTTTAAAGAGCAGAAAACCCCGTGATTTATTAAATAAAAAAGCTATTTACTTTTACACAATTTAAACCACTGCACGCGCGACGTTGCCAAATTTACGACAACGACATCGGATGTCTGAAGTTACAAAATTCCAATGCGCACAAGCGCGATGTTGCCACATTTGTAGTTGATATAACATAGCTTGTGAGAACAAAAGAAAACAATAGCGGAAATGCGGAGCACTCCCCGCTTAACGAAATGTACTATATTTTGACTTTTTCTACCGCATTCAAACTTTCTATTAGCAATAAATCGGTTAACACATTCATTCAGCTCATTCACTTACCTCGCCTCGGTTCGTAGAATGCGCTCGCTTGTTTCCTGTTGTTTTGTGTGGTGAATCCTGTTTGACCCTGGCTTGTTTATTGGATTCTGGACTCTACTTAATACGACTATTTCGGCACACATTAACGGACTTTGATTTGGCCTTACTGTATTGGACGATTGGATATTTGAAGTTGGTACTTGGTAACTTTAAATAAGTCCGTCTGTCCCCCTGTATGAATGTATGCTGGTTTTCTAATATTCACTATTTTTTTGCTCCAGATTGTTGTTAATTGTCTTTGTTTTATTTGTCTGTCTATCTCTGAGATTTTTATTGTTATTTATTTATAATATTGTTGGCCACACGGGATTGTCCATTAGAAATCCCGGGTAGATCCATATAAATATCAACATTTCGATGCAAGTACATAAATAACTCTACCTAATTCAGACCTCTGGTTATAAGGTAGGTTGACGGAGCCCCGCTAGGCGGGGCTCCTATTTCTGTCTGCAGGGTTCAAAGGAACCTAACATGAAAGGGATGACGGGGGCTGCGTTCACTCGCTTTGTACGCTCACGGTAGCCCCCGTCATCCCCTTCGAACCTAACCTGTTCGTGTCGGAGTGCCCTCAGTTCCCGAGCTCACTTCACTCGCTATTGGACACCGTACGTCACAATGGTTAAGTTTCTGGTTTATTTGATGTGCGTATATATTTAATAAATTGTTGTTGTAAAAAGTGGTAATAACTAGTGATACAACTCTATCTGGTCGTATCGTTTAACTTTAATATACCCACCGTACCACCGTACCACGTACAGGGGTACGGTGAGTCTGCACACCTTGAATAGACCAGGATTCGCGTTGCGCAGCGCAGCGCTGCTATATATATCGCGTCGCCACGCGCCGCCGCGAGACTGCCTGACGATATAGATATTAAATGGTCCACATAGAGTCGGTTTTCCCATATAAAGCAATCAATACTCAGACGAATTTGTTTTGGAGTAAACTGTAAAACTATAAAATGGACACAGTAGGAACAGTCATTGAAATCAATTGTTTACCACTTTTAACAACATTCTGAGTAAATTAAGACTAACGCCACTTTTTCACTTGCTTGAAATTACATGCAAGTTGCATTGCGTTGCAGGCTACCAAAGTATAATGCGATCAATCGTTCGTTTGAACCACGCAATGTAATTCAACTTGCATGTAATTTCCTTACAGGTGGAAACACGGCCTAAGACGTGACGTGTCGTGTTATGACGTGCAGGTGGCATTCAACCTTAACGCGCCGCGCGCCTAGTTAGCAGACTACTAGTTACACCAACAATTAGTTTCCTCGAATGAAACTACTTGCTCTGACGTTTACGCTCTATGCCAAGCTTTTAATTTGGTATTCTGTTGATTTCAGAACGACCTTCACAGGGCCATGCAAAAGTCCCAATCAGCACTATCGCAACAGTTGATGATATTGTGCGTCACTCTTCTCTGCCTGGTCTTTACAAGGTAAAAAAAGTGTTTCTTACTTAATGTTAACAGCCTGCATTGAGGAAATGTGTAATTCATTACTTTATTATATGTCTGAGTTAGAGAGGGATTTACATCAAAGATACACACCGAGTCTGCCCTATTTCACGTGGTTATTATGAATCTTTGGGAACACCACCAGCGCGATCTGTCACTAACGTAGGTAATTGTCGCACCTTGACACTTAACAGCCCACTGACAATCAAAGCTCGAACTACTGACTCAAAGAAAATAATCGACTAATAAAAACCGATAGTTCCTTCAAACCTCAACCCATAGCGTTACCGCCCCAAAATAGTTTTCGTTCACTAGCCGCTAGATGGAACTACTAGTATGCAAACAAGCCATATCACTCTTGGATACATACATTTATAATTTTATGTCACCGAATAATTTGTAAACATCGTAAGATTGTAATACGTTTTATGAGAGTATAAACTTTCGTTGAGTTTGAATAGATCATTCTAAGTACAATAAATCTCATCTTTTGATAACTAATATGTGTCAGAGTCTTAGTAAAAATAAAAGGTTTACAATTTTACGGGATTTTTCATAAACTAACGATGTTTACAATTTTTTAAATATTTTGTTAACGTTGATAGGCTCACGTTTGATCACTATCACACCTGATGGCAGGCGATGATGTGTTCGACGAAGGAGCACGCTTGCCTTTTGGGGGCGAGAAATCATCCAATGACATCTCCTGCTCTGGGTGGAGCGGGAGGGCGTGTCAGACTCTTACTCACCAAAACCCACCGCTGTTCCTTCCCTGCCCTAAATGCCCAGGGGCGCGGTAACTCTCTCTGTAACGCTTGCCTAGAAGTAACAAATATAATTATATATATTAATTTTCTTATATATTAATTTTCTTTCTTTTCCATTTTCTTAATATTTGTATTTATTTATTTATGCTATTTGGGGCCTGTTTCTCAGTATCTGGGTGGCCAACTATTTGGGAAGTTGATGATGCGATAGATGGTAGGGTTATGAATCTAGAATAACATTATAAATACCGCTTTTGTAATTATAAATACTTATTTTATTTATTTATAAATATTATACCCACATCCATCACGCACACATACACACACACGTACACCATCGCACTGATTACACGTTGGCAATCTTTACTATTTAGGATGTGTTGGGGGTCTGGAGCTCTAAAATACAGGCCTAGTCTTAATTCAGAATCCAGATCTCCCACAAATTACAATTGTTTTGCCAAACTTACACTACGAGTATCATGTAATTTTGTGGAGATAAATAAACTTGTTTTTATTACTATTCAGTTTATTTAGTGTACATGCAAATAAATCTTAATAAATAAATAAGTACAAATCTTATCTGTATATATAAAATCGTAAACTAACTGGGTGATATATCAACGCACAGCCTAAACCGCTCGACCTGGAGACTTGAAATTTTGCACATACGAGTAGATACCTTATACAGTGCAGGCATCCACTAAGGAAGGATTTATGGAAATTCTACCCCTAAAGGGGTAAAATAAGGGATGGAAGTTTATATGAAAAAATTTACTGCTTGGGTGTAAAAACTTAAAACTTGGCAGAAACCAGTATCTAAATAAATAAAAAGATCCGACATAATTAATTTTCCTAAACTACCCACAAACAGGAGTGTAGAGGGTGTTAAAGTTTGTATGAAGAATCTTAACGCTTTGTCCGATAAAGTTAAAATTTGGCACGAATAATGTAGATTAAAAAATAAGAATTAGGTATTTTTAAATTCACCCCCTAAAGGGGTAAAAACGGGTGTTGAAGTTTTTAGGGAATAGTTTTTTGCTTGCTTCATTTTTAACTCGAAAACTGATATAAAGTAATTTTAACGAGTTAAATGAATTTTTCATAATCAACCTTTATCGGAGTGAAAAATCTCATTCCTTCCATTTTGAAACCTGAAACTTAGAACTAATACTTATCTGTGTAAATAATAAAGATTGCAATACTTATTTTTTTAGGGTGGGTTAATCTATACTTAATATAATAGAACAGTAGAATTGTGGAGCGATGACACTTGGCGCTCAACCTACTAAGCCGATTCCGTTCAAATTTTGTATATCTAAATAAAATTTACTGGTCTGCCCCCTTAGCCAAATAACTTTTATAATAGCGCTAACGCTAACGCTTCGTGCAAACTGTCAGCTGTATGCTGTGTGCGCTGTATGCTGTGCGCTGTGTGTATGTGCTGTGTTTGCTGTGTGTGTATGTGTGTGTACTGTATAGTTGCCTGGAATAAAGGATAAATAAATAAATACATAAATATTACCTGCGCAGAGAACTGTCACGTGACTCACGTCCAGTAATGTCGTTGACATTTTGCACGAAGCGTTAGCGTTAAAGTTAACAGAAAAGTATTTTGTCTAAAGGCTCTTGTCATTTTATAATCTGTAAATTATCACACTATATGCTATGGGGGTGAGCAATGTCGCATTATGTTTGTTTGAACGACACTTTACCGCGAGTTAGATCCCCAGTTACAACAACTTATTTTTGATTTTTTTTTTGTTTATTATACGATGATGTTTAATAAATAATAATGAAATTAATTTTTAACATAACATCAACATATTAATTCGATATTTTTCTTTTTATTTTGTAAAAAATTACCAAAACATACTCGTATACCTAGTAAAATTGAAGGGGCGAAAATGTCATACACTTTTTTTTACATTATTACATCATCTGCCCGCACCTTTTCCCAACTATCTTGGGGTCGGCTTCCAGTCTAACCGGATGCAGCTGAATACCAGTATTTTACATGGAGCGACTGCCTATCTGACCTCCACAACCCAGTTACTGGGTAATACGATACTCCTTGGTAAGACTGGATGTCAGACTTTCGGGCTTCTGACGACCCGTAACGACTGTCAAAGATCCACAATTGATAGCATATATATATAATATATATATACATATATTTTACATTATTACATATAGTTACGAATTTAACTTCTGAAATTAAAATCATCACGATATCATCTACAAGGGGTTTACGATAAGAATAAAATATATTGTCATAATTTACATTGCCATTACTAAATTCAGCATGATGACGCATAATATTATTGGGCATAAATGTTTTGCCATAATGTTTAGTGCCTCAAATATAGTTGGCATAATAATAATGAAGCATAATGATATTTATACATCACGTTCTTTGGATTAAAAATAAGTTGAGATGGGCATTGAAAGGCAGAACTATCTTTTCTCAGAAAGTATACAGTTGTAAGAAGGATGCAGACAAGCATACACCGTGCATGCAGCAAAGATGCAGCATGGAAGCAGCATGCAACATGCAACAGGCATGGTTTCTGTCACGGCTCCGACGCTGAGGGGCTCTGGGGGTCCCACGCGAGTTTATCGTCGCAGATGGTTTTAATGCCCACCGCCGCGGCTGCAAGCCGAAGCTCATCAACTCGCGGGCCGCCTCGCTCCTCCGCGACTACACGGGCTTAAATTACACTCTGGGGATAGAGCAGACAAGACTACGCGGAGTCAGCTTCGCAACGATTCGTTTTTGTAGCTAATTTTTGAAAAAAAAAAAATAAGCAACTCCAAATTATGCCAAAACAAATAAGACCAAATGACAGTTATACTTACTTTGTATTATGCCAAAGTATTATTATGCCACAGTATTATTAAGCTAATAAAAGTTATGCGAAAACGTTATGCCTTAAAATTTTATGCCGAGAGGGGGATTCCCGCTACAAGGAGCCAAGCAATCAATAATGATGTGTATATATTAACCTCTATTTTGTTATTATAACAGCAAAGATCGTAGCGCGTTGGTTTCAGCACTGACTTTCACGTGTGAAGATGAAAGTTTGAGTCTATAAGCACGTTTATTTTTTTGGTGATTGTTTTGTTTATTTTTATGTATTATCTTACTGTAAGCATGTCATTCGATTTTTTTCCAATCTTACTACTATTTTTATAGACGTAATAAAAAAAAGGCAAAGAGAAGGTTAAAAATTGTTGTCATTCCTTCGATTTGATTAAATACATTTTTCGTAAATAGGTATGCAAACAAGAGCAGCGACCAGGCTACGTAGTCTTTGCAGAGTACTGATCGATCGAAACGTGACCAAGTTCCAGTCTGGTCTCTACATCAGCTGTGGCGAGGCAATTTGGCGGGCAATAACCTTTTCTATACATGACCGAAATCCAACGGTCATGCATTGGAACGTCCATTTTTAGAACGCATGTTTACCGATACTAAAAATGACACAGACCGTTTAGAAGATCCGCGCCAAATCACGGTTTTGGCATTTTTTCAGCTTGCGAACTACCTTACGTATGACAAAGTGCTGCCAACTGGCGTACTATACGTGAAATAAGCAAAGAGGTGTATGTAACGACAATCGCCGCGCGCAAGGCGTAAACTGCTCTTTGATCGTATGAAATGATACTCTATGGCAAATAGGAAAGCAGCGGCGGCTGTAAAATACCTCTGCTGGTGATTGTTAAAATCAGTAGGAACTAAGACATGCTGTTTGGCGACGGTTTCTTTCGAACTCTAACTGTGATGTCACGAGAAACTCGAGCTGACGTAGTGAACGCTTTTTTGAAACGTCTCTATGGTCATGAGTTCATAGACTGCGCTTGACTCAGAAATGCGCCAAAATTCTTTCAAAAGATGGTGAAGGCACCTTTCCAGAGTCTCTCTGTAGAGTAGTTCCCACTATAAAAGAACTGATATTTTTGATGTACGAGGACGTCAGTCGAATTCCGCACCAAGAAAATTCTTGCGTGCGTAATTGGGCTATTTCAAAGACGTCTAAAAATGATCAAGCTGCAGCAATCCTCACGGGCATTTCGCCGCAAATTAAAGAGAACGAAGAATTATACACCTCCATAAATACTTTTGTGAAGCAAGGTTTTTTTTTTTGGGTGGGGAGTCATCAAATAGCTTCTTCCTCTGTGGTCGACGCGACAGAATGTACCAGAGTTTTTTTGACTAAAACCCCCGTGTTCTTTCGGTTGCCTGTGCCGGAGCCGCGATGACTCTTTCAAATACACCTAATATTGTCGAGCAATATGACGGGATGATCTGTTGTGTAGAGTATTTGAAGTCGCTAACATCAAGTAAACTATCAGTGTACGTCATCCAGCTGAAGTCAGTGCCCCGATTTCACTTCTTTGGAATTAACACCGTCTGAGTTCTTTAACGAATCCCTGCCTAAACTCTGCAGAGAAATATCATCGAGGAACTTTAATTTCAGAAGTAGGTGTTTGTGTTTTATTTCTTCGTTATTTGACACCGACTTCCGAAATTAAAGTTATTTTTAAATTTTTAGTGTATTTTCTTTTTTGGAAGTCAGTTTTTTTTTTTGTAAAAAAAAAATGTTTTTCACTTTTTAGTTGCTATACCAAAACCCCAATAACGTGGAACGTGGAATTTAAACATACTCGTAATTGGAGGAAACCAAAACGTCATCTATGTTTACATATTTTTCGTTTTTAATCAGGTTTTCAAAAAGCCCTGAAGCAATTTCGATAAAATTTATACGGAACTAGCTCGGGAGTATATTCTATCGGATAAAAAAAGAATTTTGAAAATCGGTCTACAACTGACAGAGAAATCGGTTGACAAACATAAAAAAAAACTTACATACAGTCGAACATAGAACCTCTTTTTCGAAGTTGGTTAAAAACTATATGTCATTTGCTCCCGCGTCACCACACCTGACTTTCAGTACATTTTGGTTGTTGAAAGCAAGACTACTAGCATGTAGAAAGGTTTTATTAGTATCCAATGTTATTCTTTTTTCCACTTTTATGCTACAATCCTGACATACTCTTTCCGCTTCGTTGACGTACACACATCTGGTCATAATACATACATAACATATTTACTGAATTAAATTATGTGAAAGTAAAATAAATAAATAAGATCCTTTCGCAATGCATCGCAAGCACAGAATTATAGTTTAATTTATACAGGTTTACGAGCTTCACGCGGACGAAGTCGCGGGAAACAGCTAGTTTATATAATAATTAATTATGTAATAATATTATTATTGTTCGTTTAGATTTCTCGGGACCCTGAGGTCCTGGACCTTTGGAAGGCGAACGAGGAGCTGAAACCAATTCGCAGAGGCCCCTTTGGCCGTTTTTATGAAATGAGGCACCAACCGGAGATTATCCCTGTACGCGCTATACAAGTGCACTCAAGGACAACCCCCGGTTGGTGTGACTACTGGTTACCAAGAACTATGTAGACTATGGCCCCTGTTTGTACAATGTTATTACAATACACCGGTAAAAAAGGCAGAGGGTGACCTGCACACTCAATAAATGGGCCCCCAAAAACGACCGCTAGCATGTAGTGTGACATAGCAACAAGGAGGCAACATACTCTGAGGTGTGTGTGAGTGGAGAGGTATACCACGGCTATCACGATAAACTCGGATGTACGGTCAAGATCCCTACCAGCACATTACTGGATTATACATCCTTCTCCCGACCACGACTGCTTTCGCGAATCTCCACTCAAGCCAGCCACTAAAGGCAAAAGAGAGGTGGGAGCTCTGTTCCTCGTCAGTGTCCACTACGGCTGGCCATTATTATTATTATATTAACTATCATCCCTTAGAAACCTAGTCTACCTAAGTGACACAGTGTTAGAAATAAACGTGAGAAAAAAAGACCCAGCTGTTGGACTATTATTTACTACAAACAAACTTTATACTAAGTGTGCCCTTTGAGTCCTTTGCTGGTTGAAGTTTAGTCGGTGAGTGGAAAAATTATTCCTACAATATTATTATATAGTTATTACTGTTCAGGCAGGCAGGGGCTATAGTCCTTACTTAGTTCTTGGTAACCAATTCATTTTAACCTGCCAAAACAGTAGCCCGATATTTTTGTTTTCTTTATCTTGTAATAGTTTCACACCAACTGGGGGTTGTCCTTGGGTGCACTTGTATAGCGCGTACAGCGATACTCGGCGGTTGGTGCCTCATTTCATAAAAAGCGACTAAATGAAAACGTACGCCTTCCAAAGATCCGGGACCTCAGGGACTCGAGAAATCTTTAAAAAAAAAATATTATTTATTAAATAATTGTAACAGTAAAACTCTGCGGAATTTTAGTACGAGTACAAAAGTTTTTCGTCGTGTTGATTTCAATAATATGATTGTAAAATAAGTTTTGATAAACAATCTCTATCTCAACTCACCCTCTAATAATGTAGTTTCTAAGCTTCGAACGAAACTAAGCGACTACAAATAACGGGATGTCTCTCATTACACCTAATCACGAAATCCAAAATATTTGTCATAAAATATCTTATTTCCCTGATTGAAAATCAGGTTACAATTCAAACGGACGGATAGACAGACGAATGAAGTTGCACCAAAAAGGCCGTTCTGGTTTGAAATCCTTAAAATACAGGTATTTTTTTATAACTCCCGTACGGGCTTGGCGGAATTATTTATGCAAGTCCGTCGCACACTCCCCCAAAATGCAACCGATAGAAAACCGATAGGTTAGCAACTCGGCGTCTATGCTCAAGACTTTGAAGCTTCGACTCGACGAGCCTATCATTGCCGATGATCCTCTTGGCTCATTTCTCAATTGTCTCAAGGGCATCAAGCTGGTACCTGGCAGATCCGTCCCAAAGATGAGAGCAGTACTCCATACACGCTCGAACTTACGCTTGATAAAGTTTGAGCAGCTGTTCCGGCGTGAAGTGCTGTTTTACCTATGCTAGAATCCCCAACTTTTTGCAGCCACTTGAGCCTTTGCCTCTATGGAAGGGCCGAAATTGAGGGTAGATTTCAACGTAACACCAAGAAGCTCATGTTGGTCGGTTATCAGCACGGTTACACCTCGGAAAGATGGAGCTGGGTGAAATTGGTTCTTTTTAGCGCCTGGGTCTTAGCAGCATTGAACTTGACCAAATCTTTTTCTTTTTTGTAAACGTTGCCCCACACTCCTATATCGTGGGTGCCTTCACAAACATGTACACTCACATAGACAAGACAGCTAGACCCGAAACAACTATCTGTAGGTCATACAAATATTTGTTCCGTGTGGGAATCGAACCCGCGACACGCAGCGCAACAGCCGAACGCTTAACCACTGCGCCAACCGTGTCGTCAAAGATTGGCATCACCTCATTCAGAGACAGCCTGCAAGGACAAGTTCAAGCGCTCAACCATAGCCTCTCGGAGATACCGGATCTGAGACCCACCAGCTCGTCCCTTTTTTTTGTGGGATGAGGAAATGAGTTGTTGAAGTCGCCATGAGATCCTGCCGGAGCTCTGTCCACCGAGCCGCGAGGTGTCGCGGCAGCGGAGTTTCGCCCTGGCTTTCGCCTCCTCTCGCCACTCATAGAGGTGTGCGAGGACTTTTGTCTCCAGATCCCACGATCAAATCATCCAATGACGGCTCCCACTCTGGGTGAAGCGGGAGGGCGTGTCAGACTCTTACTGACCAAAACCCACCCCTGTTCCTTCCCTGCTCTGAGTACCTAGGGGCGCGGTAACTCTGTTTCTAATTTATCCACAAACCCCTACAGACATCTTTCTGATGAATGCGAATGTCCGACATACTTGACTCGCATTCACCAAGAGATTCAATTCAATTCAATTCAAACAAGTTTGCTTTCTCCTCAGCAGAGAGGGCCAGCGACCCGTCGGGTTTCAGCAGTGGCAATAGTGAGGGGCGGCAGAATTTCGATTCAACCGACCTAGCCAGAGACCAACACACCAGTAAGGTGTTATCATACCCAGCAGGTAGTAACCTGCTGGGTATGAAGCAAGTTAGTTCCTAATTCGGCTAATGTGGTCAAACCGAGCACTCCGCAACACCTTCATGCAGAACTTGGCAGCCCTGTTGAAGGCTCTCTAATTCTGACTCACGTCATTTGCTTTGCGCGTATGAATGTCGACCCATGCTAGGTACGCCGCGTGTTTGAGCGGATCAGCACGATTGCACTCGGCACCAAACCATGGGCGAGCTTCGTCAGACATTGTTACGTCAGAAAACGGAATGTAGTACTCCATTCCCTGCCACAACACATCCATCACGGCGTCCGCGCACGTCGAAGCATCAGTCGAAGAAAAGCAAGTGGGCTGCCAAGGATAACATGCGAAGAACATTCCGAGCTGTTGACCTGTATCGCCAAACCCGCCGGCTTCCTCTAGGGCTAGGATCGGTTGGGAACTAGAGGGACACAGACTTCACCAGACAGTGGTCGGAACTACATAATGGTGAAAAAAATGACACGGAGTATCGGTCTGGATCTGTTGTCAGCAGAAGGTTCAAGCAATTGGCTACGTTCGAATCAACATCCGGCACCCTCATTCTCCCCTGGACTAGCTGGGTGAGATTTAAGGCTAGCGCTAGCTTTCGCATCTCTCGCTCAGCATGGTCTGTGCACTGGTATGGCAAGAGCTACTCCTGATGATGGGCATTGAAGCCCCCCTAGTAAAACCAATTGGGCTAAAGGGTACCTGCTGAGCCGCATCCACCGCCTCACTGGGGTGTTGTGTGAGCCCAGTTGTCTCCAGATCATAGCTGTGCGATTGGTAGACACAGGCGTAGATAATTCTTTCCATACCTGTGTCTACTAGAACCCAAAGTGTTGAGAACCTGGAGTCGGCAAAGTTGCGGAGACGCCGATAGCAGATATATTCCGAGCGTACATACACACACCTGCGTGTGTTTTGAAATTGTGCTCCAGTGTAAACCCTCTGTAAGTCACACACATCTGACTGACATCCGATCTGCGTCTCCAAAATGTACACGAGTGCTAGTTTTTCAGTCTTCAGGTGGTGGTGGACTGCGGCTAAATTTGAGTGCAGACCTCGTATGTCGCTGAGGTGTACTTTGTGGGAGAGCGAGTGCTGCCGCTGTTCTGTAATTAGTATTTGACCGTTATTTCCGGTAATTTTCGTTCTTTCTTTTCGTTCTTTCTTTTCTTTTGCTTGTGTCTGTACTTGGTTTCATTATTATTTTGTGGATTTCGGGTGGAATATACAGTGATATTTTTTCTGAGTCATTTGAGTTCCATAATTTTCAAAGACTTTTCCATTGATATTCCCAATTGACATAACTTTAAACCAATCATTTATCTCACTACCGTTTTCGAGTAAAATCTGCAATGATGAAATATCAAAATCAGCAGGCTAGTTTTGATATTGAGTATTAAAATAAAAATAAATAAAATAAAAGAAAAATAAAATTCTTTAATTTCAGTCCATAATATTTTGTTAGTTCATCGTTATCTTAAAACTATATTAGTATTGAGAGGAGCTCAATTAATGTAGGTATTAAATTAACATTGAAAACAAATAAATCATTGAAAATAAATTTAAAATTAAATAAATTGAATATATCATTAAAAATAAAATGGAAATAAATAATTTAAAATAAAGTAAAATTGAAATAAATGATTAAATTAAAGATAAACAGGTAACGCGCAGCCTGATAAGCCTTCCCACAGCTGCCGATACTGGTCTGTCTGTAATCATCCTTTGGATTCCGTTGCCACTCCCTCGAATTCGGCGAATTAGTGAGGCTGACTTTTTGCGCATTATAGCGTAAAAGTCATCCACCCTCGCATCGGCAAACATACCCGAGGCACTGTAAAATCGAGGAAGTCGCACCAGAATCCTAAGGGCGTTGTTGTACTGTAATCTGAGAGCATTGTAGACCTGCCGCGTGTGGTTGGTCCTTAGGGCGCTGGTGTAAAAGCTTTGGCAGTAGGCTCTGAACAAAGTTACGAGTATCTTTACCTGTACTGTACACATCGCAAACGACACAACATGCCCCAGATACCTAAACTGAGAGACCCGACTTAAAGATACTCTGTTCAGATACACTGGTGGTATATGTTCAGGTTGTTTATTATTACCTACCTCTAATGAGCACGTACTCACTCTTTCCAACGTTGTATCTCAAGCCGTGACCCCCAGCGTAGGCCTCACAGATGCTTAACAGCTTCCATAACGTTCCAACAGATGGACTCAGTAACACCATGACGTTCGCGTAACTGATGTTATTGACGCAAACGTTATCTATATGACATCCGACATGGCTGCTGCTGAGCTCACCTATCAGCTGATTGACGTTCAGATTAAAAAGTGTTGGAGAGGTCAGTCCTTACGTGAAAATTCTTCAAAATATGTGTTTCCCCACTTGACACGGTTTTTTTGGTGGCTATACCAGAAAGTAAATATCTTAGTGAGTTCTGCGGGAGCCCCGAGCTCCCCAAGCCTTACTATAATCGACCAGGTCGAAAGCCCTCGATAGGTCCAGAAAGCAAGCGTATATGGGCGTTTTTCTATCAGCAAAGTAAGCGACAGTGTGCTTTAATGTCAATATTGAACTTTCAGTTGACAAAGTCTCACGAAATCCAAACTGGGCATCGCGTAGGTTAATATACTTGCTGAGCTGAGCGTTCAGAAGACCATCGAGGACTTTCGCCAAGACAGTTACAGTAGCCAAGGAGATAGGTTTATATTTATTCTTATCAGTGATATTACCAGTGACATTCTTTGCTATAGGCACAACAATAGTTTCCATCATCTTAGGTGGTAAGTACGAGTGACGTATGCAGAAAGTGAATAACAATGCCAGTACTCTAAATAAATGGTTACTCGCTTGCTGCCGGCGCTCAATACTGAGTCCGTCACTACCCAAAGATTTACCACGTTTCATGTTTTTAATAATATTTTTCATATCTTTAGCAGAAAATCCTATGGGTTTTCTCATAGACAGTGACGGTCTCAACATCCGCGACAACAGAACTGTCAGTAAGCGGGGACTCAACTTTAAAATGATTTTTAAATAGGTTAGCTACATCTTTAGGCTCACTACACCCACCTAGTCACTGGTAAACTGCCCCTACAGTTCATACTCTCAGTACCCTTCCAGAAAGCTCAAAAGTTTTATCCGTAAATCCATTTTAAGCTGGTCTTGGTGGTTTTGACAGAACTTCAGTCTGGATTTAATATTTTCCGTGTAAGATGCATTTTGTCACGAACAGGCCCATTTTCAGGTTTACCATGCCCCATATACGTTTGATTTTGTCTAGCCTGACTATGAACTTCTCTCACGTGTTTGATCCACCCCACTACCGTTTTACCCTTTTTTAACTTTTTCACCTTCTTGCTATGCACAGATGCCTTACATAAAATGTTAACAATGACATTGTATAAATTGTCAATAATATATCTATGTTCACAATTACTACACATACTGTTTGCACAAACACAAAATTCATTGGAGAAGTGAAGGTTTTCATTATTACAAATTAAAGAAATTTCACTATTACAAATGTCAAAATAACTACCTATTCCGTCACTTTCTCCAGCACCCCATAATATTTCATTATAAGTCCAATCGTCAGAAATACACTTAGTTTGAATCATATCAAGATTACATTTAACAATCAAAGGCAAGTGATCCGGCCAATACACTCCATAGTGAACATTAATGCTAGATATTGTTAGCCAGGCTGATCGGTTCTCGTGGTATGGGCACGTGATGCGGAGAAATGAAGAAAATGTCGTGAGGAAAGTCTTGTGTATGGATGTAGATGGCTATAAGAGCAGAGGAAGGCCAAAGAAACGATGGTTAAAACGCACTTTTTGTAGGTCTATCTTTGATAGTTGTAAGTTTTATACTTTTTGAGAAAATCGAATCAGAGTTCCTAGGTGGCGGGTGGCTCGGTTTATTTGCTGACCAGTGTATGTTTATATTTATGATTCGTATGACTCGTGACAAAGGGGCAAACAATGAGGTTATCCCTAAATGATGTTCTTTTAATTATCTGTTTTTTTTTAAACTATCTGTACCTCTAGAATAAAAGTGATATGCTCGGAGCATCTCGAAGAAATACAAACCTGAGCAAACCTATTTTGAGGTAATGTTAACTCAGTTTTAAACTTGTACCAACAACGCTGTTGATAGCAGTTACTAAGCTAGATGAGCACATCACGAACAGATATCCAAAGAATATAGAAATGTATTTTAAGAACTTAACTTATTATTAGGAGATCTATTTTTAATGCATGCTATAAAATAAGAATAACAAAAAACAATTGTTTTTTTCCAGTGTCTGTGGCATCCAGCACTTTCAACGCGCAGGGCATCGCCACCTCAATTTGTTCCAAGCTACCTACTTCGTAGTGGTTACCTTCTCAACAGTGGGCTACGGCGACTTTGTACCTGATATTTGGCCATCACAACTCTTTATGGTTATCATGATCGGGGTTGCACTGGTTGTCTTACCTACACAGGTAAATAAATTAATAAAATCGAATTAGAAACATATGGTGATCTACTGCCAGATATTATTTCATCCAGATACTGATACGTAATTTTCGTATTTACTGAATAGATACATTAATAGTAGTTTATGATACTGTCACATAGCAAAAGTTATTAAAACATGAGTGTGAGTTTATGAACTAAGCTGCAGGCGAGTACGAATATTTTAATACCCACCTAACTATGAGCAGTTCATACAATACTTTATCTATACTCATGTAATAGGAACCTAATTCTAATAAAAACCAAAATTTAAACAAAAACAAAATTATTCACATTTTGAATAATGCAGTTATGAAAATGAATTTGAATCCCTGGCTGAAGAGCTTTCATGTGACAGTGTTTGTTGCTGTGGTTGGGGTATTGATGTTTATTATCTTATTTAATGTTTGGAATGGAATTCGAAATCATGATTAAATTTATGACAGATTCATCTATACAACTTTCTGCTACTGCCGTGGACTTCTGACCACCGTGTCGGTTTAATGCTGTTATGTCGCCACCAGCATCAAGGAACAAGGTAGCGGAAGTCCTGTGGGAACAATGCCCGCAGTGTTCAATTCGGGTTGCCTAGATGAATATAATGGGCCACAGTTTTGCCTTTTTTTTAACAATGTGAATTTGTTAACGCCAATCCTTTGCATGGTTTTTTTTCTGAATTATATAATTAAAAAAAAAAGAACTGTGACATGGATTTGGACAAAGTTCACTGTATTGTTATCACATTTCACTATATTTTTAAATCGAGGTTTTAATGTTAAAATTTTTAACTACAATCATGATTAAACTGCAGCGATTGAAGGTCGCCCGCGCGGAGGGCGACCTTCCGAGAGCTGGATTCAGCATTTCAATTCAATTTTGTCAGCAATCACCCGGCTTCTTTCGATTTGTACTGATGGAATACGCATGCCACGGTCACGTACGAGTAAATTTACGTGTCGATGATTGTTTAATCAAATGATTCTGAAAAGTTTTGAATAGTTAATTCGTATAAAAAGACATTATACGACATAACGTGGAATGACATTGAAATTTGGATGAGGGCAATGAAGAAAGAAGATTAGTTATTCAAATAATTTGATCATTTTATCAATATATTTTTTATTTCACAAGTACGACAACATGACATGTCAACAACATGAGGATTAAAAAAAAACCGGTTAAATGCGAGTTTAACTCGCACACGAAGGGTTCCATACAATTTTAGTATTTGTTGTTATAGCGGCAACATAAAATACACACATTCTGTGAAAATTTCAACTGTCTACCTACTACGGATCATGAGATACAGCCGGCTGACAGACAGACGTTCAGCGGAGGCTTACGTCTACAGGTCTCGTTATGTTACCCTTCGGGCACGGAACCCTAAAAACTACTAATATTGCGCGTTACAGTTTGCGACCGTGTCACGCAAGTCATGCGTGCATTTTAAAACGCGGAAAAAACGTTAATATTCGATTAATTTGTTTTATTAGTACTAAGTTTATCAATTCAATGTGGTAAAAATTATTTAAAGAACATCTATTTCATTTCTATGCATACAACCCTCAGAAAAGTAATACATACTCGTATACAATTTATGTAGACCATAACTATTCTATATGCATTGCAAGAGATAAAAAAGTACTTGTAAACATCATAAAAAATTGATACCCGCAGGTATAGCTAGGCAGGTATCGAGTCGCTAAATTACTTATGATATTAAGGGTCTACCGGCCAATTGGCGCCCTCATTGAATAAAAAATCGTAGCATAGCTTAGGAAATACTCGTAAATATTAAAGAATCCAACGTCACGTTTGCTACAAGGAGGATAAAGTATTTTTAGGTTGATAAAAAAGGTCTCAGAATGTTTCATATCCAAAGTAGTAGGCAAAAGTGTCAGAAACGGGCGTTTTTGGTACGTTGTTGTTACTACCGGGTGATTGCAGACAAAACTGAATTGAAACGCCGAAGCTGCGCGGAGGGCGATCTTCATTCGCTGCAGCAACCACTTTCTCCACTGTTTGGAAAATGCAGCAGTGTTTTTCCTACACAGAAATTGATGATCTTTCAGATGAGCTTTGGTTTTTTGAGGAGATCGATCTTACTAGATCTATTATGATCGTTTTCCTCAAAAAACCAATCATCAGCATCGCGTATCATGCTGCTGCCACTGATAAGGCCAATCAGAGGGGCTTGCAGCACTGGCTTATCGTATAGTCCTACCCCTCCCCTGTCGAGGAACAAATGAAATTTGGGAGTACTAGAAATCAATTTTTTATTTTTTTAATAGCGTTGCCAAATTTTTTGCATTACGATGCTGCAATGCAAAAAACCTGGCAATTCCGTGCCAAAGCCATTTCGTGTTCCCCCATTAATGGCGTGACTAATTAAGTAATATTTATCATCTGATAGTCTTATCGAACTAGGTTTAGTGTCGTGGGCTCATAGACTACACGTAATAAATAAATAACAAATAATAGGTAGGTACCTTCGTAAAAACATATAATTTATCGGGAACTTCATTTAGGAGTAAATTCATTTATTTAGCTGACAACGTCTTGGCTTTCTTCCCTTTATATTCTTGCAAAAGTAATAAGCTTAGTATAGTATATAATAGCATATCGATAAAGCGTTGGTGTAGCCATACTTATAAACTATTGATATTAAAATAACAATAAAATAATTTAAACACACGACAAACTATTATTCTTGGAAAAACTAATTAAAATAAGTTATTTTAGTGACAGTTTTTACTAAAAACAATGCGATACAGCTGTTGTCCTTCAAATAAAATAAATCATTTGTGCCCTTTTTTCCATGGCATCACTCACTGCTAAGTGTCAATGTCAAATTGCGTCAAGCAAGATTGTTTGGACTTCATTGGTTTACAGAAGAATTGAAATTTAATTTTCATCCATAAAATAAGCATATCATGGTACTCGTACTTGGACTATAATGCGTGACACTGGTTGCTGGCAGACATTCATGACATCTCCACACGTTTTCTGTAAAAAATGGGCATGTACACACACCTAACAAACTCCAGTAATATAATATTTAAATACCAAGCAGTTAAAGTTTAGTTTAGCTTAGTTTGAGCAGTGGTGGCCCAGTGGTATTGGCCGCGACTTATAAGTTGTAGGTCGTGAGTTCAAATCCAGGCAGGCGCTCTACTTTATGTAAATTATGTCATTACCAATGCGCTCAAAACGGTGAAGGAAAATATCGTGAGAAAACCGGCATATCCTAGGACCAAAAAATTCGAAAACATGTGAAATCCACCAAACTGCAATGGGCCCGCATGGTGGATTACCTTGCACACCCTCTTACAGAAAGAAGGCCTGTGCGCCAGCAGTGGGGACATTAAAAGGCTGATGATGATGAAATACCATGCAGTTAAACTTTCAGGTACCACAGAGGTACCGGTGAACGCGAACAATAGGTTTTTAATTGTGTCTGTTATTCCGGTACCTGCCACCTAATTCTATCCATAGGAACTTACCTGAAAAGCTCGTGGTGTCGCCTGAGCAGCTCATGGCTAAAGTAATAACAGCCGCACAGGTCGATCTAGCAAGTTAAGCTACGCTTGCCGGGGTTGGTCCATGGATAGGTGACCATCTTTACATATCGAGACTCCTCCGTTCCTTAGAAAGCACGTTAAGGCGTTGGTCCCGGCTGTTAATCGTGGATCTTTGACCGTCATTACGGGTTCAGAAGCCCGAAAGTCTGACACTCAATCTTACCTAGGGGTATCGTATTACCCAGTAACTGGGTTGTGGAGGTCAGATAGGCAGTCGCACTATGTAAAACACTGGTATTCAGCTGCATCTGGTTAGACTGGAAGCCGACCCCAATATAGTTGGGAAAAGGCTAGGCAGATTGATTAAGGAACTTACCAGAAAACTGCCTGTGACAAAGTACCGTTATGACAGCAGTAACAGTTTTTCTGGGGCAAATGGTAATCCACTTTTTTTGGTTTTCTTAGGTCGGCCAGAATAGGCAATATTACACTTTTTACAGTTCCAGATGTAAAACTATATCCTGCATGGTATTCTTGAACAGAGTAGGTAATTTGTAAAGGGATCAAAATAATCTCTTAAATATCGCCTTGGTCACTTCCCTATACCGTCAAGCAAAGTCCACAAACTCAACAAACTCAAGTAGGTCAGACATTATATATGCTTTATAATAAAAAATAGCTAAAGGGAATTCACTGGTGAGAATATAAAAGTAACCATGTTACCAAGAAACTTATGTCAAATCAATCATTAAAACGTTAAGTAAAGGTTTTGCTGTACTTAACTTTAATTGTCATTAAGGGACACTAATGAACCGTGAACTGACTCTGAGAGTGAACTTTTTTAAATCTCTACTATGGAGCGCCTTAAGGCCGTACTACCGGCGAAGTGGCGCCCTCATTGAATAAAAAATCGTAGCGTAGCCTAGAAAATAGATATTAAAGAATCCAACGTCACGTTTGTTAAAAATAGGATAAAGTATTTTTACGTTGTTAAAACAGGTCTCAGAATGTTTAGTATCCAAAGTAGTAGGCAAAAGTACCAAAAACAGCCGTTTCTGACAAATTTACCCTTAAGTAACCGTTAAACGTCTCCGAGTGTGTCAGTCATTAATTACATATTTTCATAACCTCAAAATACAAAAATGTTAATATCTTTTTTTATCATGTCCCTAGAATAAAAAATCTCAGTGATTATGTTTAAGTAATGAAACCCCTAATGTCTTATTTTTTTTTTTCAATATAGACGCTTCCAATCGTTGTCAGGTAAAATGTAGTGTGGACACTTGCCATTGTTCCTGTTCATAGCCTATTTAGCCGACTTCTTTCCATGTACATAGTTTTGTCCAGTTCTCTTTCTAGGAAAATATAAGTATGTATTAATAAAATAGTTAAAAGGTATTTTGTTAGTCTGAAACCCACGTTTAGTGTTGAAAGTCATAAGAAATTCAATTTATTTATTTATGCTGTTAAATAGAAAAGCAATTAGGTACACTCGAGAGCAAACATCTCGAAAATCTATGGCAGCAGTTAATACCCAATTTTGCCTTAAAAAGTTTGTTTGTTTTTTTTTAGCCTATCCAATCACAAGACGTCTGTAGTCCTACTGACAGCGTATCCGGAAGTAATATAATGCACTGACACAGCAGTGATTCTCAATGAATCTACATCACTAATCGATGTTTTTATTAGAAAACAATTTATTATATCGCAGCCAAAAATAAATCATAGTTTTAATCACAACCGAATGAAATTTCCAATCCGTTGCTTTAAAGCTTTAATTCGTTTACTCGCAATGAATCCTGTTGAATTGAAAAAAAAAAACCGGCTAAATACGTGTCGGATTTCGCACATTTAGGGTACAGAACCCTAAATGCGGGCAATATCAATGAAAAATCTGATTTATCAATGTATTGGTATTTGTGAGTAAAATATACGTAATATATATATATATATTTTTAATCTAGTAATTTTATTAATTTTGCTCTATTATCAATAAGGGGTTCATCCCTACAGACTCGCGAGTGATGGTCGCCGTGCCGAAAGAGCCCAAGTTTAAGGAGAACGATGCTCGCTGCTACGGCAAGATGACACCCGAAATGAGGACCCATCAAGTAGTCACGATTCCGATATGTCAAGCATCAGTCCATTACTCTTTCTGAAGAGCAACTCAGCTAGACCCTCATCCGCATGAGTTGCACTGGAGGAGGCCATGACTACATCAACATAATCATAGAATTTTTCCTCCTGGTGCACGCACTTCCGCGCGGAACTGCTGGAGCCCCTCTTTGAGAGCCTGGATCGACTGTTTGGATTCGACAACATCTACGGATTCATGCATAAGTTTCTTCTAATATCCACCCTGCTGTTCCAAGACCGGTACGCCCCGCCTGATCAATACCTTCGTGGGGAACCAGTAGAAGGACCACGATGCGTCACCGGCCCAGAAGCTTGGCTAGAGTGCTTGAGACAGAAAGGATGGACCCTGGCCACCATCCTGATCATTCTCAGGGCCGCACGTCTGTGCGATACCACCGCGTCGCTCCTGGGATAGGGAGACAATCAGGTGATCGTACTGAGAATACCCTCCAAACAATAACTACCTTGCAGAAAGAGATCTCACCCCCGACCAGTAGACACGCCAATTCCTGAGTGTCCTCGAAGACATTTGCAACGAGGCGGGCATTGTCATCAAGGTGCCCGATTTGTGGAGATCCCGACGCCTCCTAGAATAAGGCAGAAAGTATTTTGTAGACGGAGTCAAAGTGAGCAGCGCAATAAAGAAAGCATCACGACTAACAAGCGACGCCAAACAGGTCATACACACCCTAAACACAGTTCTTGCAGGTCTCTTTTTCAATGCCGCGTCCATAGCCGGAGATGACATCACTATGGGACTGATGTCACCCTACATATATGCTGACTGTATTTGAAGCGGTGATGACTCTTCGGAGACACCATCCCGAGTACACAACAATGTCCGACGAGTGGATGACCACCCTCCTCTTGATGAATAGATCTGTAGGCGGGTACCCCACAGTTCTGTTCCCACAGTTTGCACTACGAGCCACACAGGACACCTTGATTCTGGGTCTCAGCGTCATGAAGCATCTTCTGGGGAAGTCTCAATTTCGATCTTGCGTATACAAGTTATTGGACTTCACCAAGCCTCAACATATTGATCATCTACAACTCATCAAGGATCCTGAGAGCATCCCAATCAACCTGCCTGCACCACCTGAAAATATGTTCCGCAGAAAGCTGAAAGAGAGCCTTCCTTCATTTATCAAAAACAAGAAAGAGCATGGCTGCCATCTTCAGTGTGAACCTCGAAGACGACAACCTCAAAGGCGACCTACTAGCCATCCAGCCTGTTAATCCAAAATCCTCTGCAAGCTCTGGCAGCTGTCTAATATGGGAGTACGAGAGATGATAGGAAAATTCGCAACATCCAGATCCATTCATGAAGCCTCCGTCGGTACATGGATAGATGAAAAGGCTCTTCTAGACACCATACAGGGTCTGAAACTCAGGTCTTCTCGGTATTACACCAAGGCAAAAAATCACCCTTACACGAGTACGTTAGAGGCCTGCTCCTGTGTGACTCTACTGGCCCAGCAGAAGAGAGAGAGCTTCTCTGGAGGCTGCGTCTGGAAGGCATCACTATGCCCACCCCCGCTGACAAAATTATGGTGACTCCCTGGAATACTGTCACTGAAGACCAGGTGTCCTCATCCATCATGGTAGGCTGGTCGGGGCTACTCACCAAGAACGGCTTTTATGAGCGGGGCCCCAGGACCCCCTACGTAGGATCCCAGACCCGTGTGAGGACAATAAAAGCTGCCCTGCAAGTGTTGGAGGTGGGGAGCCTTATTATAATAATAATAATAATAAATTTATTTGCAAAAGTACACAATTACAGGTGACACTTAATTTAGAGTACAGTAGACGAGGGTACAGAATACATGGTCAATGACCCCCATGCTAGGAGAACTTGTGGTAGGTTAGGTTAGGTTAGGGGTAATTCATCCTTCTATTATTTCACTGACAAAATTTAAACATATTAATAAGTAATGTGGACTTTAAGAAACAAGTAAAAATAAACTAGACTAGTACAATTTTGGGATTGGGGGGAAAGGAAAAAACTAAATTGGAATTAAGGAGCAAGGGAATATTTTTGTGTCGGGTGTGTTGTGTGTATGTATGAATGAATGTGAGTGTGCCTTGAGTTGCGTGTGCGTTATGGTTAAAGTATTTCTTCCGTATCGTCGTAGTTAAGGGTAAGGAGAAATTCTTTTACCTTGGATTTGCATTGGAACTTGTTCAAATTGTGTATTATCAGTTTATTGTGGAGTTCATTGTAAATTTGTGCACTTAAGTAGCGGTTATGCCGACGTGCGAAGGTCGTATTAGTACAAACTCTAGAACAAACTGGTTTGGGTCGTCTTCTGATCGTAGGGCTTTTATCTTTATTGAGAGGAGTTATTCTATGTGTTCTTAAGATTATTCGAAGCAAATATATTTGACGGACCGTTAGCACATTAAATTCAGCATATAATTGTCGAGTACGATACCTAAACGGTTTACTGAGGAGAACCTTTATAACCGCTCGCTGGGCTCTTTCCGCTTGTATAAGAATTGTTTTGGCTGCACCGCCCCACGCAACGACACAATAGCTTAGTAATGATTCACATAGGGCAGTATAAACCATTTTCAGGATGTCTTTGTGTGCAGATGTTCTTAGCTTTTTTAAAACGTAAATGAGTTTTCTTGTGCGAGCAGACAGGGATTCGATGTGGGTTTTCCAGCTGAGACAAGAATCAAGGTGTAGGCCGAGATACTTAACAGACGGAACTCTCATCACTGTCTGACATGAGCAGAGGTTGTTTTGGACATTCTCATCACAAACGTGGGCTTTCATTTGTAATGAAAGATGTGATGGAAGAGCAGATGGTTTGGAACCAAAGGTGATGAAATTAGTTTTAGCGACATTTAGAGTTAAGCTGTTACTACCCAGCCAGAACATAACTCGCCTTAACGATCTTTCGGCGGCCTCCCTAGCCGTTTCCCAGTCGGGTCCACTGGATACTAAAACAGTATCATCGGCGTATGCTATAATGTGAGTAGAGGGAAGGGTGAGTAGACAGAGCTCGTTAACGTAGATTTGGAAGAGCAGGGGGCTGAGCAGACTTCCTTGGGGTACACCGAAATCAAGTAGTTGTTCGCTACTGATGTATTCGCCCACTTTGACACTGAAATGAGCTGAATTGGGTCCGTTCGGAAAGAAAGTTCTAGAGCAATTTGAAGGCTGTGCCACGTATTCCAATACATTCTAGCTTTCTGAGTAAAATAGGGACAGAAACAGTGTCGAAGGCCTTAGATAGGTCAAGGAATATACCAATACACTTGTACTTGTTGTCGATTTTGTTGACAACAGAGTCCAGTAGTGCTGATACGGCGTCTTCCGTCGATACGCCTTTCCTAAAGCCGTACTGATTCTCTGCGATGATATTGTATTTGTTTAAATAGTTAATGAGATTCTTATGAATAATTGTTTCTAATATTTTGGAAATTGCTGGAAGTACAGAGATTGGCCGATAATTAGTAACACTTCCCCTGTCACCTGCTTTATGGATCGGGTGAACTGTGGCTTTTTTTAGGGTATTCGGGAAAATGCCAGTGGATAGAGCGAGATTGCAAATGTGTGCTATGGGTGGTACTAGCTTGTGACTGGTAGATTTTAATAATTTGGGAGAGATACCATCCCAGCCAGAGGCACTGTCTATGCGGAGGTATTTTATTATTGCATCAACCTGTTCCTCGTCTGTCTCCAGTAAGCCTAAAGAGTTTAGCATCGAGACGGCGGGACGGGGAGGGATACAATGAGCGTTGCTTACGTTTTGTGGGATGTTGTTGGCCAGGTTTTTTCCCACCTCAGCAAAGAATCTATTTACGTAATTGACAGACTCGACTGGATCATTTGCTGTTTTTAGGAGATCCAACGGAGCTGAGGTAGTTTTATTAATATCTAGAACACTACGTACGGCTCCCCACACCTTTTCAGGGTCATTATTGGCATCTAAATAAGCTTTTTTCTCATATGCGGTTTTAAGCTGTTTTAGCAATTTGTTACAAAAATTTCGGTAGCGCAAGTAAGTTAGTTTCAAAATAGTATTATTAGGTTCTGTGTTGGCTTTCTTGTGCATGTTATCCCGGTTGCGTATGCATCTCAGCAAACCGACGGTTATCCAAGGTTTAATGATTTTACGTTTACAGGGGATGGTTTTATAAGCAGTGTTCTTTATTATTATGGGAGTAAGTATTTCGTAGAGCTTATCCATAGCGAGGTTGGGGTCATTTAGGTTTGAAACACTTGAGAAATCGCAGCTCTCAATGTCATTGATTGCGCAAGGTAGGTTTAGCCGGGGCGAAGTGCATTTGTTTGAACGGTGGTTTGGGTGTTTAAAATCTATGCTTAAAATAATAGCGGAGTGGTCCGTTATTGACGTTTCCACAACCAACGTGGTTGCATCATAAGTCGTCTTAAGCAACACATGATCCAAACAATTGTTAAGACGAGTTGGGAGAACATAGGCGGGAAGGAGACCGTGTGAGGCTATTAAATTTAGATATTGATTGGAGCGGGTGTCATTGTTATTATTGGCAATATTTATATTGATGTCTCCTATTATTGAGACATTTTTATACTGTCTGCAATCGGTCAGCAATTTATCCAGGCTATCCAAGAAGTGGTCTATGTTTTTTTGTGCAGGTGGTCTGTATATTGCTACGAGTATTATGGTAATTTTGTTTTGGACTGTGCAAACTAGGCAGCTAGCGTCCGAAAAAACCGGTTCAGAAATGCAGATATCCAGCTTTTCATCAACATAGATCACCACGCCATCATTCTGGTTAATCAGATTATTGGTTTGTGCTGAGGTGTAACCTTGAATGCTAGGTATTACCATATTCTTCTTTAGCCAACACTCTGTTAAAATTAATACATGGCACTTTAATTTAATAGATGTAAGAAAACAGTTCAGTTCGTCGAAATTTTTGTTTAAGCTTCTAATGTTGAGATGTAAAACATTTAGTGCGTGAGGAAATTTTAAATAATCAGCGCATTTATCTGGAGTACAGGTGAAGGTCGATGAGACGTTAATACTATCAAACTCGTTGTTGATTTCATTTATTGACGCCATTGGTTATCATAGTTATCAATCCAGAATGTGTTTCTTGTATACGGCGAAGTATGGTAATGATACGCGACCAAAAAACTAAAACATTTACAGTTGGGAAGCTTTAACCGACCATGCAACAAAAACAACAGACAAGAGCAATTGATTGGCGAATGTGACTGTGAGTGTGGTTTTGAGCTTAGAAATGGGTAATTACGTTCTTTATTTATGTTATTGTTTGAGTATGCTATGCAAGATACGAACGTGAAGATTATTATGAATGGTATGTGTTTCCAATCAAGTTTTTGGGTTTCGACACAAGGTAAGGGATTTGTAGTGTGCGGATAGTATACATGGGGACTAGTACATGGGATTAATATTAAAGAAAGGGACTTACAACTTATTAAGGTAATTTTTTTCAAAGTAACATTTTTTTTAATATTTTTAAAATCAGGCGACATAAGTTTAGTAGCGACAGACAGCAGTAAATACAATATTGCAAAGATCAGTCATTGTTTTGCTATCTGTTCCAAGTCTCGTAGGGTTTGCTCCGACCTAACAAGTATTGGTTTGAATCCTGTGACTTTCCTCAAGAAAATGTTGCCGTTTGAGCTCCAGCAGAAGTCGTACTTGTTGAGTTTCGCAAATTCCTTGGCAGTGAAAAAGAGTTTTCTGGAGCTGGCAGGAAGGTGCTCTGATATAAAAATCAGTCGCCGTTCGCCCGCCAATCCAATGGACCGAGTACTGAGGCGATCATCATCTTTATGCGTTTTGTTGAAGTGCCGGGTCGCGATAATAAGTTGATTTTTGGTTTGAACGCTAGAAAGTTCGACTATAATTGGCCTAGTCGTGTCTGGTTTACCCGGTAGGCGGTACACATCACGCATTTGGTGACTATCGCAGTAAGGTCCGACGCAGTTTCATTCTGCACATGAGGCACGTTGCGTATTTCAATAGTTGAGGACCGGGATATACGCTGTAAATCTTGTATTTTGTTTTCCATGCTTAAGATACTATTCCTGTAAAATTGAAAACATTAAAACCATCTTAGAGCTGAAGAGCTGGGTCAAAGGGAGCGCGGGTCTCCTGCAGCTGCTACAGGTCCTAATCGAAGAGAAGACGCTGTTATCTATGAACGAGCTGGAGCCCTTCACTGCCCAGGTCTACTCCGGCATGCTCTCTCATAGGCTGCTGGCCTTGTCCGGCCCTATGATGGGGAGCAATGTGGAATGGATGCCCGAATATATTGTCCTGGCTCCACGTAGTCTCCGACACAGTGACACATTATGCTAAGAAAGGGACCAATTACAACATTTGCTTCCAGGAGGACTTCCTATATGGCCTTTCCGTACTGTCTGAGTGGTACAGAGAATACGGACATCTGCGTTTCTCCATGGCCATCATGATCAAGAACAAGTGTTGTGTATGGGAGCTACCTCCTGAGGTATTTGAGTTAGATTTCAGCATCTATAAGGGCTTACCACTTCTCAAGGTCATCGGAGACAACCCAGGTAGAAGACAGACATCTCGTGCCGACGGACTCTGTGACCAACCCGCGACTCTCCGACTCAGTACACATGGCACACAAGTTGGCAGCATGGATCATCCACATCAGGGAAGAAGAGTTTGTGACATCGCTGGAGAACCATGCCATCTCGGAGAGCGTCCATGCTGCGTTTCTCAACCTCACAGATTTTAAGAGTGTGACGATAGAGGCTCTCATACCCTGCCTGGTCTTTTACATCCTTATTTATGACAGGGCGTTCCTCTCCTCTAGCTTGACGTATTTCGACGAGATTTACGCCAGAAAGAAGACAGCCTACGATGTGTTTCTCGAAACCATAATGGCATGCGGTAAGGTTGGAGACCTGTAATTTTTCGTAGAATTATCGGCATCAGGGAGAGAAGGGGACCTCAGGACTGCCCTATACTTTACCCTCACCAGGTGTGTAGACGACGGTTATCTCGACGTGGTGGCCAAGGGGGCATTTTTTACTCCTGACAACGCCGAGAACTTGTACCCCAGGCTTGTGCGCCTGGTCCTGAGACTGATGGGGGAAACAGCTCCTCCAGCGGAGGTGACCTCTTATGACATGTACATGGAGTATGTGTCTCAGCTTGCTTCAGCCATTTCAAGACACATACTCCAAAGAGTAGTCCACACGGAAGAGGAGGCGGTCGGGTATGTGCGGTCTGTCCCCGTCCCTATAGCCACTCAGAGAGAGGGTGTGATCATACTTCAGGAGCCCATGGGATCGTTGCCCATCACGCAGGGGCTGAGAACCTCTACATCCACTGTCTCGTTTGCCTTCCCCTACAGCCTGCCTCAAATAGGATGCTCGTTGCTCTGTGCTCTGCAGGGCTGGGACGGCTGGAGCCGAGCAGAAGCAACAAAGACGATCACCTTGTACGATACAGAAGGCGTGGTATTCAATGCAGCCCATCATGTGGTAGGACTTCCTGGGCATCCCCACTGGGAGAACGCAGATGTTGAGTCCAACATACGGGAGAGAGGGCCCCTGGCCTGTGCAACTGACCCATGTACAAACTCGCTAGGGCTAGAAGGATTCCTGTCGAATATCACAAAGGATACTGCCGAGTTGTTGAATATGGAAGCAACCCCGGATAATAGGATATTGTTCGTGTTCACTCTGGAGGTGAAAGCGTCGGGTCGGACGTGAGCGGCGTGTGTCTCCGTGGCGGTGGCTCTTCCCTGGGCCATCTTTACCTTTTTCCCACCGCGGAGGGGTTGGATTGGAGTCTGGAAGATAAAGACTGGGTTACACTGCCCTGTGTGGTACCGCCACTATCTCTGGACACATACCCGGGTGGATCCAGTTGGGCGTTGTTGGGCAGAAGAGTGGAGGATACCATCTTGTGCCATGGAGATCTAATGGCTTCGTGTAAAATGCGTCAGCCAGGCTTGTCCCCTCACCTAATCAGCCTAAACTCCGCCTCTCTCTGGAATGCGGACCAGTCCTGCAGATCGTTAGTAAGACCCTCTTCCTGCTTCAACATGTTTGGGCTCATAGCTCGAGTTCTCAAACAAATACCCATTAGCATGAACATCTTTCAGAGAAGTGTGAGAGAGGAGATCCATGACCTCATTGCTAAGATGTGAAGAACTGAATTATCAACAAGAATAGGAGCGGTAGATGAGGACACAATTACACCACAAAGCGCAAAAGAGGACCAAATGGGGGAGAAAGTGTACTAACTTTACATATTGTTGAAACTGGTAATCCTATCAGACTTAACTGTGACACGGGAGCACTGTTCATTGTCATCAGTCACCATCATCTCATCTCTGCCATCAGACGCGTTGCATTTACGACAAGATTCATTGGTGGTTACGGGAAAGCCTTCTGCGTTAGCATGCATGGGCCAACCGTCATCTCTTTACTATTCTACAGTTGTGGATCGCATGGAAACAACCCCTCGATACAGGGGTCTCATGATAGGCGTGCGTCTCACAGTGTGACCTTCCATCCTCGGTATCTCTAAGAAAAACTGCGAACCTCCCAAACAATCCAACTTTTATCCTATTCTTAAGCTACTTTTGTACGAAGGAGGAGGCGGAACGAGTGAGGGAGGCTCAACAACAGTCACCCTCACGCCCTCAGCATCAGCCGCCGCAGGACACGCCCTGGGCGGGAGACGTCGCGAGACGATCTTCTGCCACCGTAGACTCGGGTCTACGGTGGCAGGAGATCGTCTAAAGCAGGCTCGGGCCTGCGAACGGCGAGTAGTGGGTAGCTCGCCGTCTGATCAGCACCAGGCCCGAGTCGACCGCGCGTAGTGTTCCACGCGTGCCTCAAAGAGTTTTCAGCAATAATGACTGGGCCCGTCATGGCCGATGCCTGCCCAGTGGTTGAGGATAAATGCGAAACAGGCGCAGGCGCAGGGGCGCGGTAACTCGCGCCCCTGCGCACGCAGGGCAGGGAAGAAACAGGGATGGGTTTTAGTCAATAACAGTCTGACATGCCCTCCCGCTTCACCCTAGGGCGGGAGATGTCATTGTTTGATTTCCCACCCCACAAAAAAAAGCTACTTTTGTCACTTGTTATGGTGTACAATAAAGAGTACTTATATCTATCCTCTCACGAGCGACTGTCTAACAATATCGTCAACAGCGCACGTCTGTATGGATTCAGAAGCAAAATAATTACAAGTACCTAAATAAGTCGCCGTGGACGACCTCTTTAATGATCACCTTTATAATTTTTTCAACAGTTAAAACATTTCATTATTGATTATATTTAACTATTTTACTTACTTACTTATTAAATTATGATTTATGTTATTGTGTAATAAAAAGTTTCCTAACAGTAGATATTGTCATAGTATTAACACTGATGTCAAATTGTTAAGTTTTGACACAAGAATTTGAAAAGACTAACTTTAAACTTTTCAGTTCGAGCAGCTCGCATTTACATGGATGGAGCGACAAAAACTTGGAGGTTCATACTCGTCGCATCGTGCGCAGTCTGAGAAACACGTCGTCGTGTGCTCAACGACTCTACACGCTGATACTATTATGGACTTCCTAAATGAATTCTACGCGCATCCTCTGTTACAAGACTACTATGTAGTGTTGCTATCTCCTATGGAACTAGACACGACTATGAGAATGATATTACAGGTAAAAATAGTTTATCTACACTTTTAAGTTGTAGTTTTTTTTTATGAAATAGAAAAGAAGGGAAAACATTTATTTGGCGACAGACACCATACACACACAAGATTACATAAAATCAATACCTAAATGACAGAAGACTTTATTTTTCAAAACACTCGAAAACTGGTTTAAGGCACTTTAAGGCTCATAATGTCTGCAATTCTGCATTATGTATTTCACAAACACTGCGATTATACACTGGCCTGCAAAACTAAGTATAACACTTTTAAAATTGCAATAATTTATTAAGTACCTACACAAGATATACTTTAGAAATAGGAAGGACTCGAAAAATAATTTAATTTTGTATATAAAAACTTCATAGTCGGTAATTTTCTTTTAAGAAATGGCTGAAAAAACATTTTATAACAAAAATAATCCTTTTCGAATGACAACTTTACCATTATTACAGCACATAAACTTTGTTTATCATGCCTCTTTCACCTGAAGAATGTGCTAGGATCACGATTTTTCAGGCATCAGTAAGCGTCGTACTGCAAGAATGGTGGGTGTGACGTAACGAACGGTCCAGAAGGTAAAGCGAAGATACGAAGAGACTGGAAACCATCTGAGGAGACCTTGTAATGGCAGACCCAAGTGTACTAGTCACCGAGAAGACCGTTATAGACTTGCTAAAGCAAATCTGAAACCCCGAAGACCAGCAAGTGGCCCCAAACTCAAGAGAGAGCATCGAGTAGCGAGACTGCGATACGCCCGTGAACACATACAGTGGGATGCAGAAGAATGGTCAAGAATTTTGTTCACAGATGAGTCTCGATTCCCATTTAATACTTCTGATGGAAGGCGAAGTGTCTACAGGTAACCTTGTGAGCGATACCTTCAAGCCTGCTTCTCAGAAAGAGTCCAGTACGGTGGAGGCAGTGTACATGTAAGGGCTGGATAATCTTCAGAAGGTCGCACAGAGTTAGTGGTCATCGAAAATGGCACTCTGTCTGGAGAAAGATATGCCTTAGATTCTCAATGAGTATGCAGGGCCGTATTTAGCAAATATGGGTGATGGATCGATGATAGTACCTGGCCACATACGGCTCAGGTCGTGCAAGAGTATATTCAGGAGGTTGGTATCAGCGTGATGGCTAGTCAGAAGTCGCAGACCACCACCTACTACCCTCAGGGCACTTAAACAGGCCCTGATAGAAGAGAGGCCCTGAGAGAATGGGAGAATATTCTACAAAACCGTCTCCGAAACCTCTTGTTCAGTATGCCAAACCAGCTCGAAGCTGTAGTCAGAGCCCAAGGAGGCAATACCAGTTATAAAAAATTAAATAACATGTAAAACATACTTATAAAATGTTAATTGAGATTTTGGACACTAAGGCCAGCTAAAAAGTCACGCGACAAAAAATCACAAGTCAGCGGGACTTGTGATTTTTTGTCGCGTGACTTTTTGTCACTGTCACCTACTGTCACCCACGATGCACCCCTTGAAAAGTCACTGGGCAACAAAACGCGCTCAAATTTGAAATGGATTTTGTACAGATTGCTGTAATAAGTGCTATGAAATAAGAAGACGAAAAAAAAACGGAATAAGTTAAAAAAACATTTTTTTTAAACAAACTTTCATACCGGCTATCTCAAATTAAATGTGCTCGGTGGGGTTATGTTGTTTTATCTCAGAGATGCTGTGGCCACCTTCCAACTTTATAATCAGACCCTGGATATTGTCTAGGCGTAAAATGCTTCTCAAGACAAATCAATCGAGCCCAGACTCGATGGGATTATCTTGTTTAGTTAAGAAGTTCCTATGGCCATCACCCGTCTCCATCATCAGACCAGCTTCATGGTACCATATCATCCAATCGGACATAGGGAAGTGGGTCTAATTTGAGTTGCAAGATTCCACCCTAACAAACATAGTTAGTTACATACATACATACATTGCAAGTTAATTAAAAGCTTGTAAAAAACGCTACTAGGTGCATCCCATATACACTGAAAGATTGTTTCAAGGAAAATTTTACATTCTATATTCTAAACTACGTCAGTATCCTTCAAAATTCATTATTAGAACTATTTGTCACCGTATTGTCACGTCACCATGATCAGCGCGTCTTCATAACACTCGACTGGGTAACAAAAAGTCGCGGTGACAAAAATCACAAGTCAGCGGCTAGCTTAAGCTAAAACTGGCTATTTTATTGTTACATATTTTTTTAAGTTAATAATGTTACCAATGTATAGTTTACCATAGTTTTAAAGAACGCTGATAAAATTTTCAATGAAAAGTTTTTTTATTTTAAACTTCTAAAGTTTAGAAAAAATTGAAATTTTAAAAATTTCAAATCCAATCTTGTTCGAGCTTAGAAGTGCATGGCTAGCCCCTCTTATTTAGTTTATTATAAAGGTACTACCTGCAGCCCGCGTGAAAGTCTAAAGTTAGGGAACATACTCCCGGGATAAGATAGTATGTCCTATTCCAGTACAAAGTCTACCCGTGTGACAAGTTTCATCCAATCCGTTCAACTGTTCAGATGTGTAGAGGTAACAAACAGACAGACACCCTAATAGCATTTAGTGTTGGCATTTGGTTGGGCCAACGATAAATGTTATTAGGGCAGTAACTTCGCATTTCTAATATTCATCATATGCCTAGCCTTTTCCCAACTATGTTGGGGTTGGCTTCCAGTCTAACCGAATGCAGCTGAATACTAGTATTTGACATGGAGCGACTGCCTATCTATATTAAAGTGTGTGTATAATACTAACTAATAATAAATATTATTGTTGGCTGGTAGGTAGCCAGTCCCTTTTTAAAAACTCCGCAACTCGTTAAGCCATTTCTCACAATAATAACTTATCAATTTACTGGTACGAAAAATAAATTAACACACTACAGTTTATAAAACACCCACCACAGGAAGTGAAACGACGTGTTGAAAAACGTCGTTAAACAACATGGGCATATGTCATTGCACGGTCGGCTTCATGACGATTCGGCTAATAGGGGGCTATTTTATTTAGTTTATTTGCTTAAATTTAAAATATGTATTGAGAACCACTAAAAAATCTCTTTACTTACTAGATTACATACTAGATTGTCATGCTCAGAATTGAGAATTAAATTATTCATGATTTATTTTATGTTTTGCGTAAGTCTATCCTCATTTTAGGAGGAACTCATGGCTAAATTAATAACAGCCGCACGAGTTGATCCATCAGGTTAAGCTACGCTTGCCGGGGTTGGTCCATGGATGGGGACCATCTTTACATACCCACACTCCTCCGTGCCTCGGAGAGCACGTTAAGCCGTTGGTCTCGGTTGTCAATCGTGGATCTGTGACAGCCGTTACGGGTCATCAGAAGCCCGAAAGTCTGACAACCAGTCTTATTAAGGAGTATCGTATTACCCAGTAACTGGATTGCGGAGGTCAGATAGGCAGTCGCTCCACGTAAAATACTGGTATTCAGCTGCATCCGGTTAGACTGGAAGCCGACCCCAAGATAGTAGGGAAAAGACTAGGCAGATTGATTGTCTATCTCATTTTAATTGATTTCGATTTATAAACAAACAAACTTGTTCAGTGCAACCATCATAAGCATGAGTACTTTGATATTTCAGGTTCCCATTTGGGCACAAAGAGTTATTTATATCCAAGGATCCTGCTTAAAAGATACTGATCTAATAAGAGCACGGATGAACGAAGCTGAAGCGTGTTTTATTCTAGCTGCCAGGAACTATGCAGACAAAACGGCAGCGGATGAACACACAATATTAAGGTAAAAGCTTAGTTATTTTTTAACCGACTTCAAAAAAAGGAGGAGGTTCTCAATTCAACAGTATTTTTTTTTTTTTTGTAAGTTATGTCAAATAACGAAGAAACCAAACTAGAAACACCGACTTCCGAAATTAAAGTTATTTTGCATTTTTTAGTTTTATTTATGGAAGTCGGTTGTATTTTTTTTTGTAAAAAGTTTTTTATTCCAGAATAATTTGGAACAGGCGGTTGAAATCGTTGAATAGGTCTTGAACGTAACAACTTAATTTTAGGTAATTTTTTGTGAGCTTGTTATCTAGCGTGTCTATTGTTTCTTCGATTGTGATTTGAAACACTCTGGAGCAAAGCTAACGATGTTTTTAAAGCTGTTTGTTATAAAGCCAATTCAAGCATTTGTGAGCTCCAGGGCGTTTCCAGAAGTAACTTCGTATTATGTCAAGGAATGACGAAAAATTGTTTTTTGGGCAATCATCCAATGACTTCTCCCGCTCAGGGTGGAGCGGGAGGGCGTGTCAGACTCTTACTGACTAAATCCCACCCCTGTTCCTTCCCTGCCTGAGTGCCCAGGGGTGCGGGAACTCATTTTCAGAATTTATCGGCAACCCCTAGGCATGCAGGCACCGGCCACGATGGGCCCCGTCAGTGGTGGCTGACACTAATCTCTTTGAGGAGCGCGTGAAACACTACGCGCCGTCGACTCACGGGCCTGGTGGTGATCGGACGGCGAGCTACCCACTGCTCGCCGTCCGCAGGCCCGGGTCTACGGTGGCCGGAAATCGTCTCGTGACGTCCCACTCCCAGTACGCCCAGTACCTCTCCTGCGGTGGTAGTGGCCGGGGCCGAGAGGGGCACTCCGTTGAGCTTCCCTCACGCGTCCCGCCTCCGCCTTAGCAAGCATTACTGCTTCGCAGAAGGCGGAGACTGCTTCCCATTCCCTCTCGCTCCGTACCGCGGCCTGGACCAAGGCCGGGCGCGAGAGGTCGCTGCCGCCGGTCGCCTCCACGAGAACACGGCGGGGCTCCACCCAAGCGGGGCAGATCTCCACCCAAGTGGGGCAGACCTCCACCTACTCCACCGTGTCCTCTGGGCGATCCGCACAGTGGTAACACCCGGGCGTTTCCTCCCGCCTGATGTCTAAATACCTAGTTTTAACAATTGAATACGGCATTAACCATAGAAAAATATAAAACTTACAGCCCTTTGAGCGATGTTACCGCCACGAGTGCCAACCGAGAAGTGAACCGAAACATGGCGGGCTACGGAGGTACTCCGTTAAATAAACTCGAGTGACTGCAGAACTTGTGCATCCGCTTTATTTTTGGCCTCCGCAAATACGACCATATGTCGGAGTTTCGGTCCAAATTGTGGTGGCTGACGATTCGGCGTCGGCGAGATACCCATACCCTATCTCTTCTCTATACTATCCTGCAAAATCCTATTTCTCCTCAATACCTTCGTGAACGGTTTGAGTACTTCATTCCGAGGGGTAAACCTTGTCGCACTGCCAATTCTCTTCTCCTTCGTACTCCGTGTCACACTTCCAGCCGCTATACTGGGTCCTTTTCTCTTACTGCAGTGCGCCTCTGGAACTCTCTCCTACACTCACTACGCTACTACAGTCCTTCTCTAGGTATAATATATATTTGAAATTATTTATGTAGGTTTATATGTTTTGTGCACTGGACCCTCAAATGTGATCTCTCTCTATCACTCAAAGGTTTGCTGGGAGAAAACTTAACATTGAGTTAAGCTCGCCTTTGTACATGCATTGTGTAACCACTAAGTACTATGTGAAATTTTGGTGTACAATAAAGAATTAAAGAATCTGTCAACGCTCCGAAGTAAAGGCAGACAAATTCAAAAGTCCGTACACATCCAGTAATATATACTAATAAAGTCCATACACACCGCCACACTGAACTCATCGGTGTGGCCAGCAGCCGACCGAACGTAGGTACTAGATTGTCTGTACATAGCACGAATCAATTCAACAGACTTCCCAGGCAAACCTTTCTCTTTCAAGGCCCACCACAACACATCCCGAGGTACTCTATCATACGCTTTCTCGAGATCGATGAACACTATCTGCAAGTTCTTGTGCACACGTCTGTACTTCTCGCACAATTGACGGAGAGTGAAGGTGGCGTCCATTGTCCCTCGACCTGGCATAAAAATTTAGCTATGCTGACGACATGGTGCTGCTGAGCGCGTCGGTATGTGGGTTAAGGAAGCTGCTGCAGGTCTGTGAGGAGTATACTTGTAGACACGGGCTTAGGTATAATGTGGCTAAAAGTCAAGGTATGGAATTTGAGGCCAGGGGAGTAAAATGTCTAGAAAGTGTGCCACCTGTCTTTCTTAACGAGTGGCCGCTAGACAGAGAGGTCCAATTTAAGTACTTAGGGCACATAGTCACTACTGACCTCAGAGATCATGCTGACATTGAACGGGAGCGGAGGGCCCTGTCAGTGAGGGCGAATATGCTGGCCCGCAGGTTTGCACGTTGTTCTGATCAAGTAAAGATCACTCTTTTTAAAGCACATTGCACCTCGTTGTACACGTGTAGCCTGCGGGCTAGTTATGCGCAATCTAGGTACGGCGCCCTCCGCATCCAGTACAACAACGCGTTCAGGGCGGTATTGGGGCTGACCCGATTCTGCAGCGCCTCGGGCATGTTTGCAGAAGCACGCACCGACTGTTTTCACGCTACCATGCGCAAGCGGTGCGCGTCCTTGGTGCGCAGGGTACGGGCCAGCTCCAATGCTGTCCTGGCGATGGTCGCTGATCGACTCGACTGTCCGTACATTCGACACTGTTGTGATAGGCACGTTGAAATATTAGGTTAGGCGCACGGCTTGACATTTTATTATTTGACATCAATAACATATTTTAATTATTTATTTTTTAAATTTATTTTTGACATTCACATACCGCGTTTTGATTTAATTTAATTTTGTTTTTCTAATGACTTTTAATAACATAATGATACAAATGAGCCGTAATTTTAAATTTTATTTTAATTAGTATTTATTTAAGCTGTTTTTTTTGTTCTTTGTTGTATTGTGCTGTGATCACTATGGGCTATGCCTGAAATAAAGGAATTTTATTTTTTTCTTTATTTATAAACCCAAACTGGTTCGGGGTAATCACTCTCCTCTCGCAATCTTTTCTCTATCACTTTCTCCCATACTTTCATAGTATGTGATATGAGCTTTATCCCTCGATAGTGTTGCAGTCCTGTACATCCCCTTTATTCTTGAAGATGGGCACTAGCGAACTATTACACCATTCTTATGGGATCACTTCTTCATACAATAACTTATTGAAGAATAAAGTCAGCCACATACATCCATCCTCTTTTAAACACTTCCATACTTCTACTGGTATATAATCAGGGCCCATGGCCTTTCCATTTTCATACATTGCACTGCCTTTATTACTTCATCCATACTAATTTCTCTCACCAAACCCATATTTACTTGTACCTCTTTGAACACACCATTCCATTCATTATCTTCGTTCACCAACTTTTCAAAGTATACCTTCCATCGCTCTTTTATTTCGTCATCTTTCGACAAGACTTTACCGATTTCTTCTTTCATACATTTTATATGCATTATATCCCTCTTTCTCCTTTCTCATACTTTTGCAATCCGGTAGAGTTCCTTCTCCTCGGCCTCTAGGGTTGTGTAGTAAATCATATAACTTTTCCTGCGCCTTAGCCGTGGAAACTGCAACCGCCTTATTTGCCTTTCACTTCCATTCTTTATACATTTTCTTCTTATCTTTTTTCAAATTATCATTTCCGGTTTCTATATTCTGCCATACTTTATACGAAATTTTCTTTTCTTTCAGCATTTTTTGCACATCTTCATTCCACCACCATGTATCCTTTTCTATCATGCCTTTACCTTGCGATTCTCCAAACACATATTTTGCTACTCGCCTTATACAATTCGCCATCTCTTTCCAACGTTCATTCACAGATTTTCCTTCCATATCCTTCATTTCTATCATTTTATCTACCACTTGACTCTTAAACATAATAAAATATTAAGCTGAGAGCAGTAGTAGTAATATTAGACTGAGAGCCAGAACTTTTGAACGTCAAAGTTCTACATAAAGACAGTCCCAAAACTCCTGCCCATTTTATTCCAAATCATTTTGATGAATATTGTTAATCCATTACTTCATAGGTTCGAAAAAATTGTCTGCTCAACAACTTCAATAATGCAATTAATGATGTTGAACTTTCAAAATGAACACTATTGCTACTGATATATTATATTATATATATGCGAGGATGGGAATATGCATGAGTGAGAGATCCTCGTGTGGTGTCGTCTCGAAGGAAAACGTGGTCGAAGTTTCGAGTTCCTTAAAAACAAACACTGGGTTTTCTATGGTTTTATGGTGGGAAGCTCGCACATGTTGCAACTTGTTCAACCGACCAATGCTCGACGAATGGCTCGGGAGGAAGCAGGGCTCCCTGTCGTTTCGGGCGACGCAGGTGCTCTCGGGGCATGGCTGCTTCGGGAAGTATCTGTGTCGCATAAACAGGACGCTGGGTGCCATCACTGCACCGACTTTCGGGAGGACACGCCGCAGCACACACTGCCAGAGTGTGCCGCATGGGAGGAGCAGCGCCGTGCGTATCCGAAGTGGGCCCCGACCTGTCGTTGCCGGCCGTCGCTCGTTCGATGGTCGTAAGCGCCGAGTCGTGGGATGCGGTGATCTCCTTCTGTGAAGCCGTAATTTCGTAGAAGGAGGCTGCGGAGAGGGAGAGTGAGGCCGTGGCCACTCTCCCGATCCGCAGCAGGCGTACCGGGCGTCGGCAGAGGGCGGACAACGCCCTCTTTCAGCCCCCTAAACAGGTCCGGAGGGACGGCGGACTCGGGGTCGTCCGCCGCCCCTCATCCAGCAGGACCCGAGGCGGCGGCGCGTAGTGTTCCACGCGCGCCCCTATTAGACGTCACGGGAAGAGGACAGCTCACTCTCAGAGATGGCCCCCATAGGCGGGCAGGCACTAGCCGGGGATCATGGAAGTCATACTAGCTCTCACGATCCCCGGTCCAAGTGTGGGAAGGAACACCGGGGTGGTTTTTAGTCAGTAAGAGTCTGACAGACCCCTTCGCCTGCCCCAGGCGAAGGACATCCATGAGGACTTTCCACACCTGTAACATAAAAAAAAAATTGGACCCTTGCGGTAAATTCAAACATGTCTGTGGTACCGCTGACAGTAGGCTCAAGAAATTTGCCGGGTAACCTCAGTGACTCCCCATAGACCAGTTCCGGCGAGGATGCCTACAAATCCTCCTTGAAGGCAGATCTTACGCTCAAAAAGACTCATGGCAACGTTTCGGTCCTATCATTAGCATGGCACACAATAAAATTGCGGCTTTAAACTGTCGGTGGAACGCGTTCAACTAGGCCGTTACAAGCTGGATAGGAAGCTGTTGTCCGCTTGTATCGAATCCACCTATCTTAAACAGATGTTGAAATAACACCGATTCAAATTGACGGCCGCGGTCAATTGTGGTGTCAGTTGGACAACCGAATCGAGAGATCCAAGTTGACAACAGGGTTTTGGCGACCGTTTCTGCCGTGATATATTGTATTGGTACTGCATTCAAAGGGATTTAGGTACATAAGACCTGGAAGTTGACGTACTGATGACGCAGTACAAGGGAATTCCACTTCCAGGGATATGAAGACCATGCAATTTCAAGGAAGAACCTCAACTTAAGAGTTTCACGAGCTCTGGGTCGGCAACTTGACATTGTGCCATTTTTTCGAGACTAATTGGTTCTGCTAATTCTTCAACACGGGATAATGTGTCCGCAACCACACTATCCTTGCCGGATATTATTATGTGATGAATGTCAGTGGTGAACTGTGAGATGTAGTCAAGGTATCTATACTGCCTGGGTGAACAGTTTTTTTTCCTTTCATTAAAGACGAAACTGACTGGCTTATGGTCAGTATACACCATGAAATGCCTTGCTTCCAGCATGTGCCTGAAATACTTAATGGCCTCGTAAATAGCTAAAAGCTCTCGGTCAGAAGGTTGCGTGTTCAGATCACGTCGGGATCACCAATGTAAGTATTTATTTAACTGAAGGAAGGTGCACGGCAGAGGGACACAAAGATTAATGCAACATATTGTGTTTATTATATAAGAGGAAAAATTCGACATGCCACTAACGTCGTGCCGTCACATCACCCTGTCAAAATTAAATCAATATATTCTTCTCTTTTTTTAATATTGTGCGTAGGTAAGTAAGTAGTAAGTACGAGAATCGCATAATCAAGATGACGTTATAAAAAAAACTATGATATCAGAATGATTCCTTCGAACAAAAATACTTACCAGAATATCCCTGAATAATTTAATGAAACAGCAACTAGTCTGCGCTGTGCACGACCTGGCACTAGTTTAGCACAGTAATCATATATCATGCTGTGAACACATAACAATTTTGGTATTATCGTTCGTCGAATAAAATTTCGCCACAACACATATTCCAATAAACAATCGCCAGAATACATATTTCTCCAATCAAATGACAAGGTTTAATTTTCACGGTAATATTTTATCGTTTGAAACTCAAAAAATTCAAATACTGCAACCGGTCAAGTTGTCCAGAAAAGGAGAGATACAATCTGGCTTTTTGCCACGTAATGCTACACTACATATAGTTACTTAATAAGTAAGTTTATGGCCCCTTGTAGCTGTGATAAAATCAACCTTCTTCGAGCCCACTATCATCAACCGGACACAAATCTACACTCTGGGACCAAACTGGGACTCGAACCGAGAACATTGTGCTCGTAGAAAGTTATTTGTAGCACCAGTAAATTGTATAATATTTTTATTTTCAGATCGTGGGCCGTGAAAGACTTTGCACCAGCAGTGCCACAATACGTGCAGATTTTTCGTCCTGAAAATAAATTACACGTTAAATTTGCTGAGTTTGTAGTTTGTGAAGATGAATTCAAGTATGCACTTTTAGCGAACAACTGCACTTGTCCAGGGGCTTCTACACTTGTAACTCTTCTTCTCCATACCAGCCGGGGCCAGTAAGTTAAACTATATTCAAAACTTGTTCACATTGGCGTCGCATGCCGCGGTTCGGTGTCAGTGCTGTGTTTCGTTGACGATATTCAGATGCTGTAACTGACCGAAATATTTCACATATACCTTTATGACACATTATTAAATTTATAAAGCATCAGAAGCTAGGTGCAATGTTCGAGTTGGTCGTTTACAATGGAGAAAAATAAGTAAGATACTGCATGATTTTTATTTTCTAAAGAAAATTGTTTTAATGGTTCCTTATCCGTAGTACCTACATAAACCGTAAGCATATTCCTAAGCCTTCACTTGTATTTCAGGAACTGTGATAGGTAGACACTTGAAATTTGTCACACAATATATGTCCGTCTATGTCCACTATAACAAAAATAATAAAAATGGAAATACTTAAAAATTACAATAAAGGTGTGTTTGGCGTTTTCAGCGTTGTTTTTCTTTTCGCTCTATCGTAAAATCAGTAATACATGAAAGCGACAAGCTAAGTATGTATGTCTATAGTAGAGCCACTCCCTTTGTTCATGCCGCATATTTGCCTTTATCTGGAATCCTAGTTGTGGTGGCGTACTAAATATATCCGACTCTAAGAACCAAATGTGGATTTTGAAAAGCTCCGAAAATGTTTGCGGGTCCAGCGAAGGAATTTGACACCGCGTTAAATTATTGTTATAATTAGCATATCTTTATGGATGAGAACTCCAGTCTTTCTGTTTCTTGTGCACCCCCCATCAGTAAGCTAGATGTGTATCATCCGCCGTTAGAATTAGCCCTTTCTAAAACTTCATCTTCTAATTTAAATTATAATATCTTACAGTCGAAATATATTTTTATTAAAACAGACTATGAGGCATGTGTTCGTGATCTGCGTAAAATAATTTGGGAGGATTATTGTCATTTGAGTTGTAATGATTATGTTTTGACATTTTATAATATACTATGGGAAAATATAGATAAATACACGCCAAAGGGTAGACCCAGGAATAATTGTTATCCAGTATGTTTCTCAGCTCCGTTGATTAAACTTCTTAGGGAAAAGCATAAATATAGAACTCGTTTCAAACGGTATAAAACCCTCGGGACTACGATGCTTTTGTTTCCCTACGGATGCGGGCTGGGAGGGCCATGGATGACTGTTTTAGGGGTTATATAGAAAGAATTGAGAGTGATTTAAAAACAAATGTAAAAGCTTTTTGGCGTTATACTAAGTCAAAGAAAACTTTCAGAGGTGTTCCTAACCAGGTTTCGTGGGGTGATCGTATTGGTGAGGGTGGTAGTGGTGTGGCTGATCTATTTGCAGACTATTTTTCATCTGTGTACAGTGTTAGTCAGCAGCCTAGTAACTTGTCTCCAAGTTACTCTACGTCAAATTACAGTATGAATTCCATTGGCATTGCTAAAAATGACGTTAGAGATAGCATCAAAAAGTTAGATCTCAATAAAGGAGCTGGTCCGGATGGACTTCCTCCTATTTTTATTCGTCTCTGTATGGATGCCCTTGTTGTACCACTGCAGATAATTTACAATAAATCCCTTAAGGAAGGTACATTTCCTGATTTATGGAAAATCTCACACGTTATTCCAGTACATAAATCTGGTAGTAAGAATGACGTAACTAACTATAGACCAATCTTTATTATATCACAATTTGCTAAGATGTTTGAGGGTCTTATATACAATGTAGTTTATTCTCACCTCCGTCATATAATTACTTCGAAGCAACATGGTTTTGTGTCTAACCGTTCTACTATGTCTAACTTACTTATTTACACTACTTTCATTGGTAACACCTTTGAAGCTAGGGGTCAGGTTGATGCTGTTTACACAGACTTTGCAAAAGCTTTTGATCGTGTCGATCACTCAATTCTTTCTATGAAATTGAATTGTGCTGGCATTCATGGCTCTCTGTTGCGATGGTTCGAGAGTTACTTAATTAATCGCTCTCAAATAGTTGCTTTGGCGGGATATGAATCTGTACCTTTTTCTCCTGGCTCTGGTGTTCCACAGGGCTGTAAGTTAGGCCCTTTGCTTTTTTTAGTATTTTTGAATGATCTGTTGGATTTAATAAATTGCAATTGTTTAGCCTACGCCGATGATTTAAAAATATACTGCAGGATATTAGACCTGAGTGATTGTATGAAGCTTCAGAGTGATCTTGATGTCCTTCAACAGTGGTGTTTCAACAACAGAATGACGCTCAATGTAAAAAAATGCCAGGCTATTACATTCACGAATAAAGTAAATTACATTAAATTTGATTATCATTTAGATGGATCAGTACTGGGCAGAGTGTCAGTCATCTGTGATCTAGGTGTACTCTTTGATACATCACTATCCTTCCGTGATCATATAGATGCTATTGTGGCTAAGGCTAAAAGAATGCTTGGCTTTATAATTCGCATGTCAAAACCTTTCCGTAATTATAGTAGCATTGTTCTACTCTATAATGCACTGGTAAGGAGCTCATTGGAGTATTGTTCCACTATTTGGTCTCCCTATTACTCAAGTTAATATGCTAATAATGTTGAATCTGTTCAGGCTCGTTTTGTTAGGTATTTATGTATGAAGAATGGGATTCGAAAAGCTATACCTGATTACAATGATAGGTTAAGGCACTATAAGATGATTAGCTTAAAAAATAGGCGGATCCATTCTGACTTACACTACACAAAATTATAAATGGTTCCATAGATGCGCAATTGATTCAATATTTTAACTTTTGGGCTAGCCAACGTATCAAGCGACATTATCGCATTTTTCAGTTGCCTACCTCCACCTTAAATACTACCTTTAATAGCCCCTTAACACGTATGGCAAGGCTATATAATGAAAGGTCCAACTTGACGGATTACCCTATCGAAGTTTTCTCTATGAGTTTCGCTTCATACAGACGTTCCCTATATAAACAGTGCGAACAATGTACGTCTATATAGCTCAAATTGTTTTTGTTTTTGTAGTGTTCTGGTTTTAGACTTATTGGACACACTCTTTATTTTTTTCTTATCGTCTCTAATTTCATTTTGTCAATGTCATGCATACCTGTTATTTGCATGGTTACTGAAATGCCGATTTTAGATGTTATTTTATTTGAATTGTAAGTGACAGTGCTGTTGGTGTGCTTATTATTATAAATAAATAAATAAATATCAGTGCACAACTCCTGTTAAGGTTACGTCTACGATGGCATTACGATTTTCAAATTTGGATTTCATCATTTCTCGAGTCTTATAAAAAGCCGCTGAAGCTTTTAATTAACTAAGTAGTGAGAAACTTGTTACATTCTGATTTCAAAAGGTTAAGACTGAGTCTTTAGACAAGTCGAAATGGCAAAATGGCTTGTCGTCATTTCGACAGCGCTTGTCAATCCCATACATTTCTGATGTTTTACCAATCATTACCGCGACGCTTTCGTTCGATAGAATGTCACTTGTTTAGAGCCTTTGGACAGGAACGAGGTGACAATTTACGTCATGCGTCGCGTCGCCCGTCTCTTTGGTTGATGGATGCTTTTATTTTTTTTTGTTTTTTTTTTTTGTGGGGTGTGTAATCATCCAATGCCTTCTCCCGCTTTGGGTGGAGCGGGAGGGCGTGTCAGACTCTTACTGACTAAAACCCACCACTGTTCCTTCCCTGCCTGAGTGCCCAGGGGTGCGGTAACTCATGTTGAGAATTTATCCGCTACCCCTAGGCATTGGTTGATGGATGCTGTGATGTCACTAGGGTAGTGAATGTTGGCCAAGCAATGATAATTGAGATGCTCTTTGTGTTAACTATTTTTTTTTGATAGTCGTTGACAACCACCCTGAAAAAGTGGTAATGTACTATAATTATTTAGTATGAACAACTTTTACAACATAGGTAGGTACTACAAAATACCAATATCCTTATCATATATTTTTACGCAACTAAAAATAGTAACAATGAAAATAGTGAATAGTTACTGAAGGGTGCCACCGTTTTATTTTAATGTCAAGTTCTATGTTTCTTACAGAGAAGGCCAGCAATCGCCTGAAGAATGGCATCGACTGTATGGTAAATGTTCGGGAAATGAAATTTACCACATTGTTTTAGGTGACAGTCGATTTTTTGGCGAGTATGAAGGAAAAAGTTTCACTTACGCTAGTTTTCATTCACACAGGAAGTAAGTTCGATATAGTTTTTGTAAAAAAAATTGCACGAATATGACAGATATAAGTACCTAACATTATTTTTTGTCAAGGTATGGCGTTGCTTTAGTTGGAGTACGCCCAGCTGAGCTGCCTGAATTCTATGAAGAAACCATTCTATTAAATCCTGGCCCCCGTCATATTATGAAAAGTAGTGACACCTGCTATTATATGAGCATTACTAAGGAAGAGAATTCTGCCTTTGTTGTGGCTGAAAAACAAACAGAACAGAAACCGACAATACCAAAAGACCAAACTGCATGTAGTCTACTTTCTAGTGAGAAGAAGCCAGGTGATGCAGAGGAGGTTTCTGACCAGCCGAAGAAACCAGACGGTAGTAGCGTCGCTCAATACGACCTTCCACAAGTGATTCTCCAAGCTCCCGCGAGTTCCACACCAAAAGCATCGCCATCACGCATCAACCAAGCTAATACTGTATCATCCGCTAATTTTACTGTCACTAGCTGTGAGTGTCACAGTTGGTAAAAAAACAAAAGTAGAGCGAATGCATATTTCCATCATTATTACTTATAATAACATGCATTCGGCCTACTTTCTTTTTTAGTTTGCTTATTGCTCGTTGTCTTTATTGGCGGAATATATAACTCACACAGTTGAGGAGACTGATTACAACGTTAAAGGCAAATAGCATTTCACTCATTTCAATAACAAAAGTACTATGATAACGAGGCTAATAAGCAATTAAACTATTATTACTAACTTCAACACAATACACTTTATCTTCCAAAAAGCTGTTTACAGTTTAAAAGTAGTTACCTACCTTGTTATCGTGTACCTCTTCATAATTTTTATAATGCAAGGATCCACAAACCGGTCAGTGGCTTGAATGGGTGTGCTTCGTGTCAAGTAAAATCATCTCAATGTATTTCCAGAAACAATATCATAGCTCTTAAATGGAGCTTCACCAATTAACATAAAATGCATGTCTCGTTTGTATGATAACATTGTATTTAGTTACATGGACTGAAGAGTGTGGGTCGATTTCGAGGTTGATATAAATAAACCATGCCAAAATATCACCAAATGTATCTTTGTTTGCACATATCTACTTAAATATGTTTTTAAAAGATATTGAGCGTTTTGGATCCAGTGTAATATCAAGTTATGGTATGTGTCATTTGAAAGGTCATAATGATTAAGCTTAATGTTATCATCTAGATACATGGATAAAATCCTGCTAAAATAAAATTCGTAATAATTATTTCCGTGCACATGTCTGATTAGATAAAGCTTTTACTAAGATGTTTCAAATGGCATAATTATGCCACAACTTGATATAGTTCTGGGTCCATACAAAAGTATCCATTGTCGTTTTTTGCGCTATCGTCGTTACCGTTTATTCTTTTTGACACCTTCTATTTCATGAAACGTTGCTAGAGTCAGACAAAGTAAAATAAAATGCCACACCTGTCTCTCTATCCTCCATTTAATCTCCATTGATAACTGTTTTGAGTTCTTATATAAAATCATATACATATGTGATCGAACACCAAAAAAGCTATGAAGAATCATCGAACATTCATGCATCTGGTATTTTATTTAATTATAGATGTTCTCTTGTTCATTAATTTTAATAATTTAACTATTACGGGTGGAACGTTGAAGCGGGCTCCAAAGGAGAAGTATTAACCTTAAATATTGATGCTACCAATTTTTTGTCATAGGCAATGATTTTTACTCGACTAGGATAAAGCCAAAAGGGTTATGATTTTAGCAGTCATATATCATACTAAATACATAATGTAGATATTTACTTATATTCGTATTTTCGTATATATGTTACCCGCAAAGTATAATATTCAGTAAGTGTATAGAATGCCTGCATAAAGTCATTTATACAATGCCGAGCTCAATAAGTCAAGGTATTTTTTATTTATTTATCGTAATCATTATATGCATAAAAAGTAACATTAAAATAAATGCCAACACATTTATTTGTAAACACAGAAGCGTAAATTGGATGTTTACGAATAAAAATAATAATAGTCATTCTTTATTGGCACAAACACAGTTTACAGAAAAATGAAACCCTGACTCCTCGGTGCATAAGCATAGTCAATGTATGCTGAGGGAACCAGGAAAAGTATGAAATGAAGAATAAATAAAACATCTTTTGTTTAAATGTAGGAAGTAAATCCTTATTTTTTTTTTTTTGGACTGGTAAGTCATCCAACGACTTCATCCGCTTTTGGTGGAGCGCGAGGGCGTGTCACACTCTAACTGACTAAAACCCACCCCTGTTCCTCCCTGCCCTTAGTGCCCGGGTGCGAGGTAACTCTGTTTCGAATTTATCCTCAACCCCCGGGCAGGCATCGGCCATGACAGGCCCCGTCCTAATTGCTGACAACTCTATGAGACGCTTGGAATACTACGCGCCGTCAACTCGCCGTCCGCAGTATACGCCGTCCGCAGGCCCGGGTCTACGGTGGCCGGAAATCATCTCGCGGCGCCGGAAGTCCCAGGCGTCTCCTGAGGCGGCTGCTGCTGAGATCGTGAGGGCGACTCCCGTTGTTGAGTCTCCCTCACGCGTCCTGCCTCCGCCTTCGCGAGCATTACTGCTTTGCAGAAGGAGGAGACGGCTTCCCATTCCCTCTCGCTCCGTACCATGGCCTGAACCAGGGCAAGGCGCGAGAGGTCGCTGCCGCCTATCGCATCCACGAGGACACGGCGCGGAAGTGGGGCAGACCTCTACCGTGTCCTCGGGACGATCCGCGCAGTGGAAACACCCGGGCGTTTCCTCCCGTCCTATCCGACACAGGAAACTCCCGAAACAACGGTATCCGGTGAGGACCTGCGTCAGGCGGAAGGTGAGGGCGCCGTGGGGCCTCTCCAGCCACTCCTCTAAGAGGGGCACTACCGCCGCAATGGTGGCGTGCCCAGCGCTGGGTTACGACAATCGCTGTCTCCATGTCCCTATGAGATCTTGCCGGAGCTCTGTCCGCCGAGCCGCAAGTTGTCGCGGCAGCGGAGTTTCGCCCCGGCGTTTCACCTCCTCGCGCTCCTCATAGAGGTTCGCGTGGATTTTGCCTCCAGATCCCATGGCGACAATCCGGCAAGGAGGCTCGCCGCCTCGCAAGAGATCGTACGGTATCCTCGGCTCATTCGGATCGCCATGACCCTTTGGGACGCGTTCAGACGGCGAGTTGATCACTGCCTTATAAAACGCGCCCACACCGGTGCCCCGTAAAGGGCCATGGACCGCACGATCACCGCGTAGAGCCTCCAGCAGGCGGCGTTTGGCCCCCTCAGATTGGGCAGGAGCCGCCTCAAAGCAGCCCCGGCCCTGTCCAATCTGGGAGCCAAACGTCGGAAATGCTCAACGAAGTTCCACCGGCTGTCGAGGACGAGTCCCAGGTACTTCATCGTTCCCTCGACGCCGATGTGAACCCCTCCTACCGTTATCTGGGAACCCGCCGGTGGCGCATTCCGAGGGCCATAAAAACACATAGCCTCGGACTTGTGCAATGCCACCTCGAGTCCCAGTTGCCGGATCCTGTCCACGATTGTCGCAACCCCGCGTGTCATTATGTTGGCCGCCGCCTCGTGCGACCACCCCTGCGCCAGGACTAGCGTGTCGTCAGCGTAGCATACTACGCTGACGGCGCTAGGGAGGTCGGCGCGCAGCACTCAGTCGTACCCGATGTTTCACAGAGGCGGCCCCAGGACCAATCCCTGTGGAACACCACACGACATCTCTCGCCAGTTCCATTCTTCCTGGTGACCGGGGTAGATGACGGCTCTGTCCGTGACGGAGGTAGGGCGGCACCCGGTGATACCGGAGTGCCTCCACTATGCAACTCCAGGGCATGGTGTTGAAGGCATTGGCGATGTCCAGAGACACCGCCAAGACGACCCTACCCCGGGCTACTGCATCCCCCGTCGTGAGGGCTCGTACGCGCATGATGGCGTCCACCGTAGAGCGCCCCCTGCGGAGCCCGTGCTGGCTCTCCGCCAGATCCGGCCCTACCCGCGTCAGCCGCCTGACGAGGCGGTCTGCAATTACTGTTTCAAAGAGCTTGCCCACCTCTTCGAGCAGCACGATGGGCCGGTAAGCGCACGGAGAGTCTGTGGGGCGCCCCGGCTTCTTTATGAGGACCAGCTTCCCCGTCTTCCGACGGAGTGGAAACTGGCCCCTCTCCAAGCATGCGCTTAGAAGCCCTCTGAGTCGAAGCCCGAGAACTTCCTGCAAGGCCAGGACCCAGGATTTGCCATGCCCGCCATCGGGTCCTGGGGCGGTGCATATGGCATTCAGTCTACGCACCGCCACTCTCAGCTCTACCTCGGTCATCTCGGAAGCATCGTCGTCGTCGGGTTGGTCCGCGTCAGGCACCGCAGGAGGCGGAGCCATAGGCGGGGGAGTATGTTCCCCTCTCGACGGAAACGGAGCGCTCACCACGCCCTCCACGAGCTGCGGCCGGAGACTCTGCGTCAGCGGGGGCGCCCACGGGCGGAGTTTATCCCGAACCACTTTGTATGGGCGCCCCCACGGATCTCTGTTCAGAGTCCCCAGCGACTCCTCGCGGGCCAATGCTTTGGCCCGCTTGATCTCTGCTCGGAGGGCGAATCTCGCAGCTCTGTACCGTACAGCTCCGCCTCGATGGCTTCCGTATCCAACGTGCGGTTACGGAGCCGCCTGCGGTACCTGTCGTACCGGCGTCGAGCGGCAACACACGCTTGGCGTAAAGCCGTAAGCGCCGGCGTCCACCAGTACATCTAGCGCCAAGCACATCCTGGCTGGACCCGGGGCATTGCCACGTCACAGATCTCGGACATGGCCTCCTGGAACCACACCACCTCGTCATTGATGTCAGCAGGCCTGTCCGGTGATGACACCCAGGCCTGCACGATCGAGGCTTCCAGGTGTAGCTCCCGGTCCAGCTGCTTCAGCGACCAACGCGGACCACTCGGGGTCTGTCGGACCGGCACGGTCGAGGTCTGGGCGGAGACGTCAAACCGGATATACCGATGATCGGAAAACGTCTCCACCCCCTCCATGACGCGCCAGTCGACGACACGCGGTGACAGAGCGGGGCTGGAGAACGAGATGTCTACCACGGATTCACCCCGCATCCGCAGACACGTGGGGACACAACCCCGTTCAGGACGACCAGGCCTGTCTCCAGAGCCCAGTCCTCCACCATCCTGCCCCGTGTGTCCGTGTACCGGGAACCCCAAGCCAAGTGCTTGGCATTGAAGTCTCCGAGGAGGAGCACAGGGAGGGAACGGTACCCAACGAAGACGTCTCTCAACTCCGCGAGGGAGTTGTGGAACTCGGTGAGAGTTTGGTTCGGGGAGAAGTACACCCCTACCACTACTCCCCGAACCGTGCTGCTACGCAACCCCGACCTCTCTTGACATTCTCAAGGGTCGGGGTACCGGCGGTGGCCGACGAAATGATGGTCACTAAGCCATCCAGGTCCTCCACCCAGTCATCCCTGGGCGGGACAAAGTACGGCTCAGCGACCACGGCGATGTTAATCGACCACTGCGCCATGCTCTGGAACAACAGATCCTGAGCAGGGGCGCAGTGGTTGATGTTCGCCTGGAGGAGGCGTAATTGCCATTCAGAACCGCCTGTTGAAGGCACTCAGCTTCAACCGCACCAGGTCGAGAACCTGGTTCTCCGCGGTGGGCAGGGGCTGGCTTGGCCCGTGCTGGCACTCCTCCTGCGCGTCCTTCCGGGGGCCGGCTCCTCGGAGCTCAGCCAGGTCTGCCCGGAGCTTCTGGTTCTCCTTTACCAGAAGCTCCGTAGTGGCGGTCAGACGGGCGACCTCCGCCCGCGATTTGGACGTCTCGTCCAATGCAGACGGAGGTCCGCCGAAACTCGCCTCTGCCGCCGCCAAAATGGAGGCCGTGGCAGTGGATGTGGCCCTGCTCCTGGATGAAGGAAGCCTTTTTTGGACCACATCCTTGATGGCGGCCTCCACGTCCCCCGCAAGCCTGGCCGCTCGCTCCGAGTTGGAGCTAACGGTGTCTGGCTCTTCGCCCGAGGATCCCGAGATGGAGATCCGGGATCCTACTGCAGCGAGATGGCGCCCCTCTGCTGCGAGCTTCGCGGCTCTCCTGCCGGCCTTGGTAGCCTTGCTAGGCCTCCTCGCCACTCCCCCTCCCCTCCAACCAGTGGGGATCTTGGAAGGCGGGGCCATCAACTCTACATCGGAGGATGACTCCCCGCCATCCCCCGACTTGAAGCGCTTCTGGTTCCGGAAGAATCGCGAGCACCCACTCACGACTCCTCCGGAAGTATTCCCCTTCTCACGCTCCAAGCTACCAGAGCCCAGAGCGGTGAGGAGTGATGCTGCGTTGGACTCCGAAGCCGCACCACTCCCCGCCTCTTTGCCGACTTCGCCTTGGCTTACTTCGTCCGACCGCGGCTTGTCGGGCGTCTTGAAGCAATAATTGATCATCTCCTCGAAAGGAAGAGATGATCTAGAGCCTCCTCGACTCTTGTTGTCGGAATGGACCTCGACAAGCAATAAGATTTGTTGCGATCGATCAAAGAACAGCAGTTGTCCCCGCCAGAATACGAGGGGCTTGACGCTCCTGAAGGACGCGTGGCGGATTCTCCAGCTGCGGAGCAGCTGGTACCTCTCTGGGGTAAAATTTGCCTGTCTGTCATTTTTTCATAAGTTTTCCTTTAAAGGGTATGGTTCCTGTATCCCCTCTCTCTAGCTCCCTATCTTCCCCCCTCTCTCTCACTCACTCAATAGCTCTCTCTCATTCACTCACTCACTCTGCCCTTGCTCTGCCTTTGCCTTTTTGCCCCAGTTTCGTCGCCACTCTCACGGTCACATCTGATGAACAGATGCGTACCAGAGAGTAGCGACGAAGATCCACCCAGGTTCCACGCCATTAGGAGGCTCGAACAACTTGTTCAAGTCTCCCAACGGCGCGGCCATCTGGTGAGGCGCTAGCATCCGGACATCCCTCCAGTACGCATCCCATAGCCACGCCTCCTAGCTTAGGATTGGGTGGCGGTCGCATCCACTGGCAATCGACAATGATCGACTGATAATGGATGCGACCCCGGTGTGTTCCTCTTGGTCAGGTCTCTCTCTTGGAACCCTCCGGCACAAGTGAGTCACTCATGCCGGAAGTCCCCAGGATCACGGAGAAACACAAGCCCCACCACGACGGCAACGTGGAAACACTCGGTGGGGGAAGTGCATACTGAGTGGGTAACCTCTCGATCCCGACAACTTCTGAACTAATTAATCCAAGAGCGAGCAAAGTGAGCTCGAGTACTTAGGGTTCCGACATGAACAAGTTAGTTTATAAGGGATCTTCGTAGTGTAAGGTTCTTTAAAACCCTACAAACAGAAACAGGAGCCCTACTCCATCGGCTCATCTTACTTACGATGGTCTTTAGCACATTCGGCATTGTATAGAATGCCTAGGCAAAGTAAACATAGAGTAAATAAGATTCCACACATCACCTGAACGCTTTATGCATTCTGCAGAATACTGGGTTAAACAGGTTGGCGGTAACATACCTAAATTATGTATATATTGATAAAATAACAGATGTTTATTTTTCGTATTTCAGTTCATTCGATTTTCGGTTCAAGCAAGTGATTTTACAAAAATACAGTTTTACGTATTTTTGAAAACATATATAAATAAAAAGTTTTGGGTAAAAACAGGAAGCATTACTATTTAGGGTATTTTCCCTCCAGATGCTTTTCAAACTCTCCACTGAATAAATAGTAGATTGAATTAATATGTGTGAAGATTCGTAATTGGGTGTTAATAGAATTTTGTAGATTTACACATTATTTATTTATCACAGGCATTACAGACATTTGTTTATTAAAGTCCCTAAACATAAGCACTCTTTTACAAAACTAATGAATTTTTACATTTATTTTAAAATAAGATTTTATATTTTGAACTTTCTTTATCTACACAGCTAAGTATGGTGAGGGCACATCAGCTTCTGATTCTAGAACCTTTTTAAAGGATTCTCCAGGTACAGACAGTGCTACCGATAGTCATCTATTATTACCTAAGCCCGATAACAACTTTCTAAGCCCTGACGCTTTAAATTACCGCCGAGGTGAGGAAAAATAAATTAAAAATTCTGAATTAATCAACATTTCAAAATTATATTACGTAATCAAAAATTGTTGCAATTCAGGAAGCCGACGACCGTCTATTCTTCCCGTCCCCGATATGGTAACGAGCAGTTTAAACATTGCGTCTGACAATCAGGACGAAGAGGCCGAGGTGGATGAGAGCGAGGACGAGTTGGAGGACGATGTTCCATGGAGGTCGCCGTCTGAAAAGATCGCGTAAGCACACTTGCATACTGATCGCTTCCATGCAATGCATCCACAGGCACGCAACATTTTCAAGTTATATTCAGTTTAAATTTTCAATAATTTAAACAATTTATTAAGTTTTATTTTTATTATGATCTAATTTCAAAAATACTGTTTTTAACATAATTTTCTAATTTAAATACATTTTTTTTTATTTTGCTTCGTTAACTGAATTATTTTGAACTGTTAACGTGTATTTTATTTTTTTACTGTTTTAGCGTGTATTCACTCCTGTAGATAGCTGACCAGGATCACTCAAGCTGCATGAATTCCGCACAGTACGTACTCTATAGTCTCATATACATACACGTCAGCTTCTGTAATCCAAACACTTTACCTTTTTTGACTTGCTAAACTAATTCAGCGCTATATTGTGCGACACTATTGCAATAGCTATGATGCAGATGAACGAACATACGAACATACATTAGCGCATATAAAACGTGTAACATATTGAATTCAGAGAACCTGTTTTAATTGACTTATATTTATTATCTTTATCCTAGAAAAAAATCCTATTTAAGGAAACTGATAGAATTATACGGTGAAGGAAAACATCGTGAGGAAACCGGCATGTCCTAGAATCAAAAATTCGAAGACATGTGACATCCACCAACCCGCACTGGGCCCGCGTGGTGGATTACGGCCCACACCCTCTCTCAGAGAGGAGGCCTGTGCCACAGCAGTGGGGACAATAAAAGGTTGATGATGATAGAATAATGAAAAAATAGATTGGTACAGTCGGCAACATAAGTCGAGGGGCACCAGTCAAGTTTCAGAAGACATGATAACTGGCTAATTACTGGGTGTTATTTTAAAGTGGTTGAACTTACATTCTTCCAAAACAACTAGCATAAATTCAACTAATAATTGGGTTCTACAAAGCCAAATAGATAGCCACTTTAATTACGGTGAAAAATACACAAAGTTCACTATACGTGCATATAAGTCATAGTCAGTGAACAGTGTTTATGACATAGAATTTCTTCCGTTCTTTGCACGTCCTCATTACTCGTTTTGTCAACCTAAAATGAAGTACACGAACGATCTTTCTCACATTATCTTTATTTAAACCATCGGCGGTTTAGACAAGTGACTATTTATCAGCACCAAAAAATTTGTCAGTTCCATACATTTAATGTATGGAATTGACATGTGCTGTCGAAATGTCATGTGGTCAATCACTTACATTTTGATTTTTCGACATTCATTATCGCCGATAGGATGTCACTTTGCCTAGAGCCTTTCGCACACGTATGAACATATCAACCCTGAATGAGTCACATTAATTTTATTAAGGTTTTTAATGATGTTTACAAGTTTATTATGATCTTCATCAATCACCATAATTTTATTTTTCAAATAGCATAATGTTTTTTCAACTGCATCATCTTGCGTATAAATTAGCTAACACCATAATTTACTTTATTTACTATCTGCTGCAACCACAAGCACCACCAGCATTACGTAATACCTACCTAATGATAAAAATTTATTAATTTTTTGTAGTAAACTGTATATGAGATACAGATACTTTTAAACTTTTCTTGTCGCCATTGTGTGCATTGTGTATCTGTATAATCCCCTGAACGTAAACCCCCAACCGCACGACCCGTACCCCTGTCTCCAGTGATGACGTGACCACCAGCAGCTTCTCATCGCTGGCAGCAAGTGACATCGGGCACAGCGCCTGGCGAAACGATTATACGAGGTAAGCAATAAGAAAATTCAAATCACTCTCGTGTCGGCCTTGTAAGGCTGACACGAGCCTGATTTGAATTTTCCTTCGTCCCTTTCTTCAACATTTTGCATGTATTTTACTGCAAAATGTTTTAGAAGCGGCGAAGGGAAAATTATGGCAAAATGCGTTGACTTATCAGTCTGGAAATGCCAAAACCTAACATGACCTAACCCATGCGTCACATTCGTGAACAGGCGCCGTCAGTTGAGACTGGTTCTCATTTCTACTGCTTCGGCTTATAATTATACCTTTTCGTTTTTAATTGTTTTAAATTGTACTCACGTTTACAATCATCAAGGATATTTAACCAAGCCAAGATTTTGTAACTACTTGATTTTAAAAGTGTTCATAGATTTTTTTTGGACTTGTCTTAAACGTTCTGACAAACAGACTTACCAACTTTTTTCCAACAAGTGTTCTAAAAAACGTCGTTTGATACACGTAGACAAATGTCACTGCAGGCTCTCAGCTTCATAGCGGCTTCTCCTTCGAGACGCTTTTAGCTAACAAATTAAAACTTTCTCTCCTGTTTTGGAATAACATTTATAAAATGAAAGCTATTAAACCATTAACACACAGTTTGCTCTTCAGAAAGAAATAGTAAGAATACGATATGGATATTGCGTGACTTTTAAAACGCATGGTCTCCACGTTGTAACGCATATTATTATGGAAAAATACTTATTTTTTTGAAGTTTCTTGGTATTACAGAAAAAAGAAAACCCAAAATAACAAATAAATAACGTATTTAAAAAAAAACCCGCCAAATGCGTGTTGGATTTCGCATATGTAGGGTTCCGTACCAAATATTGGTATTTGTTAGTAAACTATACATAATAATAAACATTATCACCAAATTTCAAGTTCATAGGTTAATGGGAAGTTAAAAAATTCTAAGGAACAAAATTTTGTGTCAGACAACGGACATACAGGACACGTGAGTGACAGCAATATGAATCCGTTTAGACACTTCGGCTACGGAACCCTCAAAAAGGAATAACATGCCTTAAATATTAAATTCATTTGAAATTAAATTTAAGTGGACCAGAAGTTATCACTACTCAAAGTATACAGTTTCATAAAACTAAGACTTACCGGTAATAACCATGAAAAAGCTTATATCGAAACATATGACAGTTCAGGAATAATACAAAATAAAATATGTCATTAGTAGTAGGTACCTTATTTTTTTTTTTTTTTTGGGGCTGGGAAACCGTCCAATAACATCTCCCGCTCTGGGTGGAGCGGGAGGGCGTGTCAGACTCTTACTAACTAAAACCCACCCCTGTTCCTTCCTTGCCTGAGTGCCTAGGGGAGCGGTAACTCTGTTACGAATTTATCCTCTACCCCTGGGCATGCAGGCACCACCGGCAATGGTGGGCCTCGTCAGTGGTGGCTGACAATCATCTCTATGAGGCGCGCGTGGAACAATACGCGCCGTCGACTCACGGTCCTGGTGCTGATCGGACGGCGAGCAATGGGTAAGAGGATGGAGCAATGGGGTAGACCCGGGTCTACGGTGGCCGGAGATCGTCTCGCGACGTCCTACGCCCAGGGCGTCTCTAGCGGCAGTTGCGGCTGGGGGTGTGAGGGCCACTCCGTTGAGCCTCTCTCACCCGTTCTGCCTCCTCCTTCGTGAGCATTACTGCTTCGAAGAAGGAGGAGACTGCTTCCCATTTCCCGAGAGGGACTCGCTCCGTACCATGGCCTGAACCAGGGCCGGGCGCGAGATGTCGCTGCCGCCTATTGCATCCACCAGGACACGGCGGTGCTCCGCCCAGGCGAGGCAGACCTCCACCGTATGCTCCACCGTGTCCTCTGGGCGATCCGCGCAGTGGTGACACCCGGGCGTTTCCTCCCGCCTTATCCGACACAGGAACCTCCCGAAACAACCGTGTCCGGTGAGGACCTGCGTCAGGTGGACGGTGAGGACGCCTCCCACGCTACCGCCGCAATGGTGGCGTGCCCAGCGCTGGGTTGCAACAGTCGCTGTCTCCATGTCGCCATGAGATCCTGGAACGCCGGAGAATCCAAACGCCGGAGCTCCGTCCGATCCGAGCCGTGAGGTGTCGCGGCAGCGGAGTTTCGCCCCGGCGTTTTGCCCTTGGCCTGCAGATCCCATGGCGACAGTCTGGCAAGAGAGCTTGCCGCCTCACGGGAGACCGTGCGGTGTCCTCGGACCAGCCAGATCGCCCTGACCCTTTGGGACGCATTCAATCGGCGAGCTGGTCGCCACCTCAAGGAGCGCGCCCACACCGGTATCCCGTAAAGGGCCATGGGCCGCACGACCTCCGCGTAGAGCAGCCGCAGGAGGCGTTTGGCTCCCCCAGATTGGGCAGGAACCGCTTTAAGGCAGCCCCGGCCCGCTCCAGTCTGGGAGCCAAACGGTGAAAGTGTTCCACGAGAAGTTCCATCGGTTGTCGAGGACGAGTTCCAGGTACTTCAACGTCCCATCGACGGCGATGTGAACCCATTGTCTGGGAACCCTACGGTGGCGCGTTCCGTGGACCATGAAAACACATGGCCTCGGACTTGAGCAATGCCACATCGAGTCCCAGTTGCCGGATCCTCTACGACTATCGCAACCCCGCGAGTCATTAGGTCGGCCACCGCCTCATGGAACCTCCCCTGCGTCAGGACCAGCATGTCGTCAGCGTAGTTTGCTACGCTGACACCGCTAGGGAGGTCGGTGCGCAGCACCCAGTCGTAACCGATGTTCCACAGAGGCGGCCCCAGGACCGATCACTGTGGGACACCGCACGACATCTCTCGCCGGTTCCACACTCACTGGTGACCGGGGTAGATGACGGCCTTGTTCGTCAGATAAGCCTCGACCACGCGAGGGAGGTAGGGCGGCGCCCAGTGATACCAGAGTGCCTCCACTATGCAACTACAGGGCAGGGAGGCATTGGCGATGTCCAGAGACACAATCAAGACGACCCCACCCCGGGCCACTTGCCCGGGGGTGGAGGATAAATTCGAAAGAGTTACCTCGCCCCCGGGCACTCGAGGCAGGGAGGAACAGGGGTGGGTTTTAGTCAGTAAGAGTCTGACACACCCTTCCAAAAAAAAAAAAAAAACCCCGGGCCACTGCATCCCCCGTCGTGAGGGCTCGTTCACGCATGATGGCGTCCACCGTGAAGCGCCACCTGCGGAAGCCGAACTGGCTCTCCGCCAGATCCGGCCCCATCGGCACCAGCTGCCCGACGAGGTGGTCTGCAATTACTTTTCAAAGAGCCGGTAAGCGGACGGAGATTTCGCAGGGCGCCCGGCTTCTTGATGAGGACCAGCTCCCCCTTCTACAACAAAGTGGAAACTGGCCCCTCTCCATGCTTGCGCTTAGGAGCCCTCTTAGTCGAGGCCTGACAGCCTCTTCCAAGGCTAGGACCCAGGCTTTCCCATGAAAACCATCGGGTCCTGGGGCATTCAGCCTACGCACCGCCACTCTCATCATCATTAGTACTTAGTACTTAAGATATATTTTTAGGGTAACGTACCTCAAAAGGAAAAAACAACCCTTAGAGGATCACTTAGTTGCCCATCCGTCCGTCTATTAAGACCCTTATCAGGAACGCGTGAATATATCCCGTTGAAATTAAAATTTCCTGTAACACAAGTTAAGGGTAAAATCTGAAAAACCGAAAATTTCAAGGAATTCGGGTCCAAATTTTAAAGTGAGGCGACTGTATCATGCGCGTTATCGTATGAAAGGGCTTCATTAGCACAAGCTAAACCAGATTTTTTATCATTTTTGCGACGTCTATTTTTCGTTTCGTTTTTTTTTTATTATTTTGCGACCATAAACTTATTTGCAGACAAACTGACAGTTTTCCAACGGCAAAGTTAAGTTTGTTCGACACTCGATTCCCGTGACGGACGAACTATTTACATACCTACAAGTTTGTACGGAAACCTCGGTGTGCGAGTCCGAGTCGCACTTGACCGGTTTTTTTTAAAGTCGTATTTTATTTTCTTGTGCATTACGAGCACCTTATACAGATACCTTTGATAGGTAGTAGGTGTATATTACGACTAACTATTTCTTTATTAAAACTTCATGCACAAAGGTAAAAAGGCGGATTTAAGACCTTTGGCATTCTTTACCAGTCAACCATGGGTTGTAAGATTACATGGCGGGTGCATCGTTAATCTGCGTTATTGTAACTACTTCTTTTTCGTTGATCACTACCTCTCTCCTTGAGTGCAACTCAGTATACTTATGGTATTATTATGTATGTATTATATGTATTTTGTTAGTTATGTATTGTATGTATTACGTCAATAATACAACATGGAGTACTTGCGTCATATTATTTCCTTTTCTGTCAAATTCATCCAAAGGTTGTCTGTAAAAGATCGCTTTTATCGAATAGACCGCCCATTGTCATACCCTGTTAATTCTTAAGCTCCTACTGTAATTTGTTATGGTGTACAGGGTTTATCTATCTAGTTTTTATTTTTTAAAGTCTAACTTTAATTATTAGTGACAAAGAAGATGGCGCGGCAATGTTTGGGCTCTGTTCAAGAAAGCTACCTATCTCTTCTTGGCTTCGCTTTTAACAAAGTGGTCGTGGTCACTACTATGAGTTCTGTTCAATCGCTAGTATTGATATAACTCGCCTCACGATCTTTCGCCATCTGGTTCTGTTGGATGATAGTCTAGCGCATTCAGTTGCAGGACCTCCAGTTGCGGCTTTAACCTCATCGGTGACCTCCCGCTTAGCCTGTTCACTTCCACTCTGCCCTTTACCACCAGGCGCTCTATGGAGTCGTTATTCTGCCTCTTCAAGACAAAGCCAACCAATTTCGGTATTCGATACTGTATTAGTGCTGATAGACGCTGTTTGTTGCCGAGTTCTTGGAGTATCGAGGAGTTTGTGAGGAGGGTTATCCATGAAATACATTTTTAGAGCGTCTACTTTTTCCTTTTCCAGTTCTCGAAGTGACCGTGTCTCAGCTGCGTACAGAAATATGGGGAATAAAAATGTACGAGTGAGCCTAATATTAGTGACTTTAGTTATGTTGCCCATCTTCCGTACTTTGGACAACCTATCCATTGTAATACGCCGTTTCACCTCATCCACGTAGCTGCCGGATATATGAAGGACTGAACTACGCCACAAACGGCATATACATATATAATGAACTCCGTGTAGATGTTGAACAAGAGTGGCAAATATGGCGATACAATTTATCCCTGGCGGACACCTGCACTGGGATGAAAGCTATACGAAATGTGGCTGTCTGTTGATACTGATGCTATTCTAACAGAGAACTACATTTCGTAGAGTTCTCTAACAAGGTCCACAAGAAGTTTAGGTGTGCCCATTTCTAGTAGCGCCTTGACCTTGTATTTTTCGAAGCTCTTCACTGAAAAATTAATGCATTTTTTTAAGATGCTATTGCATACTATTTACTACCTATATATCGGCAGAGTTTGCATATATTAATATGATACCTAAAAAGAAATCGATGAAATTCATTAATTTGTGCTCGTAGTGTACAAAAATGTAAAATAAAGTAAAAACAATATAAATAGTCTTGAAAAAAAAAATTATACCTTTAGTACTACTTTTATGATATATTTTATTTTGTATTTTTCCATAGCAGCTATTAGTTCTGCTAGAAGTCATTTCAACGTTATCCATTAAGTACCAAACAGCCTGTATATAGACAACAATGTTCCTTAAAAATAATTTGTTTTGTTGGTTTCCTATTTAGTTAAACATTTATCAATTGGAACAAAAGGATATACTCCTTTGGATTAGCCAATTGTTAATCGTTTAGGATCTTGGGGAAAAGTAAAATCCTATGTTTTAAAAAAGAATAGAACGAACTACAACAAAAAAAAAAATTGCAGCGACTCCATGGTCTCTCATGGTCATCTTTGTTCTGAATATTTAGATCGTTCGTGATACTCCAAATTTTAATTGGTTATCTTATTGGTTCGGTAATTTAAAATATTAGTTTTAAATGATTAAATATAATATTAGTAGGTATAATACCGAAAATATGATATTTTACTATTTCTTCTCTCACTCTAGTAGTGGTCTTTACACGTTTTCACAATAGGAGCGCCATTGGATTATTTTTTCGTTTTGGATTTCTTTTGGTTCGGACACCGTCTTTAAGCGCAGACCCGATGTCCATTTAGTAATAGGTCAATCATTACCACTGATAAACCAATTTTTAAGTCTCACTCTTTCTAGAATGGTGGTCGGCTAAAGGTAGGTAAATGAATATTAGAGATGTTTCGATTATTCAACAATGAAGACGCCAATGATTTATTTATCCTTCCTCTAAATCTCACCATATATTTAAAATATTAAAATTAAACTCCTTAATGATGACTTGTTAAACGCATTGGCTTATGCGTTAATCGGCACATGCTTAATTAATAAATTTATATATTTAATGTGGACTCTAGGTATTATATAGAAAAATAAATGTTATTTTTTCTAACGATATCATATAATTAACATGTTATAAGAGAAGCTCCAATATAGCGTTTCCTTTTATACCTAAAGTTGGCGCAGACACGTAATTATTTCAACTATTGACCCCGAACGTTTGATACGAGTAACTCATGAATTCCAAACGGAGCCCTAATGCTGTCACTCACGGGTCCGTCTGTCTGTCGTCTGTTACAAAATTTTTCTCCGAAGAATTTTTTAACTTGCCATTGATCTTGACACTTAAATACGGAACCCTAAATGTGCGAAGTCCGACACGCACATGGCCCGGTTTTTTTTATTATTCCTTGTTTATTATTATAGGTAAATATAAATGGAGTCTTAGATAATAATTGTAAATGGTTTTATATCAAGCATGTACTCGTACCTGCAATTATTAGCAACTATAATGGTGTGTGTACGTCTGGTATTTCTTACCTATGAAGTATATTGAAGTATATTTTATTAATAATTATGATTTCGTTGGAAGTATTGGCCAATTAGTTCGATGCGCTTTTACTGTTTTAAAGGAAGTTCATGAATACCATTGCTAAAGAAATCCTGGGGACGGGATATTATGACCGGAGTCGAGCTTTTACTATACAAATTCTGGAAAAAAATACGTCAGTTGGAGCTACGAGTAGATCTGGCGAGTCGATCGGTGGTTGAACGAAATTCCGTGGTTGGCAAAAATACGGGCTGCGAAGTAGTCTGTTATATCACTCTATTAAAATGCCCTAATTGTTAACTTACTACATAGTTACTGTGAAGTCGTTGGAGGTGGGAAATGTTGACTAATCTTGTTCGTATTTGATTAAAACTACAATACTGGAGCTTGAAGAATAAAGTATAAAAGCTAATGATTTACCGATCTTCTGAGCACAGTTGCACATCTGCAACACCCTACACGCTTTCGTATAAATAGGGCCGTGCCATGACGTTTTAAATTCATCATAATTCCGGTGAGAAACACCAGGGCCCCCCCCGTGGTGTTTTAAACGATCGATAATACGTGTTTTTATTTGCGGTTTCATATTTGATCGTTTGAATTGTTCGAGCTTGATTTGTGAGGCGTAAATTATCCTCGGGTGTCCCCACTGTGAGGATCGCCCAGAAGACACGGTGGAGCACATGGTGTAGATCTGCCCCGCTTGGGCGGAGCCCCGCCATGTCCTCGTGGAGGCGATCGGTGGGTCTCCTCCTTTTGCCAAGCAGTAATGCTCGCGAAGGAGGAGGCGGAACGGGTGAGGGAGAGGTAACAACAACAGACTCTGCCTAAAGCCCTCAGCAGCAGCCGCCGCAGGAGACGTCCTGGGCGGAGCACGTCGCGAGACGATCTCCGACCACCGTAGACCCGGGCCTGCGGATGGCGAGTAGTGGGTAACTCGCCGTCCGATCAGCACCAGGCCCGAGAGTCAACGGCGCGTAGTGTTCCACGCGCGCCTCAAAGAGTTGTCAGCAAACATGATGGGGCCCGTCATTGCCGATGCCTGCCCAGGGGTTGAGGATAAATTCGAAAGAGTTACCTCGCCCCTGGGCATTCAAGGCAGGGAAGGAACAGGGGTGGGCATTAGTCAGTAAGAGTCTGACACGCCCTCTCGCTCTACCCTAGAGCTGGAGATGTCATTGGATGATTTCCCACCCCAGAAAAAAAAGGCGTAAATGATTACAAAATCTAAGTTTAGCTTCAGTCCATAAATCGTGGCTATAGTACCCACTTGCACACATAAAACGTGCACTGTTTGTCGCTTAATTACGCCATAGCACAAACCCTTATTTACTTCTCTTGCATTTGCTAACCTACACGTACGCTGCCAAATATTTCATATAATATATTTCTTAGACTACCCAAGTGTTGTTTTTTTTTACTAAACAAAGTTTTAATTAAATACTAAAATGTCTTTGACATATATAGGGACCCTGGAGTCCCGGACCTTTGGTGGGCTTACGAGGAGCCGAAGCTAACTTCCAGAGGTGCTGTTGGACATTTCAAATGGAATGGAGCACAAATCGACAAATATACCAGTATGTACTACGCAAATGCACCCACTACCCCCGGTTGGTGCAGGACTATTATCCGGTTGGTGCAAGGATATTACAAATTATAAAACCAAATTAGATATGGATTGGATCCGTAGGGTTACTATTGCCAACAGCTTGCCACAAAGCTTCCCTACGAATTGTATATATATATTGGTCAGACCCATCTATCTAAGTCAGCTTTAGTAAAGTTAAATCTACCGACACAATCTGTGCTGTCCCACTAAAAGACAAGGCCTTCCTTCTTACTTACCTTTCCTTTTAACTAATGGCTTTCATTATTTCTGACAGCTAATAAGATATCGGTTTAACAAGTTTTCTATTTACTTTTTTAGGGTCCGTAGACCTAACAAAGACAAGGAACCCTTATAGTTTTACTCTGTCCGTCTATCTGTCCGAGGCATAGCTTAGCCTTAGAAACGGTTAGTAGGTACCAGTAAGCCAAAATTTATATGGGTATACGGGTAGAAACTTTCAGCGGGGCAGTAAGGGGTAACTACTCGTACCTTAACCGTTGCAGCTACACGAAAAATGTCTTAGGAGTCTATCCATAATTTTTGGTGAAATTTTGATCCCCATGTACAGATTTTTTTTTTTAAATGTACAGTTAGCAAGAAAATGGCCATTTTACTCCAAACATTTTGTTGATGTTAATCAATCCTGTATAAAATACTGATCAAAAACTTTTAAGGGATCAACCCAGGTTGGACTACTAAAAACGTCTGAAATTGCAAAAAACTTTTTCCCTTACATTTTGTATGAAAATTTTAACTTAGTTGAGGAGAATTGCTTTTTTTTGTATGATTTTTTTGATATCAAGTGATCCTGTTTCTGATAGTGACCAATTGGACCAACCATCGGTGGAGAACTAAAAAGTCAGAAATCGCAAAAATCTTTTCTCTTACATCTTTTAAGAAGTCACTTCTAGATTCTTAACTTTTTTAACACTCCAAAGATGGTTGGTCCAAAAGAAGTTTTTGATCAGTATTATAAACAGGATCGATTAACATCAATTTTTGTTTTGTGTAAAATGTTTATACAAAATGTATGGAAAAAGTTTTTTTGCAATTTCTGACGTTTTAGTACTCCAACCTGGGTTGGCCCCATAGAAGTTATTAATCAGTACTAGAAACAGTATGGATTGGCATCAAAAAAATGTTTTGTGTAAAATGGCCATTTTCTTGGTAACTTTTTTTTTAAATCTGTGAATGGGGATCAAATTTCACACAAAAATAGGGATATCTCCTAAGACCCTCTTCGTGTAACTGCAAGGGTTAAGGTAGTTCCCCTTACTACCCCGCTGAAAGTGTCCATCCTGTGTAACGAAAACGATTTTTTTTTGTTTTAGTTCAAAACATAATAAGAGCACAACAACAAAACTCTGTCACTTAAGAGGCCGTACACGAAATTTTGGCCGATTTCACTGTTTACGTGATTTCACAGATGTGATTTTACAGTTAAAATAATGCATTTCTTTAAGTTTTAATGCACAATATGAAAGAACATTTCAATTATGATCTAATGAATGAGCTAGATTCGAAGTTTGCGTTGCGTATTATAAGTCGAGATTTAGGTTGTTTAAAAGATTTTTTATTACCAAATTTTTGTAATTTTTATATGTTTTTCTCAAGAAATGGACTGATGGTGAACTGAAGTTTATTTTTTGCTGTTTTAATTTTATGAACGTTTTAAATAGCCAAAATTAAAAGTAATTCTTGGCCATTTTAGAAAAAAGGGGAAATTTTTTTTAACTCAAATTTTTTATATAAAAGTGGTAAAATTTATAATTTTATTTATAGAAATAACTTAAAAGATATATATACAAACTAACAATAATACCTAACATGTACAAATGCGTATGAAAAAAGAACTCACTGGGCATCAAAAAATTCATCCACATCGCTGTCAATGGAAAAAGTGCCCAGAACGCTAGCAGCATTGCCACGTTGAATAGCAATGCTGATTCGTTGGCCAAAGAAAAGCCCAGCCCTCTGGTCACGTGAAGAGTCGACTAACAGCTTGCTGATATGCCGGAAAACTCGATGAGCACTCGGACCCCATGGCCCTAGTGTTTCAACCCCAAACGGCTCAAACATGTAACTCCCTATAAGGTTGTTATATTTGCGCCGTTTGAGGTTTTCTGCACCTGCAGCAGCCGCCCCAGCACAGCCTGCCGTGCTAAGAAGATGGGATGGCGCAAGGGTGTCGACACATGTTGCATCCCACACCAAAGGCCTACCCAACTTCCAAGGCATTATGGTCATTCCGTCTGGCCTCTTCCCATCGTCACGTGCTAAGCCATTGGGTTCTAAAACAGCTGGCACCCCGGCGGTGACAAGAGCCCGACGGATGATGTCATTAATGCTGGCGTGCCGTGCTATCCGACCAACACTCCTACCGCAGGATAGGCCGTGGTGTCCGAGGCGGTCGACTGCTTCACCGCATTGACAACAGGGGTGGGTTTTAGTAAGTAAAAGTCTGACACGCCCTCCCGCTCCACCCAGAGCGGGAGAAGTCATTGGGTGATTTCCCAACCCTATAAAAAAGGGTGTCTACTCTAAATAAGAAACTTTGTTTTTTTTTGTAGTTAGATAGTTTATAATGCAAATTAATTGCTAATAAAATCATATTTAATCATTATTATTATTTATGTGTTATAATGAGTCCCATTGGTTGTACGAGTCAAATATTAATATTGTAGGAACCTAATTAAATGACGTCACTGACATTGGCATTTGAAAAAGAAATCAGAATACGTATATTAACAGTGCTATTTTTGTCAAAAATAAGTCTTATACAAATAAAAATACATTTCATATAAACCTAGTATAATTCTTTATCTGGCTTATATGAAAGGGAACCAGGGAAACTCCCTCTTTTTTTTCGAAAGTCGGTTAATGAAAATTAACCGACTTTCGAAAAAAAGAGGAGGTTCTATGTTCGACTGTATGTGTTTTTTTTTAATGTATGTCCGCCGATTTCTTCGTCAGTTGTGGACCGATTTTGAAAATTATATTTTTATCCGAAAGAATATACTCCCGAAGTGGTCCCATATAAATTTTATCGAAATTGCTTCAGCGCTTTCAACAAAAAACTGAACAAAAACAAAAAATACGTGTACCTCGATGACGTTTTTGTTTTCTCGAATTAGGAGTATGTTTAAATTCTACGTTCCATGTTATTGGGGTTTTTAGTTCTGGGGTATAACAACTAAAAAGAGAAAAATAAAAAACTTTTTACAAAAAAAATCAACGACTTCCAAAAAAACTACTTTTATTACACTAAAAATTAAAAAATAACTTTAATTTCAGAAGTCGGTGTCAAATAACGAAGAAATAAAATACAAACACCGACTTCCCCAATTGAAGTTATTTTTTAATTTTTAGTGTAATAAAAGTACCTTTTTTGGAAGTCGTATGTTTTATTTTTTTTCAATATTTAATTTCTCACTTAAATCGGTCGGTTTTGTAGTGCTGCAAATACTCAAATTTAGGTCCAATGCTTCCTCATGGCTTCCGTTTTGATACTATAGACGCTTCTAAAATTAATAAAAATAATATTATTAACACATTTTAAAAAATACTTTTAAATTATCCGTAAAAATTCATTTACATCACTATTTAACGTATCCAAGATAGCAATACGGTTAATACAAAAGTTGTGTAGTGATGCAAGTAAAATTATGGACAAACTGTGCATAATTTAGTTTATAAAATTAGTTAGAATCAATTAGATTAAAATACAATTTATCATTACAATCTAAAATATTAATTTGATTCTTACTTTTGTTGTTTTCGGTGTATTGATTTTTCTGCGCTTTTTTTTCTATTAAATCGATCTCTAATGGATGTCGTGAACGCTTCATGATTATTTAGTTGATAACAATGTCTCTAAATACAGATAAAACCCTGATAAACGTACGTAATTCGTAATAAGTGAGTAAGTGAACTGAAGCTCGTTGTACTTACACCAGTGTAAGATGTGCGCGCTGTAACGTCGCCGGGCGCATACTGGGATGGGGGTCATTTGCACCCGCGTGCCCCGTAGATCGCAACTACGTATAGTGGTGCAAGTAACTTACATCAGTGTTGACAGTTGTTTACCTTAAAATAATGTCACTTACACCAGTTTACATGTTTATATCTTCGAAACTAATTGATATTAATAAAGAAATAATTCAGAATACAAAATATAGTTTATTTTATGACTTTTGATGCAATAAAACATTTTTCGTCATTTTACGGGTTACACCAGTATAGGTAGGACCCGTCGATTAGTTAGATAACTAGTAAATAGGTCCAATGGTCTGGCCTGTTGGTCTAGTGGTTAGTGACCCTGACTGCTATGCCGGAGGTCGTGGGTTCGATTCCCACCCAGGACAAATATTTGTGTAATGAGCACGATCATTTGTTCTGTGTCTGGGTGTAATTTATCTATAATATGTATCATCATTCTCCTGCCCTTATCCCAATTTATTTGGGGTCGGCGCAACATGTCTTTTTCTTCCATACTCCTCTATTAGTCGTCATCTCTGTAGTCACCCCCTTTTTACCCATATCCTCTTTCACACAGTCCAACCATCTTTTCTTTGGCCTTCCCCTACTCTTATAGCCATCCACATCCATACACAAGACTTTCCTCACGACATTTTCTTCATTCCTCCGCATCACATGCCCATACCACGACAACCGATTTCCACACAATTTTTCAGTCAGCGGTGCCACTTTCAGACTTCCTCTTATATACTCATTCCTAATTCTATCCATGCGCGTAACACCACACATCGCTCTTAGCATTCTCATCTCAGCTACATGCAATTGCTTTTCATTCATCCCTTTTGTGGCCCAACATTCTGAACCATACAAGACAGCAGGTCTGACCATTGTTTTATAAATCTTCCCCTTAAGTTTTAGGGGAATGCGGGAGTCACAGATAGTCCCGGTGACCTGCCGCCATTTCATCCATCCAATGTTAATTCTGTGCTTAACAGTCCGATCTATTTCGCCATCGCTTTGCACGAGTGAACCGAGATACCGAAAATCGGAGCAGCCTGGGAGAAGCGCGCCATCTAGCACTACAGCTTCAGAACTGGAGAGACCGCCGAAATCGCAGAACATGTATTCAGTTTTGGTTCTGCTGATTTTCAAGCCAACTTTCTCTAGCTTCTGTTGCCACTTCTCCAATCTGCTCTGGATCTCAGGTCCATCTTCACTGACCAGAACAATGTCGTCGGCAAACAGCATGCACTACAGCCACACTGAACTCATCGGTGTTGCCAGCAGCCGACCGGACGTAGGTACTAGATTGTCTGTACATAGCACGAATCAACTCAACATACTTCCCAGGCAAACCTTTCTCTTTCAAGGCCCACCACAACACATCCCGAGGTACCCTATCATACGCTTATACGCGATCTATAATATGTATGTATTTAGAAATATATAAGTATGTTTATCAGCTGTCTAGTACCCATAACACAAGCTCTGCTTAGCTTGGGACTAGATGGCGTTGTGTGATAGTTGTGGAATATTATATTATTATTATTATATTCTTAAGGACCAGAAGCGGTTATTATTTAAATGAAAATAAATGACTCATCAACCAAGAAAGTTTTATTGCTTAAAAACGTTTTACAATAACAAGTACATTCCTACTTCTACAACATTATAAACACGATCTTTGAATAACATTATAACGACTCTAAAATACGTCAGTCGCGTCCGGAGCCAAACGAAGAAGAGCCCGTTGACAGCGCGCCATGCATTTTTATACACTTCCACTCGTTGCGGGTAGGTTGGAAGGGGAATATCTAACACGGCCGTTCCTGATAGCGTGACGTCCTCGACCGCAACTTCATTCCCATCAGATCCATCTGTCACAACCTGGCCATCATCATTATTTTGACCGTCATCATTATCTGAAAATACATAAGAGTAGATGAGTAATTAAATAACATGACCACTATGGTTTGAAGCTTATTCAGCCTGAAGTAGTTTCATAAGTAAGGATTCACGAATTTGTCCAATGTTCCAGGCGCAAGCGTGCAGTCAAGCGCCAGCAACAAGGACCATCAATAGTGATTTTTAAAGTTGAAACAGCTTCAAACCCAAGACATTCAGTGCATAGCTAATGATAGAATCCGGATTTCCATCACTCGCAATACATTGTTATCGACAGAGGCCCAAACGTTCGCTTGTCGTTTTCACGAATAGATAGTAGAGGCCCAAAGGTTATGCTTACTATGAATTTGTGACACATTGCGTCATTGAGACAGAGGCCCAAAAGTTCTGCATGTCTCCACCATGACCGCAAAACAGAGCAGAGGCCCAAACGTTAGCATGCTCATCAATGTAACCACGACAGAGGCCCCACGAAGGCTCGTCGTCACTTACCAACCACGTCATAAAGACAGAGGCATAGAGTCCGCATGTCTCTCATATGCCCGCGGTACTGAGCAATGCATCATGAAGACACAGGCATCAAGTCATCATCTCTCCACGGAGCGCAAACCATGCGCACCACGCAGCGCAGCACAGCACACCATATAGTGCATTCCATGCGCACCATGAAGCGCCTCACTGCGCACCGCGGAGCGCACTCCCAGCGCCTCATTGCGCACCACGGAGCGCACACCATGCGCATCACATGGCGCACGCCATGCGCATCACGACGCGGGCCACTGCGCATGACACAGCGGATGCAGGCAAGCACCAGCACCTCACACGCAGCAACTGCACATCTCGTCTGCACTATCCTGAAACAGGTCCAATCCGAGGCACGGAGAAGTCTCGGTATGTAATAATTCAGTCACCCATCCACGGACCAACCCCTTCAAGGGTTGCTCAACCTTGAAAGTTGACCAGTGGACACTGTGTGTGTGTTCCATGGGACACTGGTAACAAATATTGCTAAAACCGGTTCGTTAGTCAAGCAGTTTATGTATGTGGGTAGTCGCGAGCATACTGCTCAGCGGCACGCAAAATAGGTTTACCCTTCCTCAGCAGGCTTGATATGCTTGCTGTCTTAAGAGGCATGGCCTGCAATTTAACAGCGAAAATAGCTTGCAAGCCCCAGAAACTACAGGACCGGTAACGTTAGTAGGTTCCGATGATCGAAAGAGAGTATTCACTTTCCCTGGGCTCGGCCGTACCTGACCATGTACAATCAGTCGCCCCTGGTAACTACTGACTTACCTTCCCGACAAAGGAATTTTAAACCCACCAGAGTTAAAACTTCAACAGGTAGGTAGTTTTCAACTTAAAAAGTGTAGCCGCTTAAAACTTGAACATTGTTTGCAATCAGGGATTCGTTCAACCGTAATGGATGAAAATAACTGTCTTTCGGTATTTGAATGCAACAGACGTTCACCAATTGATACTCGGTAACTTACGCTCAATAACTTCTAACCTCATAAGAATTCGACCAAGAGCACCGTCACACAAGTCGTCAAGTTTTGCAATATCTACTTTTCAATACTTTTGAACATGCGACCAATTATTAAGTAAAAAATAATTACGGCCCTAGGGGGTACCTAGGGCCGTAACAATGCGGTGAGCGAGCGGGCGTAACGCACTCTTGTGATTTATTTTTAAACCTAAACGTCTAAGTCGAATATGTTTCAAATTACACTATTTGCGTAACAAAAATAGAACAAAGATTTTAAAAATGTTGAAAAATTAACAAGCATGGGCCTTCTTCTAGTGCAAGATTAGCAATCCTCGCTTTTTATTTTTACTTGGCTTGCGACCGTGACCCCCCAAGCAAAACTTTAGAACCCCCGGGCCTGGGGTCGCGAGTCGTGACCTACAGTTTGAAAAACACTGATCTACAAGAACGAGGTCTGCCACGAGTTCTACGCAAAACACTGCCGCTTATACGATCTGTCGCTATGGTCTATCAATCTATTTTGAGGGTAGTGCGTGATAAAAAGTGGCGTGTAGTTATAACTATCGCGGCGCGATTCGTAAGAACTAAGACTAGCACATTGTCGCTCCTACGACTTCTTACATCCTCTGAACCGAGACACGCTCTCGACACTTTATATGGAAACAAAACTTACTAACGGTTGACAAGTCAGCACTTTACAAGTACAACACTTCACTTTAACGTTCTCTTTGACTGGATAAAATAACCAAGCACTTAGGTATTTAGATGGCAAAAACGGCTTAGAACGCGTGGTTATCCCACTTCTGATCTTAAGGACCAGAAGCGGTTATTATTTAAATGAAAATAAATGACTCATCAACCAAGAAAGTTTTATTGCTTAAAAACGTTTTACAATAACAAGTACATTCCTACTTCTACAACATTATAAACACGATCTTTGAATAACATTATAACGACTCTAAAATACGTCAGTCGCGTCCGGAGCCAAACGAAGAAGAGCCCGTTGACAGCGCGCCATGCATTTTTATACACTTCCACTCGTTGCGGGTAGGTTGGAAGGGGAATATCTAACACGGCCGTTCCTGATAGCGTGACGTCCTCGACCGCAACTTCATTCCCATCAGATCCATCTGTCACAACCTGGCCATCATCATTATTTTGACCGTCATCATTATCTGAAAATACATAAGAGTAGATGAGTAATTAAATAACATGACCACTATGGTTTGAAGCTTATTCAGCCTGAAGTAGTTTCATAAGTAAGGATTCACGAATTTGTCCAATGTTCCAGGCGCAAGCGTGCAGTCAAGCGCCAGCAACAAGGACCATCAATAGTGATTTTTAAAGTTGAAACAGCTTCAAACCCAAGACATTCAGTGCATAGCTAATGATAGAATCCGGATTTCCATCACTCGCAATACATTGTTATCGACAGAGGCCCAAACGTTCGCTTGTCGTTTTCACGAATAGATAGTAGAGGCCCAAAGGTTATGCTTACTATGAATTTGTGACACATTGCGTCATTGAGACAGAGGCCCAAAAGTTCTGCATGTCTCCACCATGACCGCAAAACAGAGCAGAGGCCCAAACGTTAGCATGCTCATCAATGTAACCACGACAGAGGCCCCACGAAGGCTCGTCGTCACTTACCAACCACGTCATAAAGACAGAGGCATAGAGTCCGCATGTCTCTCATATGCCCGCGGTACTGAGCAATGCATCATGAAGACACAGGCATCAAGTCATCATCTCTCCACGGAGCGCAAACCATGCGCACCACGCAGCGCAGCACAGCACACCATATAGTGCATTCCATGCGCACCATGAAGCGCCTCACTGCGCACCGCGGAGCGCACTCCCAGCGCCTCATTGCGCACCACGGAGCGCACACCATGCGCATCACGTGGCGCACGCCATGCGCATCACGACGCGGGCCACTGCGCATGACACAGCGGATGCAGGCAAGCACCAGCACCTCACACGCAGCAACTGCACATCTCGTCTGCACTATCCTGAAACAGGTCCAATCCGAGGCACGGAGAAGTCTCGGTATGTAATAATTCAGTCACCCATCCACGGACCAACCCCTTCAAGGGTTGCTCAACCTTGAAAGTTGACCAGTGGACACTGTGTGTGTGTTCCATGGGACACTGGTAACAAATATTGCTAAAACCGGTTCGTTAGTCAAGCAGTTTATGTATGTGGGTAGTCGCGAGCATACTGCTCAGCGGCACGCAAAATAGGTTTACCCTTCCTCAGCAGGCTTGATATGCTTGCTGTCTTAAGAGGCATGGCCTGCAATTTAACAGCGAAAATAGCTTGCAAGCCCCAGAAACTACAGGACCGGTAACGTTAGTAGGTTCCGATGATCGAAGGAGAGTATTCACTTTCCCTGGGCTCGGCCGTACCTGACCATGTACAATCAGTCGCCCCTGGTAACTACTGACTTACCTTCCCGATAAAGGAATTTTAAACCCACCAGAGTTAAAACTTCAACAGGTAGGTAGTTTTCAACTTAAAAAGTGTAGCCGCTTAAAACTTGAACATTGTTTGCAATCAGGGATTCGTTCAACCGTAATGGATGAAAATAACTGTCTTTCGGTATTTGAATGCAACAGACGTTCACCAATTGATACTCGGTAACTTACGCTCAATAACTTCTAACCTCATAAGAATTCGACCAAGAGCACCGTCACACAAGTCGTCAAGTTTTGCAATATCTACTTTTCAATACTTTTGAACATGCGACCAATTATTAAGTAAAAAATAATTACGGCCCTAGGGGGTACCTAGGGCCGTAACAATGCGGTGAGCGAGCGGGCGTAACGCACTCTTGTGATTTATTTTTAAACCTAAACGTCTAAGTCGAATATGTTTCAAATTACACTATTTGCGTAACAAAAATAGAACAAAGATTTTAAAAATGTTGAAAAATTAACAAGCATGGGCCTTCTTCTAGTGCAAGATTAGCAATCCTCGCTTTTTATTTTTACTTGGCTTGCGACCGTGACCCCCCAAGCAAAACTTTAGAACCCCCGGGCCTGGGGTCGCGAGTCGTGACCTACAGTTTGAAAAACACTGATCTACAAGAACGAGGTCTGCCACGAGTTCTACGCAAAACACTGCCGCTTATACGATCTGTCGCTATGGTCTATCAATCTATTTTGAGGGTAGTGCGTGATAAAAAGTGGCGTGTAGTTATAACTATCGCGGCGCGATTCGTAAGAACTAAGACTAGCACATTGTCGCTCCTACGACTTCTTACATCCTCTGAACCGAGACACGCTCTCGACACTTTATATGGAAACAAAACTTACTAACGGTTGACAAGTCAGCACTTTACAAGTACAACACTTCACTTTAACGTTCTCTTTGACTGGATAAAATAACCAAGCACTTAGGTATTTAGATGGCAAAAACGGCTTAGAACGCGTGGTTATCCCACTTCTGATCTTAAGGACCAGAAGCGGTTATTATTTAAATGAAAATAAATGACTCATCAACCAAGAAAGTTTTATTGCTTAAAAACGTTTTACAATAACAAGTACATTCCTACTTCTACAACATTATAAACACGATCTTTGAATAACATTATAACGACTCTAAAATACGTCAGTCGCGTCCGGAGCCAAACGAAGAAGAGCCCGTTGACAGCGCGCCATGCATTTTTATACACTTCCACTCGTTGCGGGTAGGTTGGAAGGGGAATATCTAACAATATATTAATGGTTTGCCACGAATACCTATAATTAACATCTTTTTTAATAGATCTGGGATAGACACAGCGTCAAAAGCTTTTGCAAGGTCCAAGAAGATACCGATACATTTAAGTTTACTATCCAGTGCCCTAACCACGGTTTCAGTGAGAGTTCTAAGAGCGTCCTCCGCAGATTTTCCGGCAATAAACCCATATTGGTTGCTCGATAATATTTCATATTTCATTAGGTATTTTGTCAATCTTTTACTAATGAGCTTTTCAAGAATCTTGGACATCGCTGGGAGAACCGATTTATGTTGGTAATTATTGGCACTATCTCTATCCCCTGCCTTATGTATAGGATGTATGAGTGCGGTTTTAAAAGTTCTGGAAAGATTCCCGTTTGGAAGCTCAGATTACAAATGAATGTTATGATAGTTAAGACAGGGCTTGCAGCTTTGAGCAATTTGTTGGTGATTCCGTCAAATCCTACGGCAGAGTCATCTTTTAGATTCATTATAATTGCCTGTACTTCTGCTTCATCTGTATCCAATAGGGCAAATGTGTTTGCTAAATGACGGCAGTGGTTTGAAACGATGTGTCATTACTGTGTGGTATGACCTCCGCTAAGTTTTTACCAACACTGGCAAAATAATCGTTAATGATATTAACTGACTCCTGGGGATCTTGGCTTACATTAAGAGGCCTCTTACAGTCCACTAGCGCCGCCAATCGAAAAAATTTCATAACTCATAAATAGAATCAAAAATACAAAATATGTTATATTATTAGTGTGGAAAAGGCAATAACGTAATTGTATAACACCTTATCAACACTTGAAATATAGCTGTTTAGCTAAATCGTGCATTCAAAACATAAACGGCCGTTTTTGTTACAAAGTGGTGGGCTGTTTTGGGTAAGTTATTTGTGTTTCTTGAGTATTTGTATGTGTTTTTAGTGCTCGTTGATAATTCAATGTGTGGATGTTTTTTACATATTTGTTCTGCCTATTTGAGTTAATGCAATTATAAAATAGAACTAAAGAATATTATTTATCAAACAGAAAACAGGTAATCATAAAGTTAATTGGGTACGTAATTAAATCTATAGTAAACATTAGAATATAAATAATGTTTGGGCAATCTAGTCACTTGAGTTCTTTTAGTGTTTCCAATTGGCTTTCTCACCTGATAACCTTGTGGAGGTCTCCTCCTTTTTTCCGTAAATATATTTTGCCGTTTGCTGTCCACGCGAATGAATAATTTTCGTTCTTCGCAAATTCACGGGTCAGATAAAAGCCTCTTAACATTGAATGTTAAGTGCTCAGATAGTTATATAAGTTTTTTTTTTTATGGGTTGGGAAATCATCCAATGACTTCTGCCGCTCTGAGTGGAGATCGAGGTCGTGTCAGACTCTTACTAACTAAAACCTACCCCTGTTCCTTCCCTGCCTGAGTGCCCAGGGGTGCGGTAACTCATTTTCAGAATTTATCCGCTACCCCTAGGCATGCAGGCACCGGCCACGATGGGCCCCGTCAGTGGTGGCTGACTACATCTCTTTGAGGCGCGCGTGGAACACTACGCGCCGTCGACTCATGGGCCTGGTGCTGATCGGACGGCTAGCTACCCACTGCTTGCCGTCCGCAGGCCCGGGTCTACGGTGGAGTTATATAGGTTTAGAATTTAATTGCTATCAATACATGATGTATTTAGGGTGTTAGGTTTGTGTTTTAGGTTATATCCTTTAACTGCTTTCAGTATATTTGTTTTCACATGCAGTGTAGTAACATCAATAATGACGACGGAGCTCTGCTTAGATTTGTTTGATAAGCGATAGATGTCTCTTATGTTGTTTTGTTCTATTTTGGCATTTATTGTCTTACTGATGTTCAATACCCCCTGTATGAGATCAATTCTAGATTCATTTAATTTCTGAGACAAGTTTCTTATCTCTATTTTATAAAGACACGATAGGCGTTCAAGTTCTTCAATTCTATTTTCCAAATTTTGTATTTTATCATGCTGATCTTTCTTTGTCTTCTCCATGTTCTCTACTTTCACTTACATGTCGTCGTACTGTTTGCTAACAAATCCAATCAATCTTTTGATTTCTTCGTTCGCTTCTTGCATATCTGCGAAGGTTTTTTGCAGCTATGCGTAGCATACAGAAAGACGCGCGTAATACGGGACAGAAAAAAAGGCAATTTTTATATTCGTAGTGAGATATTCGTAGCGCATAGGCTCGTCGTAGCAGATACGTCGTAGCGCGTAGCACAGAGAAAAAAAATCTGATGTAGACTCACCGCCTATGCGCCGCCGTGTAGCAGATGGAATATTCGTCACGCACACTATCGTTGCCGTAGCATAGCCGTTCACTCAATGTATTGCCAATACAGTGGGCGCGAGTTCAATCCTCAGTCAAACAGCACCCCCAAGAGACGGAGCGATTACGCAGTTCCTCACGAGAAGAAGCAGAAATTGAAATTTGGTGGAATGGCCAATAGGAATTAAGCAGAACTTTAAATTTTAAAATATTGTATACGGAGTGACACACGCTTGCTCTCAGCGGCGGCCAACGCACGAATGTAATGGTAGTATACAGGGTGTAAAAAGACACATCACAAAGCCGTTAACTACGCATACTGTACGTCTAACAAAGTAGTTTTGCGCAAAAGTTATTGCTGGAAAACGACTTATTTTTAGGTATGAAAAAAAAACTATTTTATATTGCGAGCAATTTAACGCGAACCGAGGCAAGTGTAGTTAAACCCCGCCCCTTCATTCTAACCCCCTGCCTACAGCTACCAGCGGTGCGAATTGCGGCGCGGCGAGAGGCGCGAAAAGCGGTGAGCGGCGTAAACAAATGCAGGAAATTGTATGTAGTATGCCACAGCTACCGGCGCTGCGAATTGCGGCGCGATCAGCGGCGCTGTGTGAGTCGAGCGGCACGCAGTGGCGGCGTGCGGCGCGATGAGCAAATGAAACAAAAAAAATGTACTAGCGAGTATAAAGGCGGCCACAACTCAGTGCGGCGCACACGGCGGCAAACGGTTGACGCATTCGACACCGCGCGACCGAAACAAAATTTTGTTTATATCGCGTTGAGTCAATTATAATAATGAATATGGAACAATTTATAAGTGAATATATTTTTTTTAAACTTTGCCCCATACTAGGAATTACTCCTGTATCGTAGGTGCATTCACAAACAATTAAACTCACATACACAAGACACCCAGAGCCGGAACAACTATCTGTAGGCCATACAAATATTTGTTCCGTGCGGGGATCGAACCCGCGACACGCAGCGCAGCAGCCGAACGTTCAACCACTACGCTAATCGTGCCGTCAAATATTATTAAATACCTACTTAGTAAACCTACTATATGGATGTTGAAACATCCTCAACATAAGTACAGACATATTGAATGACGAAAAAAACAACAATTTCCTAGTAATAGTGGCAAGTAAGTAGGTATTTATTACTTATCTAAGTTACATTTGACTGAAAGATATCTTGAGCGAAAAACGCACTTGTTTCAATACAATACCGTGAGTGTCACTTTCGATAGCGGCACTTTTTTACGTTCTAAATACATCCACAGCTGACGCCTGCCGCACCTCTCGCCTCGCCACAATTCGCACAGCCAAGCCGTAAAGCAGCAACAGCGCGCGGTGTCTGCGCGCGGTCTGCCACGCTGTTTTTTTTTTTTGAATTTTCTCTTTTTTTTTTTGTTTGGTAAAAACTTAAGTAATAACACTTTGAATTCCATTTCACAAAAAGTAAAAAAAAAATAGCGACCTTGACCTTCAATATCTATAGCACCAGTGGATTCCCAGGTATGGTCTAGTGGAAAAAAAATATCTAAATAATGGGTAGAATAGGTGGCTTTCGGCTTCGAAAACTGTCTTTTGAACCAGTCTTACCAAGGGGTATCGTATTACCCACCAACTGGGTTGTGCAGGTCAGATATACAGTCGCTCCATATAAAATACTGGTATTCAGCTGCATCCGGTTAGACTGAAAGCCGACCCCAAGATTGTTGTGAAAAAGCTAGGCAGACTGATATAAGGAATTTGGAAGGACAACTATAACGGTTAAGTTAGCTAGTTTAAAAGTAATGATCGCGCAACTTATAAAATGTACCGACTCGGAAAATTTTGCACAAAACTACTTAGATGAAGTTGTTACTTGTGTTAAACGGGTAGTAAACGTATAAAGTCATGGAAAAATAAAATTATAACATACATACATAACGTCATGACTTTTCTCTCAAACGGGGTACTCAGAGTCCCCAAACATAAACGCTTGGGTGTTCCAAACATTGAAAGCTCTAAAGCAATGATGTCGGATGTTATAACTCAATCAGTTACCATCGTCCTATGTGGGCCCATTTTTAAACGCTGGCCGTTAAACCGTGAACTCAATGAAAATGATTATAGTAATTAACATAAAGCCTCCTGATACGTACGCATGTTGTAACGGGTGACCACGGAAACCTACACTGCGCACGTGGCCTGATACGTACTTGTCCGGTTTTTATTTTGTTTGTATTTCTAAGCACTTATTGCCATCTGATTGAGATTAAAGCTGGTCTGAAAATGCAGTCAGAAATTTACCAAAATAACTCCTCAACCAAACCAGAAATCGCCATAGTTCTCGGGCTTGTTAAATTCGTCGTCTTCGTGTTGTCGTTTGTTTTGATTTGGTCTTATTAGAAATATGTTGACAAGCTAGTCCAAGATGGTGACGGAAGATCGCCAAGGAGAGTTCCTTTGGCGAACTTCCGTCCGTATACACTCTACTCTTTATTTGTACACAGTTACATAAAAAATAGAGAGAGAGAGAGAGTTTTGAAACATCAACTCATCACTCGTGCTTAAAAATGTATATTGTTATAACATGAATTTGCTATTGGCATTCCAGATCAAATGTATCGAACTAATTAGCCCATATTCAAAATCAGATATTCCATAAATAAAGACTTAGTTTATATCTATAGACACGATCACAGTTGCTAAATGAGATCGAATATATTGCGTTATCAGATCTTTAGAGATTACAATATAGCTTATAGTATGTGATATTATCAGAACGTCATTTAATTAGTGTCACATTTGCGTTTGAGCAGATGCTTGCTGCGAGACGAGAAGAAAACTTATTACGACAGTTCATGCTAAACGCAAGTGCGATATTGGAACTAGAAATCTTTTTAATACTTTAGCTACCAAGGAATTAGTTTTATTTTTTGCACATGTCCTTAAACATTCCCGAGCATGATAATTTTGTGATTTTGATGTTTATTGTTATACTTTTAAATACATGCCCCTAAATTATAGAACTTAACACAGTTCAGTTTTAAATGTTTTCTAAATATAAGATATGATGTAGGTACCTATACCTTTTTCTTGTAAGTATGCGAAGACCGGATTTTGAAAACCTAATACCTTTTTCGTAATTTTTAATATCAATTTTTTTTTTATAAAAGCTTTGCTTCGCCTAATTTTATGACGGAAATTAAGTAACTTTTGTTTCTAAGTTTTAAAATATCTGCTTATATAACAAATAACGACAATGAAATGAGACATTTCAGGATCGTGAAAGGATTTCCACCAGTGTCACCATTCATTGGAGTGAGCCCGACTCTCTGTTATTTACTAAAAGAGAAGAAGCCGCTATGCTGCTTGCAGTTGGCACAAGTTTGTGAACACTGTGCTTATAGAAACGCTAAAGAATACCAATGGCAAAACAAAACCATAATTCTTGCTGCTGATTATGCATCGAATGGGATATATAACTTCATTATTCCTCTGCGAGCTCATTTTAGATCGAAGACTTCACTAAACCCTATCATTCTACTTTTGGAACGCAGACCAGACGTAGCATTTTTAGATGCAATTTCATATTTTCCTTTAGTGTACTGGATGCTAGGTAGCATCGATTGGTTAGTACCCAGTGTGAATATATCAATAAATCTTTTTAGCTTAGGTATAATATTATATAATTATTTTTTACTTTTCTTTTTAGCTTAGATGACCTGTTACGTGCAGGAATTACTCTGGCAGAAAATGTGGTTGTTGTTAACAAAGAGTTATCTAATTCTGCTGAAGAAGACAGTTTGGCAGATTGCAATACAATAGTGGCTGTACAGACTATGTTCAAGTAATGGTTTTTAATAATTTAACGGCGTTGCAACAAGGCGAATTATGATTGTTATATACTTTTTTGCTTCAGTGAATTATCATTATTTATACGAAGTCTAATCTCTGCTCAGCGAACATAAACATAGACTTTCATTGTATTTCTACACGGTGCGAGTTACTTGAGCATGCCGCTTGAGCGAGTTATCCGCACTAGTTTTACACGGTGGATCAGAGCTGCATACTGCGCAAAAGCCTGAACATACGCATGATTGACGCGCCGTGTAGAAGTACGATAAGTCTAATACAAGTGCGTACTTAGTATCAATCAAAAAATTTTTTATTTTCAGATTTTTTCCATCAATTAAGTCAATAACAGAGTTATCACAATCATCAAATATGCGATTTATGCAATTTCGTGCTCATGACAAGTATGCCTTACACCTTTCAAAAATGGAAAAGGTATCTATTATTTCTAATTCAAATTTTGGATGTTAAAGTAGTCCATTTTTATGAAACAGTTTCTGGTTCCATAATACTTTTGTTTTTTTATATTTTTTTTTAGCGGGAGAAGGAACGTGGCTCGCACATCTCTTACATGTTTCGACTTCCGTTTGCTGCGGGCTCTGTATTCTCAGCCTCAATGCTTGACACATTGCTCTATCAAGCGTTTGTGAAGGATTATGTAATAACCTTTGTGCGGCTATTACTGGGTATTGATCAGGCTCCAGGATCAGGATTTCTAACATCGGTAAGTTTAAAAGCTTTTTTAAGTACCGATTGGGCTGTGCTCCATATAAATAAACTTTAGCGAATTTCCTTTTGAAATAATAATATATTTTGACGTCATTACTTCATGCGTAGTCATTTTATCAGCGAAATATTGCGAAAGATTCTAGCCATTTAATTAAAACTGTGTTTTAATCAAACATAAACAGGCGTTTTTTTTATATTCAACTTGGACTTCTAACAGATGAAAATCTCAAAAGAAGACATGTGGATACGAACATACGGTCGATTGTACCAAAAATTGTGTTCCACTACATGCGAAATTCCGATCGGAATTTATCGCACACAGGATACGACATTAGCCGATGCATCTCACCACGTGAGTATGTCGCCAAGGACACCAACAAACTGGTTTTGGTCACGCCTCGCGAGAATGCGACCATCGCGTGCATCGGTGAGTCGGTTAACTCCCTACCTTCAAATATTTATCTCCTTAAATACAGTCCTTTACTGCAGTTTACGCCTGAACGCTATTAATCCATCACACACCATTTCAATACTTCTAAATTCCAAATAAAAATAGTACATCACAAATTGCATCTCAGTAGTCCGAGTCTTTGGACTGTATTTCGGGTACATTTTTTAAAAATCTTATTTTTCTTTTTCTCGCGTCAACGCTACACTTTTTTTCCATTATTGTAACCTATCTACTTACATTCTGAGCCTTACACTTGTGGAGTGTCTGTAATTAGTACCTAGCAATTTTTGTATAACTTTCTACCTCTCACGCGATACTGTCTTATGGACTACACGTGCTTCAATTTTATGATTTATATGCGAACTGCTACGGCCGGATGGGTTAGGTTAGCAAAGTTTAGCTTCAGTGTGGACACGAAATAACAACGTGCATAATATCGAATACTGAAGTGTCAAATGTTAAGAAGCTTACCTGAAAGGTATAAGCTGACATGGACCATTACCAAATATCGCTATTGAACTCGATGATCGCAATCCCGCCTATGTGTTATACTTGTAGTTTGTATTCTGCATGATACTATAGAAACCTAGAATGTTACAACATGAATAAGTATATACAAGTTAACAACTATTATAGCATAGTGTTAATATTGGTATAACTTAACACAATGGTACTCCTAAAGAGACAAAGGGTGCTCGCTGCATGTGAAGTCACTTGTCCCAACAGGTTCAGGTCCTTTCTATAGCAGCGACTGAAGACGAAAGAAACGAACATAGCGCAACTGCTTTTGCTTTATGCATGCTTTTAGCAAGAAAGAGTAGAATTCATAAAATACTCATCTTCCACGATTTAAACGATAGTTTAGACAATAAGTTCAACGACAATGCTCAGTACCCTGATACGAATAAAAACATTATCAATTATTTTTATCTTCCAAGAACAAAAAGGTTTCAGTAATAAAGTTGGTATAATTAAATTAACGACAGAACCAATTCGTGGGCGATTTTTTGTAAAGTTAGGAAAAGTATTGGAAAACTGTGACACAATAGTTGCAGCAGGAGGAGGGCGAAGGTGGAGGATTCTCGACTTGCGGGCGCCGGGAGGCGGCTAGCTGCCTCAGCGGGTGCTACGGAGAACGCACTCCGGCGGTAAGGTCACTACCAGAGACCTTTCACATGGACCTTTTAAAACAATATGGTGATAAAGGGGCCGGTTTCTAGTTCAGCGATGCTTAAAGTCCGGTGGTGTGGTCCTTGACAAAGAAACACTGTGGCTAAGGCTATTACAATATTTATACATGTAGGTGACATGTTTATGTTTTGTTTATACGAATGAAGAAAGCTGTCAAATGCTACAGATAGATTTCCATTTGGAGCCATGTTATTTTAATTTACTGCGTCAATATTTATCTTAAGTTTCTTGTTTTTTGCGTTACTAAAATAACGCTAAGTATTCAGATAACATATTTCCTTTCATAACAATACGCTATGTCTGTAGGCAATGGTTAGAATAGAAATAAATTTGTGGATGAAATTGTTCGCTACACTAAGTGCTGCGAGTCTATTGCATTGTTATGGATGGCACTAATCAAGTCGGCAGGTCCAGCCAACGTGAATTGTATCTTCAGGCCTATACCCACAGTCCGGCAAATCAGACATTGGTTAATCTACGTACCACAGTCATTCGAAAGTTCAAGGCGCTGTGCTGTATCTCCAACCTCTCCATTATGCCCTGTAGTCTTTTCTTCCACGCCTGAATCGATAGAGCTGGAGCATCAATATAAAATTACGTATTTCGGATGAATTTTATTTCAGTCATGATTTTATCAATTTGGTCCACCTATTTAGTTTTGCCGCTCCATAATGCTTATTTGTAAAAACTTTACGAGGTTCCAAGCAGCAAATATTCTCATCAGTCTGCCCTATATGCAAGATGCTACACGAAGAACGGCTTTAAGCATAAATAGCTGGAGTAAAAAGACTAATTATTTGTTTTTTTTAACTTCACGTCGCTTTTCAATTCTATTTATTATTATGAATTAAGAGCACACCGTTTGTAGGAGCAAAGAACAAAGCTTTATATAAATAATAATAAATTTACGTAAAACCAAAAACATCATATCTAAGATTCCTTCGCTTACTACAATAAGGCCATAGTTGCGTTACATTATATCATATTTAATCCACCATTAAATAATATCTTTCTTTTAGTTTTAGAATAATATAAAATTCCAAGTTTTACTAGAGTGACAACTTTAAAAGGGTGTGCCCCTCTTTACAGGCAATTTACAAATAATTTTATAGTGATAACTCTATGTGAAAGGACTCTGTTCTGAATTGGACTTTAATTATTTAATATGTACATATTCATCGGTTGAAATTATATTATCTTGTAGTGATGTTAAGGCGTCTGGTGGTCTACCTCACTCACCTTTGAATTGTTGAATTTGTTCGCGGAATGAGCGACACGTTCATTAACAGAGGCGATATTTTAAGTTGTTCGGATAAGACGAACACTAACTCGAGTTTCTTCATTCTTAATCAATCCGGATTCTTAAAATTTTATGTTCGATTTGGTGCACTTCACTAACCAAACATTGGACACTATTTAGGAATTGTCGTTTTTCACCATATTTCTATAAACTTTAATTGTAATGTTGTTTTATTCACGACGGTTAGTAAAGAGCCAAAAAAAAAGAAAAGGACTGGCTTGCTCACATAGGCCCTCACGAGCGAGTGTTTCGCGGCGATATTATCATCCCACCACTTCATGCTATAAAAACTCCATGAACATATTGTCGCGGTGATCCGACAGCTCGTTCCCATTTGTGGTGTGTTGGGCCCGGAATAAAATCGGATGCTCCAGTGGCAGATCATTTTACATGAAGTGTTCATACTTATTCGACACCGGCTTTTTGTCGGCACTGACAAGAAATATTGTGTGTTTCGCCAGCCCTCTACGTCCGTAAAAAACTCGGATCTCGTTGGCCTATGAGTAAGTATGGCGTTGTTCACATATATCGGATGTCAGACCCGATATTCGTGCTAATAGATTGTTGACTGTAGTTATCGACGTTCTAAAATAATTGACAATTTTCACTACGTCACTTCTCAATTTAGTTATTAAGTTCTGAAATGTTTCCTAAGTAAATCTTTCTTGCTGGATTGGGTTTACTCAAAATCAAGAAGAAAACAAAGAAAAAAAACCAAGCATTTTTTGTTCGCTTTTTTTCTTTGTTTTCTTCTCCAAAAATACATACATTATAACAGAAGCTTCGTCGTGTACAGTTGTACATCGTGTACAGTCGCCTCGCCTAAACTGCCAAAAAATAGCTCCAGCTTCGATAGGATCTGACAACCGACTAGTGTGAACAGAGGCGCCGACACGCGATTAAAATAACAAGGCGCCCGATATACGACAAGTGTGAAAGAGCTCTGGCAATGACGTCCAAAACGTCAACTTGAACTCACTCGCTCGTGGAGTTGGTTGGAGCAATACAGATAAGTCGGCTCGCACATAAAAAACGGTTTATCCGATACCTGGTCGGTATTGACAAGGTAGAACCTTTTTCGTCATATGCGAGCGCAAACTCGACTCGACATATCCGTATTGAACCTACCTTAGTCAGTCAGCCAAAAAAAATAAAACTAAAGGCACCGTTACTTCGTTTTAGAAGATGATTCTATTTTCGGCCATTTTTTTTGTTTTTCAATGGTCGCGGTTATACTATGTTTGAGTTCTTTCATAACTGTTTTTGTTAGAGGGTTTCTTAAATTTCAAAAATCTGATACACCAAGGTAACTCTAAAACAACCCGGTTAGGTTTTTTGTACAAACAGTTAGGATTATGATTATGATCTGTTAACAGTTGAATTGTCAGATTTTGGGAATTGGTAATAGATTATTCAGGTACGTTTACACATCAACACTGTCTAGGGATATTTGACATGTGAATTGTTCAGTCTCATGTATTCATTTAAATTTAAAGGAAGCCTATGTATGATTAACTTTATAACGATTAATTCTTTCTCTATGTGTGTCTGCCAGGTTTAACGTAGATAATATAATACAATATGTAACAAAAACTCTGTTGTTCCTTTTAAGGGTATGTACATTTACCTACAAGCACGACATAGATGAAATTATAATGAAAAAAAATTAAGCATTGGCTAGTTGGGAGGTCAAAATCAAATAACTATTAAAATCGACAAATTCAAAAAAATGTTTCGATTATCTGATTTTACAAGTACATCTTTATTTCGCTAAATAGCTTACGGCTTTCGCAATCGCTTCATGCAGAATTGCAGAGGTAAGAAATCAGTTAAACATTACAAATATTAATAATAAAATATTTTTTTAAATTATTTTTGAACAGTTTTTTGTAAATGACTTGCTTTATTACGTTTGTATACCGATTCTTAAAACGTGGGTAGAAGGAACAGCAGGGTTTTTGTTACATGTACAGGCTGTAAGGAACAAGATACCGCAAACTTCGCGAAAAGGTTATACCTAATGTCAGTAACAAAATTATCATAGTCATTAATCTCGGTAATGATCGATAACAGAAATTGACATTTTCAAGCACGCAATGTATTGTGAACAATGCGATCTCAACGCTTCGCAATGAATGTAGGCGCGCGCGCGCGCGTACTAACGTGGTATTACGTAGTTACCTACCACGTCTTATACACACAAACACAGGTGGTCGCGCCGCTACGCGCTCAAGTACCTGAATACACTTTCTACTTTGTGATAAAAATACATTTACGTCGATGTTTCCGATCGATGTGATAAATAACTAGATCAGATACTTAATAGAAATAAGCGCATACGTGCGTTAAACGTTAAAAATGACAAATGTATTATGTTCCAGAGGGGCACCTTTAACTGTTTATTCTAATGACGACAACATTGATATCACATACATTTTTAATCCCTCAAGAATACTGAAGATAAGGTTAGATAACGATTAGGATAGATAATAATAAAGAAGCTTGTAAGAACCTACATTGCGCTCCAGGAATGTAGATATAAAGAGCCTGCTACACGGTCGCCAAACGCGTCCCTACAGAAGTGACCGTGGTGATTTTGAATTTTGAAATTTCTTAGGTACAGCTCTGCCGCTCGCCAACCACGAACACCTCTGTCGAGGACGCGATTAGCAACTGTGTACTTAACTAATGAACCAACTCACCTTAAATTTCGTTCATTTCTTACGAGCGAGGCGCCTACGTGCTTCATGCATGAGCATTTTCCTGGGCACTGAGGTGTTGTTTAAAAACACTCTCGCACACAACAAGCACACACTCAACAAGCAAAACAAAAAACACACATACTAACAAACACATAAAATAACTTGTTTTTGATAACTTTACGATTGCAACCTACCTGCACATCCGTTTGCGATGAACGTAAACACGGAATTAACAAAAAATAAAAATTCGTAGTCGGCGAAATGCTAAAGAAATATAATTTTATTTATTAGTGTAGGTACGCTTTTGAACGTGCCGACATGGTCATAGATCAATAAAATTGATAGACTGTACAATCGCATTAAGTTGTACCTACTACCTACTCACTCAGTAATTATTTTGATGTAGGTATACGAAATAAAGGAATGTGGTTTTAAGGAAATGAGTAAGTAACGTTGTTGTATTGTATTACTTAACTTAACTTTGTTGATAGCAAAAATGTATCTAAGAATTATGTCGTTATCAGTAAACTGTAACACATTTTTTTAGATCTTCTTTACTTATTTCGATGAAGGTTTATAAAAATAACCTCCCCTCAAAATAAGTTCAAATAAAAATAGTCAATGGGATATCAATTTTTGTAGACACTTAAAATGCCTAACGTGTCGCGTCTGTTAGATTCATAGGTCTGTGTGAGCATTTGCCGACAAAGGAACGTCGGCGGTCTTCGGCCGATATTGCGTGTGTCAGCGGGATGGAGGTAACTAAGAGTAGATATTTATATCTACCTACATATCAAGCTTTAATGTATTAGTTATTTACTGTACCTATAGGTACCTATGTAAGTTCCCATTAATGTGGTGTGTAGGGAAAGGGTTTATTAAGTAAATCACAGAAAGACAAGACAAGGTATTTATTTCCAACAGGCTTGTCATGAATCGAAAATCTAATGGCCCGTTCGCAAAACTGGGTCTTCATGGAGAAGAACGAACCAAGGAACTCCACGGTAGCTCTCTTGTGGTATTATACCCACACATCATAAATAATAGTTTATCACAATAAATCCAATTCTATGATCTATCGCTTGTGCCAATTTACAACCTGAAATATCTTGCCATTTAGAAACAATAACAGTGACAAGGCAAAAAACAGGAATAGGTATTTCTTAATATCATTTAATATAATTAGAAACCAGGGCCTTAACATAGCACATACACAGAATCAACACAATCATTAGCAACAATCAAGATATAACATCAAATAACTTACGTGAGCCTTTGTAATCAATCTTTCACATCAAGTAGATTAACAGTTATTAGAACAGAGCTTCTTCTACATGAGGTTGTATATACTTTCACTTTCAGCAACTTAATAATGAAAAAGAGTAACTAATAGCTCATCTTTTATAGTAAGATGTGAGCAGACACTTTTCTTAAACTTCACATATAATACCCCCCATTTTCTACCAATCACAGATTTTCATGAATAAACTAATAAAAGATGTGATAATAATCAATTATTGTGTAGTACAACTGTTTTAAAACATAATAAGATAAGAAATTTAATAACACTGGATCTTTTATTATCTTTAATTATCTGATAGTATTGTCCCAATCGTTTCAAACAACTTATTAGATTAAAGTAGCAATATAAAATCAAAGATACATCTCAAAGATCATTATAAAATGCGTAATAATTTATAGGAGTATCATCAATTCAGCTTTTTAGAAGTTAAGCGTTTCATATTTGTACAGACAACAAGATTTTCTTAGGTAGGTAAGTCTACATTTGTTCCGAGGTTTATCAATGTGACCAATGTTTAAAATGCAATGAACAATAATCTTGGAAAATCAAAATATATAATGAAATGATATCACATAATTCATTAAATCTAACACGTGCGTACCTACTGGGCCCGCGATGACCTCCGGTGAACTTAGGAAATCAGCTGAGCAGGGAGCTTCTTGTAATTTTATTTACATTGCGTTTTTTTGCGAAAAAAACGAACTAATTATTTTTTAATTAAAAATTTCATTGAGGTAGATAGGTATAACGATTTTATACAGTTTAATGTAAAAAAAAACGCAGATTTGTTTTTCAAAAATTAGGAAAAAGCCGACGAAAAATTCCAACGCTAGGGTGTCCAGAATCGTGTACTGAATCACTGGAACACGTATGTGCGTTCATGTACCTTACACACTGTATATTTTTTAACTATCCAATCTTTTTACTTTAATGAATATGAACTTACAACTAGTAAAGAGATGTTGAGAGAACGAACGACGACATTATGTATATACGAGTACCTGACGATTTGTTAAGAATACGTGAATAACCTGGATGTGAGAACTGGATGATACTTATGATAGACATAGAATAATATATCTATCATTGTATGAGCGTGAATCTGCGTATGTTGGGGGTGCAAAAGTAAAAATATCATGGTAGGTATTATTTAAAAAAAATGTAATATTAATACATCTTATATTATTTTGAAGTTATACTTCTTTTGGCGCATTAAGGAAAAAGGATGAGAGTAAATTTTTACGATGCGCGCGCACACCGACACAAAAAACCTACAGCCTGAAGTTAGCTAGAACCGACACCCCGTAGTTAGCTATGGTCTGTGGTTCATGAAGAATGATTGTTTTCCTTTTGTAAACTTTGTGACAGTTTTTTTTTTTTTGTTTTTTATCTTGTTACGCCAAAGAAGTATAACTTCTTACGTGCGTTCATAAGAACACACACACTTTTTTTTAAATATTATAATTATATAATAGATATATATTTAAATAAATAACGCAAAAGAAAAATATTCTGAGAGGTACAGCGAGAAGAGATTCTTCGAATAAAAATCGTTTGAGCACGAGTATAGGATATGCTTCAAGGAAGGGCTCTATGATTTTTTTTTACAAAGATCTGGTGACAGAATGTGTATACTATTCACGCTTCATTGTCGAACCAGAAATGTTACCCTAATTAAAGATATTGATAACCCTCTTTTGAGTACCTACGAGTATTATAAATATTTATTGCAGGAATTTCCTAATTTATATTTTATGACACATTAATACGTCAGTTATTATACTCGTAATTATGTTCCTTCTTATTTGCCAAAAATAAAACGGGTAATTTCAGTACAATAAATATTTAAATGTGTTTTTTTTTTAATTCTTTATATACTGCGTGATTTTATAAACTAATATTTCAAGAGCTATTCTTAATCAAGAAGTTTCTTTTCAATACTTGAATATTATTACATTCCCTTACCTACACCTGTTATAGCGGTAGGTAAAACCAAACTTAAAGTTGTGCAAAGTTTTAAATATCTCGGCCACATCGTGACGAATAAACTGCGAGACGATGACGATTTGGCTTGGCATACAGAGAAGAATGTAGACCGCGCAAAGTAACATGCTTGCTCGGCCTTACGCTAAATGTACCAGCCAAGTTAAAGTCATTCTGTTTAATGCGTACTGTCGGTCGCTTTACACTGGTCACCTCTGGTACAAACACACACAACGCACATAATATAAGTAACACCTTACGCGTGTAATACAGCAACGAATGTAGATACATAGGGTTACCGTGGCGGTGTAGTGCGTCCGGCATGTTTGCGAAGAACAGAGTTGATGATTTCTTTGCTGTATTGCCTTTATGAGACGTGTACATGTTTCTGACAATGGAATAATGGGAGCCATATATGGAGCTAACAATTGTTTTGTTTTGTATGGGCAAGTTTTTTTTAAAAATGTTTTGTGAAAAATTCGTTATACTGCGTGATTTTATAAACTATGTTACAAGACTTTTTTTTCAAGTAGTTTCTTCTCTGTAAATGAATTACTAAAAATATCCTTAGACAGTGCTGATGTGCGTAGTTGAGTCGCCTTTGTTCGCTTCATTAATTGTTACTATTAGGTATAGCTACTTAGAACACCAGTAACTATGTGTCCAAATGAATGCCTCACTCCATGTAGTTGGAGTATAATTAAAGTAGATATCTACGAGTATGTAGAGACGAAGTAGGAATGCATTAAATCAATTTAACCGTAATATTATCGCATTATCTGCGTATCGTTTCACTCATAAAGCGTACAAATCAATAAAGCAAATCATGCATGTTTGTCTACACGCACAGGCACCAACAGTAATTTGTATGTTAGTGTACATAAAATTGAAGTTTCTTACTTAACTTACATAAATGAAAATTCTACTCATCTCACATAATTATTATTGTTGATGACTATAATTTTGTGTCACTAACAGTATCTTACAGTATCTTATATACACGATAAAACGTTTTAATTACTTGTAAAATTCGCAGTATTCTACAAGCCTGGCGGATGAAGCCCGCGATAACCATGCTCAACAAATTGAAAGAGCTGAAATAGCCAATCTAGTACGATCAAGAATGGAATCGTTAAACCTCACTGGAATTGACTATGATGATGTGAGTGAGAAAAGAAATAGTCTATCGTACGTTATTATAAATCCTAGCTGTGACCTAAACTTGCAAGAGGGCGATATAATGTAAGTAAAAATCATTAATGTATTTGGTAAATCTGATGTAAAATAATGTCTTATAATATATTTTTTACATTTCAGATACTTAGTTCGACCTTCGCCATTTTCGGCGCAAAAAACGTTTGAACGCCATAACAGTCGCCGTAAATCAAATATAAGTTTTTGTTCACAAGCGTTAATTCAAGCTCAGGGAGTTTCAAGCAGGAGAGGATCCACTATCGGTGCAAGTTACGCTCCCCCTCGAGCGCCTCCGCTATCTACAACTAAAGCTAACTCCTTATCACTGCCTGATAGCCCTACTATCATCACAGATTTCAGAGGCAGGTCAAATTCACTGAGGGTGGTTGACGATATATTATTGAGACGATCTAATTCTCTACGTCAAGGGCTAAGTGGTGTTGGATCTCGTCGCCGCAAGAGCAGTCTCGAAGAAATTGGTATATCTCACTTCAATTCACTACTACAACATCAACAACAACAGCAGCAGCAGAATGCTTTTAAAATTGCTTTGAATGGCAGTATTGGTTTGGAAGTAACCCCACCAGAAGAACATCCTTTAGAGCGTCTGCCTGGACTGAGCATACCACTCGGCGGATATCAAGAAGTCGCTGCTGCTTTGCCATCTTCGTCCCTAGGTCCCACGCTCCCAACTATCTCCTCATCTCCGGATCCCCAACATTTGCAAGGGACTATTGTATGACGACACCACCTTATGTGGGGACGACGACTACGTTCCGTAATTAGAAACAAGTGGACGTAGAAATTAGTCCGGTAAAAATATAATCGAGCTATTTCTCCTGTAGATACCGGCTGATTAATGTTTACTTGAACGCGGAACTTCACTCATCTCGTAGCGTCTCTTCATTCCACGTAGTGTCACCTTTGTACATGTTTAAGTACAGATTTAGTGATTTAGACTGGTGGTGAAAGAGCTGTGTAATGTAAGCGGGATCAATTAGTTACTAGTTAATGGGGATTTTTAAGTCAGCACATCGCTGTCTGTGTATATCAAAATTTTACGGGGTTTTATTTCAAATTGTAAATTTAAAAAGTAAATAAACTTTACAAAATGTTAATTTATTGTAAATATATTTACATAGAAAAACTATTTAACTTAAAAAAGTAATTAATCAATTAGGACTCATTTTTCTAGATTTACTGACCAAAATTAAATAAACTTGGATTTCAAAATAGATTCAGTACTTTATCTATGCAGATTTAGATTTACCTATCACTAGATTTGAAACTTCACCTATCAATTTCAGATAATGAAATAAAGAACATGTATGTATTCACACGGAAATAGTTTTTTCATTTACAGCCCCTAACCTTAAACAATCAAATACCTCATTAGGACACGTTGTTCCGTAAGTATATTGGATAGTAAAAAATGACACCTATTAGTTCGACACTTGTTAGTAGTGCATTTACTGTTGCAGCTCATTTTGCTTTTCAGTTTTGCATAAAGTTTGATTGACAGCTCTAATAATCCAATAACGTCACATTTCACAAAAAAGAGCTGAAAGAGGTACTGTTTTTTTCTGCCCGGGGGTTGAGGATAAATTCGAAAGAGTTACCTCGCCCCTGGGCATTCAGGGCAGGGAGGAACAGGGATGGGTTTTAGTTAGTAAGAGTCTGACACGCCCTTCCGCTCCACCCTAGAGCGGGAGAAGTCATTGGATGATTTCCCAACCGACAAAAAAAAAAGAGGTACTGTTTTATCTTTCTACAGCGCCATCGCAGTCTGTTACGTATCAGGCTCGATATAAATCACGCATTGTATGGTATATTTGTATGAGAAGAGTACGGCACATACAGACGGTATGTGCCGTACTCTTCTACAGAGAGGAGGCCTTTGCCTCAGCAGTCGGGACATTAAAGGGCTGATGTAGATGATGATGATGCATGGAAGAGTTATTTCAAAATAAACCATGATTAAGATAATCCTGCAAGCAGCTCAGGCGTGACCTGAATGACAGGGATCAGGAGCTGATGGCAAACGATCTCGTCATAGCTAATGTGCCCGAATCGCAAGCAGAGAATCCAAACCATCTGTTCCAGCTGATTGCCACGATGCTAGGTGTGGCTGTAGAAGAGCGTGACATCGTGAGTGCGGAGAGAGTGGGGGGAAGACATATCAAAGCGACAAGCCCTACGGTTTCCACGGACCCGCGCCCTCGCGCTCTCATAGTTCGCCTCGCTCGACGTGACCAGCGTGACGCCGTGCTGAACGGTGCCCGCGTGCGACGTGGCGCTACAACGGAGAATCTTGGTCTTGCTGGGAAACCTGTTCGCTTCTTTGTCAACGAGAGGCTGACTAAGCTGAACCAACAGTTGTTTCGCCAAACAAGGGTGGCTGCGGGAGCTCACGGATGGCGATTTGTGTGGACGAAACGTGGGCGCACAGCAAGCCTGGAGACGCCACACACAGGATTGCATCTGATAAAGACATACACGGGATTATTGGACCATACACGGACACTAAACGTTTTTTTGGTGTTATTATATTTATTATACTGGTTAATTGGCATTATATTGGTTATTGTATTGCATACATGGAATTTGCGTGTCGTATCTGTCAGGAACTGGGGAGGTGGGAACATGAAAGTGAGTATTGCAATGACACAAGGAACATGGTTATAGATATATTTCATTACTTTACAAAATTAGCATTATTCACTAATACTAGAGGTAACATATTATTAAAGATATTCAAAATTAATTATTTACTACAAAGACTTAAACTATACCGAGACAAAATATTTTTACACAAAAAAATTGAATATTATATACACATAAGAACAACATACTATCATACTGTAAATACACTTACACAGCTATTACAATGTTACATATGATGACTAAGTCAAAATTGCTAAAGTTTGATTTATTCAATGCAGGCTCTCTAGCAACTAACCAGGATGAGTTTCTAATAGCGATGTCACAACACTCAGTTGACATAATGGCAATCAACGAAACGTGGCTCAGGCTTGACGGCTTGGCTTGGCTTGGAGGACGGTCGTGCTCCTAAGGTTCCGGGATACAGGCTAAAACACGTGCCGCACCCTCCGGCTATATGCGAGGGTCGAGGCGGCGGCGTAGCGTTTTACATTAAAATGGGAGTAAGGGCGCGCGTACGGCCGCACCCGGAACAGTCTGAGGTGGAACAGATGTGGTTAAATTTAACTATCAATGGTAAGAAGTTATTGATAGGCACTGCATATGGCCACAATGGTTTGCATTGTCTAGTTTCCTGGATGGGTTGACTGACAGTATAAGCGCATTGGCACCTTATGATCATTTAGTAGTTTTGGGGGATTTCAATGTTAATTTATTGGACACAAATAACCCAACAACAAAGGATATAATGGAATTCCTAAATTACACTGAACTGAATCAGGTGGTACAGTCATCAACTCATTTTATAGGAGATAGTAGTACTCTCATAGATGTGATTTGTACGGATATAGGGGTCCGGAATGTACTGGTTAGTCATATCAGTGAGCTTGGCCATCACTCATTCATTGTATGTGATACTATAATTAAGAAGGTGAAAAGCAAACCTAGGCTAGTTTTATATCGGCCTCTAAGAGATATATTGGAGGATTACTTTATGGTGGATCTGGTATCGATGCCATGGATTGAGGTGTGCTCTCTGCCGGATGCGGATGGTATGGTAGAATATTTCAATTTTCTTATTACCCAATTATTTGATTTACACGCACCTATAAAAAAAAATATATTTAGAGACCGTCCAACACCATGGTTTACAGATAATATTAAACTTGTGATTAAACTAAAAGATGAGGCAAAAAATAAATATCGTAAGAATAAACAAGACACATCAAAAAAATATTATTTAGACTTAAAAAAACAGGCTTACTCTGCACTGACACAGGCAAAGAAAGTTTACTTTGACAGGCATATTAATAGTCAGATAAAAAATCCTAAAAAATTGTGGCACAATCTTAAGTCAGATGTATTTTCAAACCATACTGATGACATGCTCCCCGGTCAATTTAACAACCCAGATGAAATTAACATCTCGGTTGTCATACTTTAATTGCAACAGATATGGTGATACTCACTTTGAGCTGCGAAATGTTAATGAAGAGGAAGTAGCGAAGATCATTAAGAGTTTGGGTTCAAATGCTAAGGGGATTGATGGCTTGAGCCTAGATATGATAATGCTCACACTACCAACTACCCTACAGGCTATCACCACAATAGTAAATAAGTCAATAGATACCCATACTTTTCCGGATTCATGGAAACGTGCTATTGTGCGTCCATTACCTAAAATCAGCAACCCTAAAACTTTTTAAGATTTACGCCCCGTAAGCATTTTGCCTTGTCTGTCTAAGGTCTTAGAGAGGGTAGTTTATAACCAAATGCTGCAATATCTGGAGGCAAATGATATCCTCCCTGACCATCAGTCTAGGTTTAGGAAGGGCCGTGTGACGGCTACAGCTCTTTCTGATGTGGTTGGCAATATCCTAGAGGCTCGGGAAGGGGGGGAAGGGACAATCCATACACTTCTGGATTTTTCACGGGCTTTTGACTCAATAAACACCACTCTGTTACTTTCTAAGTTGGCCTACTACGGTTTTACGACGGACACAATAGTAATGTTTATTCACATAAATATGTACATTTTTTACAAGTAGTTTGCTTTTTATAAACTTAAGGTACACAAAAGTATTAGCATTTGGGGCCGAACTAGGCATAACCTGTATTTCAGCCCTCAACGCCGAATCCCAGGGGGATTCGGCGTTGAGCGTACAAATTAAGTATTTTAATTATTGAAAAGGTAACATTACAGGTGTCTGACCAGACCTCTCTTTGTGTAAGATGGAGGTGTGCGTGAATGAGTGTGAGAGAGTGTGTAAGATTGCGGAGCATGAATTTGTTATATATTACTTAGTTCATTTTAATTAATTAAACAAGTAGTTGAGTCTTTAATTGTTTAACTAGGTATTTGAAGCAAATTTTCTGTTTCCTCATACGAGAGTTTCTGTAGGTACTCAGTTATTGTAATTTTGCATGATTTTTTCGTCATCGGGTAGATGTTCAGACTTTTATTTAATTTATTGTAAATGTAGGGGCCAATAAATGGAGCAAATCTAGTGCTAAATTTTGTTTTTGAAGCGATGGGCTGTGCGTAAACCAAGAGTTTTGTGCGCCTATTTAAAGTGAGTGGGTTGTAAAAGATATTCATATGTTGCATTAAAATTATATTGAGAAGGAAAAGTTGTCTTACTGAAAGGACTCCACAGAATTCGTAAAGCTGCGAGGTAGGAAACAATCTTGGTTTGAAAGTGCTAATCTTCAGGATGGCACGCTGGGCAACCTCAACAGGTTTTATGATAGTTTTAGGGGATCCTCCCCATGATGTAATACAGTAAGATATAAGGGACTGGCAGAGGGCAAAGTATATCCGCTTCAGCACAGACGGTTCGGTGACGAGTCGGAGGGTCTTAAAAATGTAAATTAGCTTCCTGATCCTACCACAGAGGGCCTTAGTGTGTTCCGTAAAGTTGAGGTTCCTGTCTATGATAACGCCTAGATATTTTATGACTGTTACACGTTCTAGGTTAGGACAAGAACAGTTTTCTTTAGAGTGACACTCGTGTGCTATGATATTATGTTTATCTTGATTGATTTCTGTGTTTGACCGTATACTGAAGCAGACATATCTGGTTTTATCCACGTTTAGAGTTAAGACATTGTCGACAAGCCACACCCTCACAGCATCGAAACCATCTTGGGCAGCTTTGAAAGCTCCTTCCCATGTATCGGCAGAGAAAACGAGAGCAGTATCATCTGCAAAGGAGATAATTTTGCCATGGCAAAGCTTGAGACTAGTGAGGTCGTTTATATAAACGAGAAATAGGGTTGGACCTAGGATACTGCCTTGGGGAACCCCGTACGTGACTGGAAGGTCTCCACTATTAAGAGCCGTTTCACAAAATTTAAGCGCTCGAGTTTAGGTAAAAGACGGCAGCATTATGTTTGTGTGCGTAGCTATCTACACATACAAAATGCAAACAGTGTAGCACGAGTGTCGAGTCGGACTAAACAATCTTGAGCCGTTATATTCGTAATGCACCTTTATGACAAAAGTGACTTCATTTGTTCAGTAGAATTAAGGTTTTTAGACTAATAAAAATACACAAATATTTGTTGTCTATAGCGTATAATAAAAAAAAGTTTAAAGAAATGTTTTAAATTGGACAGTCAGTCTCAAGGTGTGATGAATCAGAATCATGACTACTTACAAGGCCAGTTGCACATTACAAAAAAAAAACATATGTTTATTTGCTCTGTGGACCCGTCCTGATTTTCCATTGTAAGTCGTAAGGGTTGAAAAAGATGACGGTTTTTTGGGAGGAAAAAATGTTTCCGAAATTGCCTCAATTTACCAAAAATGCGTGCCCGAGATTATAGACCCTAGACAAGCAAGATGCCATTACGTCAAATATTCAACGCAACAATAGGTTTTTAATTGTGTCTGCTAATGAGGGGCTTGACGCGTGCCCGCGCGACCCGAGCAGCTCTCATGTGTGCCGCTAGTTTTCCGCTATTTTGCCTTGACAAAAAAATTGCCAAAAACCCGATTCACGCGTTTTAAACCGCTATTATCAGTATTAGCCAAGGTCTTTAGACCTGTGACAAGGTTCATACACCCGGAACCTGACAAAGTCTGTAGTTACACGATGGCCACCTGTCAACGGGGTCTGACAGATGCTCAAACGTGACGCGTCTCGGCGTTGAGAGGTTAAGTTTTTTTCCTTGTATGGCTCCGTGTTGTGCCTTTGGTACTTATGTCAGAAGAAGCATCTGAGATGGCCTGGTGCGCTATCTGACGCATATGGCATGGAGAGTGGCGTGCGGCAGGAGGGATAACCTCTCCTCTGTTATTCAATCTGGTTCTCTATTGTGTTACCTAACTTTTTTATCCATAATCTAAAGTACCATAACTTTTTTTGTCCTAATCATCATTTGTCCGAATGATAACTTGCCCGAACTTAATGTCACATAATATCACATGCAATAAAATTGAAATTCCTAAATACAATATGTCCTAAATCCGTTTGTCATAAATATTACAATTAATAATAAACAAAAGACTTAAAACCGTTTTAAATTCAAATTAAATAATGTTCATTTATCCTAATAACATTTTTAAAACTTTGTATAACAAAGCTGCTATGAACTTCTCAGGCGTTACGTAGACACGAGTTATAGAGCTGATAGAATCATGAAATTAGCTTAAAATTGGTCTACAAATTATGAGTTTACCTACGTGTATGTAACATTTTTTTAAATTAATTATAATTTGATGTTGTGTTACATTTTTTTATTATTTTACCAAATCCAACTCATACAGTACATAAATAGTAAAGATGTAAAAGCAATAAATGGCTTTTGTCACGGCTCCGGCGCCGTATGTACGTATACATCACTCAAAAAAACAGTTGATTGTGAACATGTGGTTTTTATTTAACTATAAGAAGCATGTAAACAAGCATACACCATGCATGCAGCAAGCAAGCAGCATTTATTCGCAGCACTCGTAGCGGAATGTTTTTTTTTATGAATTTAAATCTTATGGATTTTTCTACGGAAACTATTTAACTCGCACGTCACCGTCACCTACCGTCGTACTGCCCAGAGGTTGAGAATAAATTCGAAACAGAGTTACCTTGCCCCTGGGCACTCAGGGCAGGGCAGTAACTGGGGTGGGTTTTAATCAGTAAGAGTCTGACACGCCCTCCCGCTCTGAGAAGTCATTGGATGATTGCCCACCCCACAAAAAAAAACCGACTGTCGTAGCACTCGTAGCGGTTTTTTTTATGAATTTAGATGTTATGGATCTTTCTACGGGATTTTATAAAGGGAGCCCAAATTTTGGTTATTTTTGCGATTAGACTTACCGTTTTCGAGATATTTATGATTTTATGTCTTAATACCCCTCTAACCCCCATCTTTCATCATTTTTCATTTAACTTGAAGTTTTGAATCACTTGGCTGAGTCTTGGTCAGTCATCTTCAAAGGGCTGACTTTCAACACTTTCAGGTTGTTAAACGTTGAGTGATCCTAGTTGAATTTACTATCGGCCTAGCCATTTAATTGAATGGCGAATTCAACCAGATGACTGCGACATACACATGTCTTTATCTTGCACCCCATTGCTAAAACTAATAAAACGAAATTACGTTATTATTCAACAAACTACTAAAATACGTAATACTTTACTTGATAATAACAAAACTCACCTTATGTAAATTAATACACTGGGAATCAAAACGTGGTCGTAGTACAATATTACGTTCACAGTACGAGCGCTCGATAATCGGGGCGCGGGAAAAAATGGCATAGGTCCTACCCCGACGGGCGCTCGCGACGTACTAATCGGTGCCCGCTGGTGCATCGTAATTTATTATAATTCAGTCATATTAAAATTATTGTTATGTCTAATTAAACTAAGGAATTTTAAATTAAACTATAGAATCTCATTCTTTAAAGAACATATTTTATTTTGACATTTATTTTTTGTTGAAATTACGCTTTATTTAATGCAAAAAATCGCGACAAAATTGGGATATAAAACGTAAAAATTGAGTTGAGTCTTTACTTTTTTCTAACTAATGTCATCAATAATCGAGAATCTAGTACATTAGGCGTCAATTAAAATATATGTCTGATGCTTACGTATTTTTTTTTCAGCCAAAATTGTGAATATTAATGATAGATATTGGAATCTGTAATTGACTCTGCGATGAATTATTAGTAAACTAGTTGTGGGAGAATGATCACCACAAGGGTACCAAGTTGTTTTTTAAAAATGTGATACATTACCATGCAAGATCAAAAACTGGTCTATTTTTACATGTATTTAATAATTTCAGAGTATTACCTAAGATGGTAAATTAGGCGGCCTATATCTTAGAAATTTGCGTCATAGTGTGAAATGGCTCTTAATGTTGCCAATCCAAACACTCTGAAGCCGACCAGTCAAATAACTTTTGAAGAGTTTTAGTTGAGCTCCTCTGATTCCAAGTAGTTCCAACTTGTTGAGCAAGATCGGGACAGAAATCGTATCAAAAGCTTTGGCTAGATCAAGGAAAATAGTGAGAGATTTTTGTTTTTATCGAGGCTATCGCTAACAAAGTTGATGAGATCATTAACAGCTTGATCAGTTGATTTTCCTTCACGAAATCCGTATTGGTTTGTTGAAAACAGATGTTTGGATTCCAACTAACCACCAACTAACCAACTAACCTTATATTGACAAGTCTCTCTAGAAGCTTAGAGAGCACTGGGAGGATAGAAATCGGCCTGTAGTTAATGATACGACCTCTGTCACCGCTCTTGTGGATAGGGCACACAACAGATTTTTTTAGGCTGTCAGGGAAAATACGAGTACCATGCTGAAGACATGAGTTAAATATGAATGTGAGCGGAGGGACCAGAAAGTTTTTATATGTTTGTAAGGAGCTGCTTATTGAGTCATAGCCCGTAGCACAATCTGTTTTTAGGTTGACAATTAGACGTTTCACCTCTTCTTCAGTGGTACTCTCCAAAACGAACGAATTTAGCTGTGAAAGAGTTTGAAAGTTGCTACTTGTAGGTATGTTGCTTGCCTTCTTTTGTTCTACCTTATCAGCTAGTGTCTTACCCACATCCACAAAGTACTTATTGATTTCATTTAGTGATGCCTGAGGTGTTGTTGATAGAGACACCAGTTCATTAGGGTGGTTTGTATTTTTTGAAGTGTTTGTGATTCCTTTTATTGCTTTCCACAACCTCTTGTTATCACTTTGCGCCGCCCGCAGCGTTCTTTTAACTTTTTTTAATAGGTTATTGCAGAAGTTTCTGTAGCGCGTATAGGTAATTTTTAGGGTTAAATTGTTTGGCGAGAGTTTATATTTACGGTGCAGATTATCTCTATTTCTTATACAGCGTAAAAGGCCTTGCGTTATCCACGGCTTTATTAACTTACAATAGAGTGGTTCTCTAGTTACTTGAAGAATAGGTCGCAGCTCGTTGAGATCCAGAGTGAGGATGGGGCTAAAATGTCATCCCCCCCTCGTCGGGTGGATCGTGGTGTGCCCCAGGGCTCAATTTTGGGTCCCCTGCTCTATATACTTTACAGTACCGATATAGTTAATTCTTTCCATCATTGCAGATAAGTATCATATGTATGCAGATGATATACCAATAAAAAAAATAATAATAATAATTATATATATCTTTTAAGCCAATAAGTACATTAGAAGCAGTGGAAAAAATCAATGAGGATCTAGAAAGAGTGGTGGAGTGGTCAGTAACGCCCTGGTTTTGAACCCACTGAAGTCTAAATTTATAGTCTTAGGAAGCAGGCAAATGATCAGCGCAATATTGTCAGCCAAGCCAGAAGTTGTTATCAGGGGGAATAAAATAGAAAGAGTTGATACTGCTTTTAATCTTGGTCTGACTATGGATCCCGAACTGCGATTTGAAAAGCACATCAGTAACTCAATGAGATTTTTTTTTATAGATTGAAACTACTATATTCAATTAGAGCTTGCCTGAGTGTTGATCTACGCAAACAACTAGTAGACAGCCTAATATTATCAAGATTAAACGACTGCGATACCGTGTACGGACCGTGCCTTTTGGCAAGGACTGAGAAATTGATACAGCGAATACAAAACGCATGTACACGGTTTTGTGTAAATATACCATGTAGAAGTCATGTCACTCCTTTCAATAATAAAAATAATATTTTGAAAATGGCTGCTAGACGAAAGCTGCACCTGGCTGGTCTGCTTTTCGGAGTAATCACCACACAGAAACCACATTATTTATACGAGAAGCTACATTGGAGGCAGAGTAAATACGAACCGCATTATAACACTCCTCCGCTTTGTAATCCATTTCACAGTACCGCAGCATTCAGGGGTAGTTTCAAATTCGCTACCACACACTGTTGGAATGACCTTTCACCACCAGTGAGAGCCCTGAAGACAAAAAAGCATTTTTTAAACATTTTAAAGAAAAAATTCATGCAGCAGCAATCTGATAATTGGTAGGTCTAATTGCACCAGATCATGTGATCTTACCCCTAGGGTCACGGCCAACGGGCGATGGCGAAGGTCTTCCATTAATTTCAAAACGTGGTCTCTGTCTGCTTTAGCTTCGCATTTCATTCTTCATGGAATAACAAGTATTGACCATTGTTAAAATGTCTTGCCACTTTGTGATCAGTACCTAGAAAATTTAATGGGATTAATCTTTGAGGCGCCCAATGACAACCCAGGTTGTCATCGGGCTTCTTCGACAACCCGGGTTTGTCTGCGGATCTTAAAAGGTTAACGTTTGCTTGGAAAAAAACTCAACTGTGAGTTTGAAAACAAAAAAAAACCAGCCTCCTACCTCTTAAGATCCGCGGACAAATCCGGGTTGTCGAAGAAGCCCGATGACAACCCGGGTTGTCATCGGGCCTATAAGGGTTAGTTTGGTTTTTAGCATCATTGCTTGATTTTTCAATTAAGTTTTGGGTTAGATTTTTGTATGTTGTCATATAGATTTTTATTTTATTTACACAAACATATTGAATACAAGTACACATTCATATATACATATATACGTGTTTCACACACTAGTATTTATATTAATTTCCCAATTTTTTTTACAAATTTACTATAAGTACACACCATAATGTTGTTGCATAAATCTCGCAGCGAAACACCGTATAGGGCTAAGCTTTACTTAATCTGCCGTGGAGTTGGGAGTCCATATTTTTTCACAGAAAGGTCATATTATTAGAAGCATCCGCGTACAGTTTTTAAGACGAGGAAATTAATGGTTTCGGAGATAAAAAATATCAAACTTTGATAAAATAACGTCACTTTCACACAATTTTATTACTTTTGACGTAATTTTGACAGCTGGTGTTGCTATTTTAGGGTGTTTTAATAATGCGTTTTGATAATGCAAATAATAAGTCGACGCGCAAATTTTTGTTTTTTTTTAATTCGCATTTTAATTAGTTATTTTATTTATATATAATAATTTCTCAGTGATGAGTGTTTTTTGGGGTGAATAACTACGAAAATTTTTGATTTATTGACTATTTAAAGTTATTTTTTTCTCTTGTGGTATTTGCTAAAGGTGAAACGAAACGCATTTTTTTTTGCAGCAATACAATGCATAAAGATATATAATCTATGACCTATGTTTGTTTAGGGTTACTTCATGGTTAAAAATAGGGTCGAATTTTGTACAAATCCGAATCGGGGCACCCCGACTGCTCGTAGTCCTTTGGCTGCTACCCCTAGTGTATGTAAAAACCGGAGGCGCGAAGGGAGAGCAACCCCCCGCGCGCTGTAACATAGCATAGGCACCTTGAGGCACCAGACCTTGAGGCACCCCGGCTCAGATCATTTTGGTGTTAGGTTAGGTTACTACATTTTATTTTAAGTAGGCTACCGGAAAAAAGTGGTTTGTGTTAGGTTAGGTTAGAACCGTGAACCTCTACGCACGAGCCGAGCGAGCGTAGCGAGCGGTGCCGCGGCAGCGGCCGGCGAGTGCCAGAAACGACTAATTTTGTATAGAAAAAATATTGTCTAGTTTAGCAAATATATTTTAAAAAAGGGGGGGGGGGGGCTTCCGCAACTTTTTCTTCATGGGGGGGCTTCTACACCTTCCTCCCTCGCCCTTCCTCCCTTTAAATTGACAAAAAAAAATTACGTAAACATAACCTCAAAATGCGAATTTTAAAACATTCATAAAAAAGGGGGCGTTTCCTCGCGCGTCAACATGTCACTCTTGGTCTTTGCAGAAATACCAGCGCTGTTGACTTTCGGTCCGTCCGAAGCCACAGTATTTTTCGCAATATTTCTTCATTTATGCAATATTCCTTGTTTGTATTATGTAATATACGGTTCCGTTTTGTATGCTGTAGTGATCTCCTTCCTAATGTCATTGTCATTGATCGAGGCGCCTACGTTTTGTCTATGGCGCGTAGTGGTGCACTGCATCATAAATGATATCACTGGGAAATTACTTTTAGTTTTATTAGTTTAGTTTTATTTTATTTTTGCTTGGATATTTTTTTCTTTCTTCTTTCTTTCCTTCATAATATTTAGGGTTGCCAAATCCCATGTATACGACTTTTTTTGGCATCACGATTCAAGTCAATTTTTGCTGTTGTTTGGAATCCATTTATAATTAAAAGGTTACTCGTGGTCAATTTTGAACGCATACAAGCTGAATATTAATTACTTTAGTAGTGACATACTTGACCGCTTTTCGAAAAGTCGAGTAATTAAATCGGTAGTGCGATTCTGTAAAAAAACTCACCGTGAAAACTTAGGTGA